>WBSA01000005.1:1800000-2267013 GCA_009828645.1 Calcarisporium arbuscula
ATGGCCCAGAAGATGACTACCATTTACACTTTGAGTTTAATCCCAAGCTGCTGGACCCCGTCCAAGTCGATGTACCCCTATTCTTCGTCAGCCGCGAGTCCCGCAGCATTGCCCTGCCTTGGGTCAGAGAGCAAGGCATTGAGACACGTATCCGCGAGAAGGTGGATGGCATGGAGGAGGATGAGTACCATCCATTGTATTTCATGCGCCCGTTTGACCCAGAGTGGGACATCCTATACATCCCCTACAACAAATATGACGAGTTCATAGCGGAGCCTTGGGATCGATTGGCCAGGATGGACCTAATCGATCGAAGCGTCAGCACTGAATGCCGGGCTTGCCGGCGTATCGCCGTGCCCGAGGAACTGCTTCGACAAGACTCATTTTTCGTGAGTCTCAAAGAACTCGCAATGCATTTCTATTTGCGTGTTGAGACCATGTTCGTGGCGGTTGGCGAGAAATCCAGCCAACCTGATCCGGACTCGATACCATGGGATGAGGCAGAATGGTATATGGAAGGCGAGAGAGTACCACCACTACGGTGGGAACTCGAGGAGTGTAGTGAGGCGGAGGGGAAAACCATCTCCTGGGACGACGAGATCCAAGAGATGAATCAAAGCAAGGAAGGCAAGCACATATGTGACGAAGCGCTTTATCGGTATATAGAGGCGGAGGCCAGCGCGATATTTGGAGAGGACTTGACGAGCGATTCCAGTGAAGCGGTGGAGTTTAAACCGGTTGACCTTGTTTTAAGAATTGCATTCTCTACATAGAAACGCGGGTAAACTGACCTTTCTACCTAGAGAAAACAGAAATGACCAGTGAGAACGCATCCCATTGGTTGTGATCCCCTCCAAAGAGGCTTCGAGCTTCCCGCAGCTCCTATTCAGCGGCCGATTTTAACAGCGTGTTTCCGCTTCACCATGGCTGGATGCCATTCACAGTAATGGCTCTCCCTTGATCCGCATCCCGCTTTCCTTGTACGACATCCTTGACGAAGTCCCCGCCCCTGGATGGATCCAACGCGCCAATCTACACCCCCCCATTAGCAAAACTCGAAGCTCATGAAAAGTGCAGCTGCAACTCACTTTCTTCATCATATCTGCACCTATGCCGCCCAAGCCAGTGGCAAGGAATCCCGGCGACACCGCAAAGACTCTTACGCCGTCGTTCTTGAGGATCCGGAACCACTGCCGCATCATCATATTGAGGCCAGCCTTGGAGCTGCGGTACGACTCCGTTGGGTTCAGCGTGTTTGGCTTCGGCCATCCAGCCTCCGGGGAGGCATTGATCAAGGCGTACTGCTTCTCCATGCGCTCCGTATCAGCAAGCGGAGATGTACCACTCGTGATGAACAACAGACGAGGCTTGGGTGACTTGAGGAGCAGGGGAACGAAGAGCGAGGTGGTGACCTGCGCGCCCGTAACGTTGATGTCCCACGCCTTGTTCCAGCATTGCCGAGGGGTGAGCTCGCCGGCTTGCATGATGCGGTCGTAGTTAGCCCCGGCGTTGTTGATGAGGACATCCAGCTTTCCGTGGCTGGAAGCAACGCTGTCAACAGCTTTTGCGATGGACTCGTCAGAGGAAACGTCTATCTGGACGACGCTGAGCTTGCTGCCGGATTCTGGAATCTCACTCCGGACTTGAGCAATGGCATCCTCGCCATTCTTTACGCTGCGGCTGCCGATGATGATGTCGTAGGATACAGGCTCTTTGTAGAGAGCCTTGACGATTTCCAGGCCCAGGCCGGTGTTGGCGCCCGTGATGAAGACGGTTTCAGGGGCAGACATGGTGATGGAGTCTTGGAGGCGAGTGATGTGAGGGTGCAATAAGAAATTTGTGTTTTACGGAGTGTATGAAGCTTGGGATATAGATCTTGAGAACAAGAATCAAGCGTGTCTAGGCATCTTATATATTCGTCCCAAGCTACACCATGTGCCACTGGATGCAAACAAGAGCGTCACTAAGCGAAGCTCTTAGTCGCACTCGACAGAGGAATCGGATTTACTTCCTAAAGCCGTAGCAAAAGGTTTCATATTTGGAGAATAAGAGCGAAATTCTACGAGAGTTTCTCGATTTTAAGTCCGTCCGTCCGTCCGTCCGTCCGATATTCGCCATTATTGAGCGGGTTGACCGCGATCCAAGAGCTCTATCGACATCTAATACACTTGCAGACTGAGATGGTAATTGCCCATTGCCGCTTGTGAGTTAGCGTCGAGAGGCATGCCAGAGGGGGTTTAGCGGGTGCAGGCCCCTGCCGCCCGCCGTTGCTGACGTCAACGACCAGTGGAGCAACACTTTATGTTCCACGGGAGACCCGATCAAGTAGCACAAGTAGCAATTGCAAGTACAATGCGTTCACGTCTAACGTAATAATTGGATACTACTCTGTCTGGATATTCAGGGTATATTCAACCTTAAAGTACATTAATCATGACTCCTACGTAGCAAACCCATAACCACCGAGCATGGCATACACCTTCCACGGGTCTCTCTCAGTACGCCTTTCAATCATGTCTGCCAAAACTACAGCATTTTTTATCCCAAAGTGATCATTGATGAAGTTCAAGCATTGCACGATCCAGAGCTTTTGGTCGGCCAACGTATACTGTGAGCGCCCCGCGGTGAACAGAGGGAATAGGAGCGTATAACAGTCGAGGCTCTGGGTTGGCGAGTGCGCTCCTCGTCGATGGACCCTTGCTTGAATCACGGATTGGTCATCGCTCCGTTGGTAGTTGCAACAGCCACCTGCATATTGGTAAACAGTGCGGCAAATGTCGTCCGTCATCGATATAATTGCTTGCACAGCCGTTCCGCAAGTCGCGCATTCCGCATCTTCATCCTTGGTATGAAAGTTGAAGCAACTTTCTAGAAGAAACTCATTCAGCATAATGCGATTCAGTCGCCCCACGTTCCAGGTCTGTGTGACATGCCTATCTCTATATAGCAGGCACCGGCCAGACCCATATGACGTCGGGCCAACTGCTACACCATTTTGTGCTTGCCACTGGTCAAACGTTCCCGAAGACAGTTTCAGCAATGCCTCGTCAAGTAGCTTCGCCATGGCAACCCGCTCATGAAGCGAGCCTATATCCAGACGGACAGATTCGCGCCATGATGCGAACTGCATCATGACGAGCGACATTTTCCACTTTGCATCTCCGTCGCGTCGCATATTCCGAGCCAAGTGAGCGCATATGTCATAGACTTGTGCCGGGACAGCCGTTGCACTGGCCACACAAGAAGTGATGCAATTCGTCACGAAACGAGCAAGCGTGCGTAACGAGACGTGGTCCTCTAAATTCTGCAATCCAACGGCTTCTATCAAGGCCAGTGACCCATTGACATGAGTGTGCCAGAATTCCATGCTACCAGGCCCCGAATTTGTTATCTTTTCAAAGAGGTCCAGTAGAAGCGATGCCGTGAGTAAGCTGCGCGTTACGCTGTATTCCTTGCGGGAAAGTACCCTGTTGACCGACCGCAGGGCGACAGAATACTGCACTTGAGCAAAGTTCATGAGAGAGGGGGAGGCTTGCTGGTGAGCGATGAAAGCGAGGCTAACGGCGTCGATGCAAATATTCACGGGTTCTAGAGCAGGTCCTTGGCTAGCCATGAGAAAGTCCCAGCCTCTCGACGACGTGCCAGTCACGTAGTGCGCAAAGAAGGCATCTCTGGCCTGCAGCTCAACTGGCTGCTGCAACGACCACGGCGTATCTGCATATTTCGTCAGGGTGCCATGGCGCGCAGAGGGCGTTTCGTTTACGACCCGCAGTTTAGAGACGTCTCGGTAGCCACGGCAGACCTGGTTTGCCCGGATGCATGAGCTACACGATACGGGCTGGAGATCACACTGGCGCGGGATCAGCGAGATTGTGCGACGCCGTCATTGACCAAGTACCTTGGGTAGGCACTTGGGTAAAGGGGAGGCTGACCTTTAAGCGTCGCTGTCGGCAGCGCCAACAGGCTTTAGATGGTTTCCCGCGGAAGACCATGGCTAGTCGCCAACGCTGGCAAAGTACATGGTACGCTCATACGGATGCAGGACGTGATGCGGCTGCGTTGGATCGTGGTGTACGTAGGCGTGCAGAAATCGGGCCAGTCGGTGCCACGTATGAGGGAGAGAACAGTTCACGCAGTGATGGTTTCTAGTGACGAGCACCATGGGCTCTCCATTGCTTCTCCGCTTAAGTCCGCGGCAGTGACGGCGACTCGTGAGGGTGAACATTTGAGGAAGGAGTCAGTCAACATGATGAAATGCACACTCCACTTGTTAGTGTCGAGGTGCATTCCATAAACGGACTAGACCGGCAGGTCATTTCAAGAGAGTGGTAGCCACAAACTCTAAACTTATCATGGATGCGTCTACATCTTCTTGCTCTTCAAATACAAATAGTCTGGCATCGCTTCCTTCACTCGCTCAGACAAGATATCAGCCAGCTCAGTGCCAAACTCCTCCTGCCACTTCTTGTACTTTTCTTCCACTTTTACGCCTTGCGAGCTCTTGGACTTGTCAAACCGACGTCGAGTTCCAAAACGTGGACATGTAGCTCTGATGGCGAGCGTTGTATTTTTCATTTTCCCGATTCTTGCTCACTTCCCATTTGTGGACGAGCCTCTCGGGGTCCATCCCACATAACTTGCAGAGTTTGGCGACGGTGTCGTTTTGAGCTATGATGTCGTCTGCCTCTACGACGATTGGTGAGCATGAAGCTTCCGCTCCTGTAGTTTCACTGTCAGCTGTGGTAGCCGAAGCATTCTCCACAAACCACTCATACAGCTCCCGCGAGTATCGAAACGTTGTCTGGCACGAGAACTGCTTGTCAAAGACATTGATGCCCCCACCTTTCAGCTCAGTCCTATACCATGACTCGAAGCAGAGGGCAGGGTGGCGGATAATGAAGAGGGGACGCCAGGAGGGTGATGAACTTGTCAGAGAATATGGTGGGATTGGTCCTCACGATGTCCGTATTTGGCAGAGGGTTGAATGGAACAGCGGCTGGGCCTCCTACCAAACTTTGGGACATTTTGGATGGCTCCCATATAAAAAATACGTGATTCTTTGCTAGAAGAGACTTTCCCTGGTTCATGTTAGTACGTGACTTTCGCCAAGATTGGAATATTTCACTTGCCTCAGAGACAGCATCACTTCGTGCTACTTGGAGGCGCTGGAAGCCATCTCGGTAGTGGCTGTCCAAGGCTGCGCGTTGTTCTTGGGAGATCCCTACGAGATCCCATTTGAGAACCTTTGAAGCAAACGAGTTCGTTTCCATGAAGTGGTATTCAGATTGGGTCCATCCCGGCTGGTCTGACAAGAGACGACAGAGCAAATTGGAGGCTGTTCGCGAGTGGCTGAAAAAGAAAATATCCTGGGGCTTGGAGTCACTCATGATTCGGCAATCACCAGGTAAGTTATGTATAGATCTGGGTCACAGAGCAGGCTGCTCGAGTGAAGTAGATGTAAAGCTTGGTAGTGAGAAGTGAGGAATCTCAGTGGGCTTGAGTGAAATCGCTGCTACAGTGAGACCATGCAGTAAACCACTACGATTCTCGTCATTCACGGCCTCGGCTCATTCACGGAGCGACAGGCGAGTGCTGGGTTGGATGGGGATAGTGGATATAGAGGCAGGGCATCAAACGGCTATTGGCAGTTATAATAAGCGAGATATGTATGAGTTGTGTCTCATGACAAGTTCGAGATGGGGATGCGGAGCTATATATCTTGGATAGCAGCACTAGTGACCAATTCCCAGACAAGTAGGCAGCAGTGGGAGGGGTGCGGCTGGAGTCTCTTGAATGGGCAACTATGGGGTAGGTGGGTTAACAATGCGCCCGATGGTCCGCACTGTTACGTTTATGCTTGTAATATTATCGGGCCATCGGTCTCGGGGCGAGATGTAAAGAAGATTGCTGATTTCGGCGGAACATTGGGAGCCTATATTTCAAGCTTTGAAAACATATCAAATTTGCATGTGAGTTGTTGGTGAAATTATCGCTGCATGACTTGAGTCTTCTCACCACATAGGTTGACTGTGAACTGCGCCGACATGCCGAGACATACAAGAAGATGTTAAGAATATTACTCACAATTTACAGAGAATTTGATTGTCAGTGACATCAATTGAGGGGTAATAACTTGTGTCGCCTTGAACTTTTCCTTTTTTCCCACTTTTTTCTCCTACAATCCTGCAGCAAGAGTGTACCCACCATCGACAGCTACTGTCTCTCCGTTCAGGTACTGGTTCGACACAGCAAACAACACTGCCCCCGGCCATATCCTCATCCTTACCAGGCCTCGCCGCAGGCACCTTCTCCGAATACTTCTCCTTGGGTATAGAGCTCTTTTTGGTCCTCGCCACTCTCGCCGGTAGTCATCTCGCTGGGAAAGACGCCGGGTGCGATGCCGTTGATCCTGACCTTGAGTCCAGCTGTGGCAACTTCCGAAGCCAGCATACGCGTCAAATGCACAGCCGCGGCTTTCGAAGCATTGTAACTGAAATGATGCTGCGATGACTTGATGAGCCCCGATATGGAGCTGATATTGAGAACAGTGCCCGACAAGCCTTGGTGACGCTCCGATGAGGCCTGTAAGAGCGGCAGGAACGCCGTCGTGACGAAATATGTTGAGGCCACGTTGGTAATGTACGGACCAGTCCAGTCCTCAAAGGTCGCATCCCTGTTGTCAAAAAGCTGCTCTTTGAACTGCTCGGCTGTGTCATTCTCGGTGACGGAGAATGATTTACTATCAATACCTGCATTGTTGACCAAGATGCAGAAACATTTTTCACGTGAAGAGATATCGTCAACTAGTTTCTGGATCCCGTCTTTGGAATTGATGTCTGCTTGGATCGGGATAATCTCGCCAGCAAAGTCGGCACCATGTGTCGAGGTTACATTATCGAGCTTGTCCTTGGTGCGCCCACAGATGTAGACCTTGGCGCCATTAGCAGCCAGAGCTTGTGTGGCCATGAGACCGATGCCTGAGCCGCCCCCTAAATATCGAAGAATCAGCTACCGACCATGACACTATCGAGGAAAAGGTAACAAACCGGTGACTAGGGCGACTCTGCCGGAGAGGTTGAAGAGGGCATCACGGGTAAGGGCTTCGGTGCTTGCCATTTTTATACCGGTTGTCACGAAATAAGAAACCGGGGGGACTTGTGTAGTTACTTGCAAAGGTCGCGGAGTCACTCGTCGTCTTGTATGTCTGTATAGTGATGAATGAAGTCTTGTTCCAAGTACGCAGTCTCTTGGGTTTTTGAGTTGTCTTGAGGTATGTCTAGCAAAAGACTGTAGCACCGTTGGCTCTCTGTGTTGTAGATGCATTGGATGGTTTTATTTTAGATGTCATCGCCATACACATTTTGTACTCGTTAACCCAGGGCGGTGGCAATGACAGCACCATTGCATCGATCGATGAGGTCAACTGTACGTCGTCTATGACGATATTGTGATAGTGGAGGAATAACTCCGAAAAGTGATGCAGCAATCTCGATAAAGTCAATTATAAACCCAGTAAAACACACGAAATACATTGTGACCGTGTGTTTCGTAGCGCCTGTTTTTCATCGTCATCAAGCCATGTTTTATCATTGGAGAGTTCATTCATCATATGCAGCTCACTTCAGAGGAGCCAACTGTCGAGCAGAAGGTCAGGAAGACTAGACACTATTTTCCCGGACATATACAATCTGGATCGTCCTCATCTTGAATACAGCATTGGTGAAAAAGAAGCATATCGGCTGAGACCCAAGAAACCTCAAGTAAGCGTGAGAAACATGTTCAAAAGAGGGTTTCTGTTGATTGGTGTTGAAGTACCGGGTAGGTGATTCCAGAATAAATTGTTATTGCATCGCTCACTGTAGGTAACCCATCTGGCGCCAGTAGTGCCGCGCGCTGTGACCCCCCCCAATCCTTGCTTGTTTCGGCGTGACTCCTCTGATCGCAGTGGAAGCGCTGGCCGGAACACGGACCCTTTCTCTCCGGATTTGTCCCCTCCCTCCAAAACAATCCCGTCATCCATCACATCGCAACAATAGCTGAGCATCGCCTTCATTCCGCAACGTCGCTTGCTGAACAACGCGATTTCTGGACCGACGTGCGTCCGTCACTCTGTTTACCGTCTTCAAGGCGTTTCATTCTGTTTGGCAATTCCAGTCAAACATCCCGTTGGCTGTCATTTTTGGTCCTTTCCGTCTTTCGCCTGAAGACACCATGCTGGATTTGTGCGCCGCAACTCCTTTCGCAGACCTCTTCATATCCTAGTGGTGAGTGAGTTTCCTATGATTGCAATGTGAATTCTGGGCCATGTTTTTGTCCGATTGCGATGGTTGGTGCCCGACGATAAACCTGTTTTGCGTTTCCGCCCTCAACCCATCTGGCCTTACTGCACCGAAGGTGGGACCTGTCTTGTCTACGCAGAAAAGCGCTGGGTGAACCAGAGAAACCTTTGTTTTTTTGCCGCCACGCGAAATGCCCCGTGGTAAACTCCAGTGATTTGGCCATTTATGAAAAGATACGACTATTCGTATATACGCCGGACGACTAGATATCATGTTACTGGTGGCGGGTTGTGCGGCTGGCATTGCGGGCCTTTCTTGCTCAACAGCCCAGTTGTTCATCAACTCAGCTAAAACCAGACCCCGCACCGCTTTGTCTGTTTTATTTTCCAGTAGATGATCACGAGCTAATAACGATGCGACTTCAAGTGCAAAACATACTCCCCCTTCACCTCGGTGAACCGAACCCAACATGTCTTTCTTTGGTTTCGATACAAGCGGCCACAACACGACTGCACCTGGCTTCTCCCAGGCGCATGATCCGTTCGCTGGCCTTTCTGGACAAGACGTAGACGATGCGCTCGATTTCGAAGAGACATACGATGGCCTAGGCGATCAGCTGGACGAAACCGACGATGTCTTCAACGACGATACCTTTGGCGGTGGCGATACCGGTGGCGTAAGTAAAGTCGGTAAAGATTTCGACTTTTTCGGCCGCACTGCCAAGGTTGCCGATGCTATTGAGGAGGAGCATGTGCGCTTTAATCGCCAACCCCCGGCTGCTAGATCGGCCGCCGCTGCACCGGTCCCGCAACAAAGTTATCAAAATGCCCCATACTATCCTGTCCAGCAGACCCAGCAGTTTCATCAGCCCATTCGTACAGGCTACGAAAAGTACAAGGAGCCTGAGCAGCTTCCTGACTTGCATGTCGACCAAAGCATTTGGGGGATTCCTTCAAAGGCGACTGCAGCCGCCCCTGTGCCTCAGCAGCCATCCCAGCCCATATCCTCCGTCAATAGCCGAAAGATCATGAGCCTCGAAGAGGTCGAAGCCGCTATGCGTGCTCAGTCGAAGAAGGCAGCCGAGCCACAACAGCCCCCTCAGGATCCCAACCAATACTCACACCCGCAGGTGGACTATTCTGCAGTTAATCAGGCGCCTGCCCAAGCACATGCTGGGCAAGGCCAACCTTTCACGATCCTGCAACGTCCTCAGAGTCTACAGCAGCCAAGTGAAGTCTCGCCTGCGCAGAAAGGCCCAAGCCCCTTGGCTCAGCATCAGCGTCAGCATCAGCAACGCCAACAGGCTCCAGCTGTCCAGCCAATCCAAATTTTGCAGAATCCTAACCGTCTGTCTGGTGAGGCTGGGAAAACGGGGCTGACGGGCCACCATGCTTCTCATTCTCAGGGAACAATCTCTGGCCTAGCTCAGTTGCACGCGCATCCGCACTTGAGTGGCATGTCTGAGGAAGAAAAGGCAGTCTTTTTGGACCAGGAGACGAAGCGGGCAAAGCGAAACCACAAGATTTGGCTGCTGTCCAAAGACAACGGAGTGATGACTCCTCAGGACAAGAACTTCATCACCCGCATCCAGCTGCAGCAACTTGTTTCCGCCACAGGCAACCCTGATCAAGGAGGTGACTCATCAATTTCGGAAGACTTCTACTACCAGGTCTACAGCCACATCCGCGCCGGTCAACGCCAGAACCCTAGCCAGCCACTCAGCAACTTTGCCCAGACATATCTGTTCCAGACGGGAAGTCGGCATGGTGGAATGCGCAGGCACGGCAGACCGGCCGAGAATCACTTTCAGCGGATGGAACAGCAGGTGCAGAGAGCTGTTGAAGCCGCCAAGAACAAGCCTAAAAACCCACAGCTCGTGATTGCGGGCAGCTTGGGTAAAATCTCGTTCAGCAACGCTAAGACGCCAAAGCCCTTGCTCAACATTAAACGTGGCGAAAGTGAAACTCAGCGGCCCAGCAGCGGGAAGAAGACACCGACAACAGCCAACGGCCTCGATCGTAAAACAATTCTGCGCAACGTGGAAAGGGTATACAACACCCTGATGAAGATTGAAGACCACATTCGTCAGCTCCCGCCCCCTCCCGGCAACCCATCTGACGCAGAGCTTGAGGCCAGGCACAATGAATGGGCAGCGACTCTCGAGGCACTCAACGCAAAGCTCTGGAACGAACTCAAGGTTCACGAACCTATTGGTGCCACCGTGCCTCATCCATTCGTTGCTTTCTTGTCGTGCGCTAAGGGAAAGAGGGCTATTCCAAGAATTTTCCCTCATCTCAACTATGAGAAGCGCACCACGATTTTGACCATGATTATCTACCACTTGGATCAGCTTGATGTCGTTCAGGGTGCAGCAGTCGTAGACGGCGATACTAATCTCAACTCTAGAATGCGAGAGAATATCGAGCTGTTTATTTCCACCGTGATGCCATCCCTGATGCAGTACTTCAACGATACTGGACTCGACATTGTTGACGGAGTCCTGAATCTGATTGCGACAAAGTTGAACGTCGACTTCATTGCTAAGACGAGAATCGGTGTCTCTATGCTCACATTGATACTTAGCCGCGCTGTTCTTTTGAAACAAACTGGCGCTGGCACTGCAGAACAATGGGAGAAATGGTATGTCGTAGGAATTGAGAATTCTTTTTGCGCAGCTTTCACTAACGTTTTTTTTTTACAGGGATCAAACCTTTGAGATATTGTTTAACACTCTTGAGCCGTCACTACCATTCATCTTCCCTGGTAGCGTCAACACCGGCATCGACACTTACGTGTGGCAGCTCCTCGCTGCTATGGGCGTGAGTGCAACCCACGATCAGCAAACACGACTTGTGCTGTCCGTGAAAGACCGTGTCCTCGACACTGTTGCTCTTTCCAAGACGCTGCCGCCTACCATGGCTGCAGAGCGTCTGGGAAGCGTCAACCTCTTTATGCGATCTATTGGGCTGGATGTGGAGCTGCTACAGTAAATAAGTATTGAACGAAGGGGAAAAAAAAAGAAAATTGAATCTCGCAAAGAAGGCAGAGCAAAGGGCGGTGATCCCCACGGGTACTTGGGCTATCGGGAATGGCTAGCTAGCTGGATGACTGCGCTTGGGGTGAACGAGAATTATACACATACCTCTGGTTGACTTGGTGGCGGAGGAAGAAGCTGGCTCGTCTGGTGGATAAAGCTTTTTTGTTGATGGCTGTTGCGAGGGGTGTACTATATGTTGGAGCGCGACGGCTCTCTCCACCTAGGTACTCTGTGACGGTGGTCTGGGGGCATCGAGCTTGAATCATCAGGCCCATGTGCGCGTTGTTTTGAGCTTTTAAAAAGAGGAAAATAGAGATCAAAATGTTGATTTTTCAGTTTACCAAAATAATAAACATCCATTTCGATGACGCACATCATTCCCATGACACTACATCATGTCTATCCAGAACGTATTATTCTCAAAACGACACCAAGCGCCGACCTATGCAAATTGCCTATGTACACATCTCAACCTATTCTCATGTAGCTTAACGGATTAGTCCACGTTGATGGTTGTTTTGGTAGAAGACGCCTTGGCTCGTCCACCACGACGAGCGGGTGCAGCCGCACCAACTCTGGTTCGCGTCTTGGTATTCCGGGTGTCTGCGGTCTCGGTCTTCGCCTCGACTTGCTTGCCTTTTGGCTCCGGCTGGGGCTCCGGCTGGGGTTCCGGCTCTGGCAATTTGATGCCGCTGACAGCTTGTAGGAAATCGCTGTCTCCCCACTTGGAGCCGAACTTGGGGACCAGATCCTCCAGGATGGGCTGCGCAGCGTCTTCACCACCAGCCCCCTCAGCTGAATCTGCACCCACGGTATCCTCAGCCTTGGGCCGTAAGAACAAACTCTCATTGTATATCTCCCAAGCCGACTCCTCGTTCTCATCCGTGTACCGCATCTTGCGCCACGCCTCGGACTGGACGGAGCGGAGACGGTCAGCCATAGTCTCGGCGGCGACGCTCTCGCCGTCTGTGGTGTTCTTGATGGTCATGTGGATGGCGCGGGCGGCGGAGGATGCCCCGGCCGCGGCGCCTTCCTTTGCGGCGGACGAGGCGGCCTGGCGCTCGAGCTGGGCTGTTGCGTCGATGTGGTGGAGCTGGGGGCGGAGGTGGACGAGGGAGGAGACGGGTGTTAGATGGAGGTCCTCTGTATTGAGGGCCGTTAGATACTGTAGCTTGTTTTCGGTAATTGGGGAGTCTCGACTTACTTCCTTGGAAAACGCCAACCATGTATTGCACTTCATCCGTATACGGATACTGCCCACCAAGCGTCTGCGTCCTCAACACCTTGTCTTGCCGCACAGCATCATTCCAATCCAACACCTCATCGTCGTCCTGGTCCCCCTTCTTCTTGCCCGTTCTCTGCTGCACGGCGCCGAATCCAAACCCGCCCGCAAGTCCGTGGCTGCCGCCGTTCTTGCTCGCCATAGAGGTCTGCAGCGAGCGGCCCCAGCGCAGACCCTTCTCGCGGTCATAGGCGGTGGTGTTGTCCAGTGGAACGTCCACCTCTACCATGCCCGAGTTGGCCTTGAGGCGGAGTTCCGTGGGTGGTGGACGGGGGGCATCATCCGTGCGGTTTGGGTGCTGAAGGACGAGAAGGCGACGGCCGAGGGGGAGGGCGGGGTTGAGGAAGACTTGGTAGGAGGCTGTGATGGGGTCGCTGTCTTCCTCTTCGATGTCGGCGGAGATGCTGGCGTCGACGCGGGTTTTGGTGTCTTGTTTGGCGGATTCCTCGTCGAGGGGAGGGAGGGAAGAGTCGTCGACGTCCATTGCATCTGGGGCGGGCTTGGGCTTGGGTTTGGGTCTGACCATGGCTGCTGAGTGGGAGCGGTCGAGCAATTCGTGAAGCAAATTGATAGTCGTAGCCTTCTTTGGAGATGAATGACTTGGATATTCAACAAGTTAGGGTATGCGTGGGAACGCAGAATTCGTGAGTTAGTTGGAGAGAAAATTGTCGAAAAAAGAAGCTCTTATCTTATCAGTGGGCATCCCACCACCCCGCCAGTACAGCCAGTACTGGGGTTGATGACAAGTCGGAACGAGAGAGTAGAGTGAACTTTTTTCTTTCTAAGAAAATTCAAGAAAAAAGCGTAATAATCGAGAGAAATATATCACTGAGTGGTGTTATAAATGATTGGGCATATGTAGAGTTTAGGGCTTGCTACGCACCTGGTGAGCAGAGCTGGTGATGCATTCACAGTGCCGAGGTTCTCAGACGCGAGAGATTTGCCAATACATGTCGACTGTTTGCTAGCTACATCTACATTTTGCGGTTGAATTCCAGCATTTCTACAGTGGGTGGTGGCATGGAATACTTGCCTCATGGAAGTGAAGAAACCGACAAGAAGTCAGAAATGTTTCAACCATGCATTGGCTCAACCATCACGAAGTGCTTGAAGTGCTGGCTTCTTCTCCGTGTGACCAACTCTACAGGCAGGCTTCTTCTTGCGCGGTAGTGTAAAGCCAGTCCGCTACGAGCGGCCTGTACATCAATAAACAGTGATGGATGGCGGGAAGCCAAGATATTCTCCAACCTGAAGAGTTTGGTGAGCAAAAAGGTGGCCGTACCTTGGTTAGGACGTTAGACACCTGATAGTGGGCATAGCACGGATTCAGGGGAACCTCGCTGTTTTACACACTCGGCTTCTGCATGGATTTAGCTCTGAGCTTTGGAAGCCTGTTATTCTCATGGATGTCCGGCCAAGCTCCAAGCTGACCGCCAACCAATCCCGCGACCACCCTCATTGCCAAGCATTGGCAGCTGCGAAGCGATATCTCGGAGCAGCTCTGGCTATGATATTACATCTATTCATTAAGCCTTGCAGTCAGAAGGCCGGTGGTTGTCGTCACTTTTGCATTTATTTTTAGTACATTTCTCTTTAGCATAATCCCATGTGTAAGTTGTCAATATCGTATACTCAGGCGAGGCACTCATCATGCCAAGGATAGGTAGATGAGAGAACCTTTGTCGATGGAGAAGGGGCTTGACGTGGCACGTTGGGACTGACTGTTGTTTTACATAGAAGCCGCCGTATAATTATGCCCACATCGCGCTACCAGGGCATGTTCGACTGCAAACCCAAGGCGCCGATGCCTCCAGACCTACCAGAGGGCGTTGTGCCGTTTGTCTCTGGCAAGCCAAACCGGTGGGACACGTTTACACTCTTCTGTGAAATCTGCGTCGGCACTGTGCTCATCATGATCCACCAGAATTCCGTCTTCAAATCCGCGCGAGAGCGTTACTGGGATCAGATGTGTCCGCTGGAGGTTGAGAAAGAGTTATTTTGGGATGTTGTGGAGGTGAAGGAGGAACAGAGCATTACAAGGCAGCGCATCTTACGCAAGCCCGAGTGACTGGAATGGCCCAGGCTCTTTATCAGCATGTTGCAAGATACAGGTCAACTCGATGTATAACGAGTAAAAAGGCTGCCTTGAGGGCTTGAATATTGCAACAACCTCCATGCGTCTGCGAATAATTGGCAACAATGCTAAAATAATGTTTGGGGTTGGTTAACATTGATGTTGATGTATGAACCTCTAGAGTGTATACAGTAGTAGGTTTTCGTCTCCCAAGCCACAACACCTTTGTACTACCTGTTCTTGCCCCTATCTCTTCGTCCGGTTTCCAACATCTTGACCCGCTTCTGAAACCTCTCTCCCATGTCCATATGGCCGCTGCCCCTTGGGCCATCTGTCGTGTCTGCCCCACGTTTGCGGCTCTTTTCCAGCAGAGCGCGCACGCCGGCGCCCTTGCCGCCCTTGCTCTTTGTCAGGCGGTCAATGCGATCCACGCCCTCACCCAAGTTATGCCACTCCTCGCCGCCAAACTCCATATGCTCTCTACCGCCAGCCTGCTTGTTCTTCTTGGCGCGCTCCTTCTTGCTCTCCTTTGGAAGACGAGTGAAGTTCGTCTCTTCGTACTCACGGCGCTCTGCTTCTTCTTTGCGCTCGTTTGCCGTCTTCATTTTTCGGCCACCCTGCACAATGGTTGTACCGATGCTGGGTTCAGCCATGGGTGCGGCAGAAAGCTCCGACTGGACGAATTCATCCATGGTGTGGGACTTCTGTGGTCGCCGCTCTGACCTATCTCTGCGCTGAGTCGTCTCCATAACTTGACGTTCTCGTCTGGGAGGTTTGTAGACCCCGGAAGGTCCATCATCCTGTCTCGATGCCTTTGCTACGGGGTCAGCGACCATGTTGGCCAGGTTGGGAGCTGCCGACATGTGGCTAGACTTCCTCCTCCTCGTGTCCAGTGTCTCATCCTCGTCGTCATCGTCGTCCGAGCCAGACTCAGAATCAGAATTTGATGCACCCCCCTTTCCGTGTAGCTTGGCCTTTTCGGAAGATTTCTGCTCACGCTGCGCATCCTCTGCTGTTCGCAAAAGCCTCTCAATGGAAAACTGCAATTTCTCTTCTAGAGGCCGAACGCCTTTTTCTATATAAAGACGCAGCTCGACAAGTTTGGATCGAACGGAGTCGTCGAGTGCATCCTGCTCGTCTTCATTGTTTTTTCTCGAGTTTCGGATTTTCAAAAGGATAAGGAAGACGAGGTTTTGCAGATAGGACAGGAGCAGTTCGTTTTTGACGTCGAGCAGGGAGATGCCATCCTTGTGATACTCAATGGTGGCGATTTTTGGTGTGACTTCTTGGGCTAGAGACAGAGATTGTGTTAAAGACGCTAGAAGCGCCGATAGGTGCGCTGGGGCAGCCATTGCGGTATTCGATTTTGAAGTTTCCGACCGTTGATTATGAAGAACTCAGAACCATGCAGGTCGTTTTTTTCAGATAGAAATGCCACCGCGCGAAACTTTTTAGCGGGGCATCGTAGCTTCGGTGGGAGAATCTTCCGCTACTCACTAAAATCCAGAATGACTAAGCCGAAGCTTGTTATCGGCAGCTTCTATAGGCCCAATGTTTCGTGGTTAGGGTACCTAAGAACCTACTGACAGCGCCACATGGTCCCAGTACAACGGCTGGTCTAATTATCAGTGTATCTCTCTGCACGTCGTCATCTCCCTGAATTGGCGACCTGTCCAAAGTCATCAGTTTGCGGCGTCTTTTCCACTCTAATTTCCCACCAAACTGTCATCTACATCCACAACGGAGAACCTCCAGCCGACGACTTTTCCTTCCACCGGACATCTTTCCATTACGAAGAGGACTGTCTTGTTGCTGGCTGCCTTCTTTTATTTTTCCCTTGCCAAGACACTATCGACAGTTACAACGTCGTCTCCATTGGCAAATCATCAAGCGAGAGCTTCGTCACCGGTCGCGCCGGCCTCCTGAACTTCTCGATACCCGACTCCCGCATGGTATAAGCTCAACTCTTCGACAGTATGCATCTTCCCGGAGTGGCGCCGTCGGCGCTTCTTGCGTCGATAATCGCCGCGCCCCAGCTGGCATCAGCGTTCTATCTCCCCGGCATGACGCCAAACTCCTACAAACCTGGCGACCGGGTTGACCTCAATGTCAACGCCATCAGGCCCGTGGCCGCACCGCAAGATTCGCGGTTACACTCCGTTGTATCGTACGACTACTACCACCCTGCATTCAAGTTTTGTCAACCCCAAGACGGGCCGGAGTACGTGTCTGAGAGCCTGGGCAGCATTCTGTTCGGGGATAGAATTATGACCTCCCCATTCGAGCTTAGCATGGCCAAAAACGAGACGTGCAAACCCCTGTGCACAAGCACATACCCCGAGAAGTATATACAATTTATCAAGGCTCGAATTGCTCAAGGTTATAGCTTGAATTGGCTGGTCGACAGACTGCCTGCAGGGCAGCAGCTCCACGACACCCTGACTGATACATCTTTCTATACCTCTGGTTTTTTAATGGGACAGGAGTCGGAAAATGAAGATATCGTCTTCAACAACCACTACGACATCTTGATTGAGTACCACGAAGTTGGTGGAGACCAGAACCAGCTTCGCGTTGTTGGTGTGGTTGTTCAGCCGAGCTCCAAGAAGTACAGCGGAAAACCCGACTGTGGGAACCACCCACCGGTTGTATTGAAAGACGGCGACCAGAGTCTGGAGGTGACATTCAGCTACAGCGTGTACTGGAGAAAGTCAACTACTGCTTGGGCTACCCGATGGGACAAATATCTTCATGTATTCGACCCGAAGATCCATTGGTTCTGGCTTATTGACACCGCTATTATTGTCGTCATCTTGGTGTTAACCGTCATGTCTGTCTTGGTTAGAACTCTGAAAAAGGATATTGCCAGGTACAATCGTCTGGATCAGATCAACCTCGATGACTTGAGTGGGACGTCGGCATTGGAAGACGGCGTGCAGGAGGATTCTGGCTGGAAGCTGGTGCATGGCGATGTGTTCCGAACTCCGTCGCGACCCCTCCTCCTCTCAGTGCTTCTGGGCAATGGCGCCCAGCTCTTCGTCATGACGGGCTGCACCATTCTGCTTGCGCTCATGGGATTGCTGTCACCGTCCAACAGAGGCTCTCTGGGTACCATCATGATTTTACTGTACACTATGCTGGGGTTTGTGGGTGGATATGTATCCGCACGAGTATACAAGTCCTTGCAAGGCGACCAGTGGAAGCTCAACATCGCCATGACTCCATGCTTGATACCTGGCATCGTGTTTGGGGCATTCTTTGTCTTGAACCTGTTCCTCTGGGCCAAGGAGTCTTCTGGCGCGGTTCCATTTACCACCATGCTGGTTATTGTCGGCATCTGGTTCGTCATCTCCATCCCACTGTCAATTGCTGGATCCTGGCTCGGGTTTAGGAGCCCTCAGATTGAACCACCAGTTCGCACAAACCAGATCCCTCGTCAGATCCCTCCTACTACGACCTACCTGAAGCCTATACCTAGCATGTTCATCGTTGGTCTCCTACCATTCGGCGCCATCTTTGTCGAGCTCTACTTCATCATGAGCTCCATCTGGTTTAGCAGGATCTACTACATGTTTGGCTTCCTATTCCTCTGCTACGGCTTAATGGTTGTTGTCTGCGCTTCAGTTACAATACTCATGGTGTACTTCTTGCTTTGTGCTGAGAACTATAACTGGCAGTGGAGATCATTCCTCGCTGCTGGCATGAGCGGGGGTTATATCTTCCTTAACTGTCTCCTCTACCTGGTCACCAAGGTGAAGCTTGGCGGCCTCGCTGGAACCGTACTGTATATCGGTTACAGTGGCTTGATTTCCTTACTATTTTTCATTCTTGCTGGTGAGTTTCATCCTCTGGGGATAAATGTTTTTATTTCATTTGCTTTGCCGCTAACAAGTCACTCTAGGTTCCATTGGCTACTTCGCAAGCTGGTGGTTTGTCCGCAAGATTTACGCCTCAATCAAAATCGATTAACTTTTTGACGACTATCATTATCATAAGACAAAATGGGGGAGGACAGTGACGGCACACACGTGCTACGGGCACTAGGGTTCTTGTAACATTATTTCCCTGGTTAGAATTGCTTGTTTTGAGCCATGAACTACCGCTAGGAACATGACACATGAGGGGAGGACCCAGGGTCCATGCGGTGGTTGAGGTTGCTTTTGGGGCACATGATTGAGCATTATTTATTGCACTTCGAGATGTAAGGAGCTTAGTGGTAGATTGGTATCAAAAATTATTGTTAAAATAGCCTGCTAAATACCATACGTAAAAAGGGGACATGTGGCTAATCATCGTCGTCATCATCCAAGTCGTCCAGGTTAGTAAACTGGAATTGTTTCTTTTCCACAGGTCCCGTGTGTGTTTTGCTCGGGCCCGCAGGAGCGTCGGCCTGTCCAGCGGCGAGACTTGTTCTCCTCCATTCTGCTTGCTCCTTCTCACGCTGCCGCTCTCTCTCCTGCCTATGCCTCTCTCTCTCCTCTCTGATTTTCTTCTCCCGCAATTCGCGCTCAAGTTTTTCTTGTTCTTCCTTCTCCTTGCGCTCTTCCTCCTCCTTCTGTTTCCGCTGTTCTTCCTCGACTGGATCGTATCCTCTAGGATCAATGCCCTGCTCGATAAGGACTTGGTTTGAGGCGAGCGACCCAGAACGAATCTTATCCTCCATCGGCCAAGGGAAGAAGACCTGCCCAGATAGTGGGTTAAGGTATTGCGTAATGGGCTCAGGAAGAGTCGTGTTCATGGAAGTCATTGTCTGCTGGGTTGGTAATTCAGACCCTAGTTGTGAAATGCCATTTAAAGCAACAGGGCTCTGCATCTGGGAAGGGGTTGGAGCAGAAGGTGTTACAGCGGATTGGGGCTGAGAATCTGCGGCGGGCGTCTGAACTTCTGGAGTGGACGAGACTGCGCTGATCGTAGCAGCTGGGGGCATCGTGGTCTTGCTTATGCGGCGAGCATAGCTAAGGAGCTCGTCGTAGGCAATGGGGTAGTTTGGGTCAGTGGGGAATGTCGTGGCGTGTGTTGTGACAATGTCTTTGCGAGTGGTTGCAAGCGTAGTCAACATGTCGCGGATTTGAGTGTCAAGCGTTGCGGAGGTCTGTCGAAGGTTGTGAATACGGAGATGGTTGTTCTGATGGATTTGAACTGGAAAGGCTTTAGATACAAGTCAGGTAGATGGAGCCGAAGGAAATGCACTACTCACCTTCGTCGAGCCCTTTGGTCAACTCTGCATCCGCTGCTTTGAGCTCTTCGGCGTATGTGGTGGAAGGATGATACTTTGTGACTGAGTCGATCAGGCTCGCCAGTGCCTTCTCGAGCCGCTCGAAGCGGCTATCGATGTATTTTTCCATATTCCTTACCGGTGTTTCATGCGTTGAACACGCGACAGAAAGGAATAAAAGTTATGGGCGCCAAGGCAAATCCGAAGAACACAAATCGTGAGCCTTGACAGGACGAAGTTCGCGATTTCTAACCTGGGATCGGAGTACTTGGGTACATTGGTGCAGTGCCTTGTAGCTTGGCAAGTGTGGAGACCTTCCTCAGATATCTGATTGGTGCAATGCTTTTCAAGATTTGGTGGTCGCCGCCTCAGGCCACAGCCTCGGGCAATCCCGCCCAGCAAACTCGCGCAGACACGACCGGCATCATTTTCATAACGACGAATTTACCAGCAATTGAACGACATACACGGTTCCGGCTGCTCCGTATCCCAACATGACTTTCCGTGTATGTAAATGCTTTCAAGGGTTTCATATTCTCAGCGGACATCCCCTCGTCAGCCCCGCTTGTCAACCAAAAGCCCCAAGGCTAACAATTTGACACAGGCTCCTTTCCCGGCTGCGCCATTCAAGAGCGCCTATGGCCCCAAGTACGTTCCTACCTATCCGGACCGACAGCGATTCCGAATTGTCTATTTCCTGGCACTATGGAATTGATCGCATTCGACTGTGGCTCGCTGTTGATGCGGTGACAGGCGAAGAGAATACTGGCTAACTTGTGGTCTCGTAGCATCCACTTCCAGCCCCACGTTGGTAGCTTGAACAAGACTGGAATTTTCAGAATGTGAGTATAATCTTTCCAGTGAGGGTGATCGGGACCGAGGCCTCAAGATTATGCGACCGACGCGATCAATAGCGAGCTGTGTGTTGGTGAACTGTTGGTTCAAGGATGTTGTTCGATACCAACACGACATTTCCGGGACATTGGAATAAGAGGAAATTAAATTTCCCCGAAATCAGCTGCACTGGAGCAGACTTGCTTGGGCTACATTCGAGTGAAGGAGGCGCTAAACCAATGACAATAGTGCTCTCCGTGCTGGTGGTTTCGGCGCTGCTGGTGGTGCTGCTCTCCTCCTTTTCGGATCCAGCCTTCCCCGCGTCCGCCTCGATATCCTTTCCGTAAGTCAATGAAGTCTCTACTGTTTGTCTTCACAATTGGATCGGACGCTGACATCTATAAACAGGGTCTTCCCATCGTTGGCCCCCTGTTTGTCAAGCAGGAGGTTCACCCTGCCGACAATGTGAGTTCTTGCCGTCAAGGACGGGTTGATTTCAGACAGAAATCGCATGCTAATTATTCTCTAGCCTTTCTAAGCTATCTCAGAGATGGATGTATGGTGGACTTGTATCAACACCCCGACTTGGTGACTTAGGCGACTTTCCTTTGTATAGATACACAAAATAGACCCTTTTGAGACGCCCACGTCTTTTATTCTCTTGTGCTATGCTCTATTGATGTAGTTCAGCTTGGCAGCTGCTAATAGCATTACGTCGCCATGATCTGCACCTCGCGAGAGCTCCAATACTACCTCCAACAAGCATGTGTAGACCTCACAAACACAGTGCGAGATATAGTGTAAATAGCACTGTCGCAAGCTGTCACCTTTGTGAAAGGGCAATTTCACATCCAAAGCTCTCACTCATCCGCGCCAAACAAGTACCCAGTCGCACCAAAGTCACGAAATGGTGTAACCCGGGCTACTCATTCCTTCATCACCTCCTTGAACCTTATTTATTGTTTTTTTTTATTTCAGGACGCACGGCCCAGTTGACAGCTCCCAGCTGTCGTCAAGCCCCTGGCCTCACATTGGCCACCAGAGGAGCTTCACCGCAGCCCACAATTGGGACTGATCAGATTGCAAAACCGCGGCTCAGGGGATATGCAACCAGTGTAGTCGTTCTAGCTATTCCATGTTCTGAGGAGTCAGAGCATAATAGTAAATCGGCTGATAGGTCAAGTGGCGTTTGGTGTGTCCCGGTTCCTTGCTCGTCTGGCCTCGTGCTTCTTATTGGCTTGAGAAATGTTTCGTCGGGTTGTGAACAGAACCATAATCTTGTCCAGTCATCATGGACTACCATATCAGATGCTGTAGGCTGACGATTTGTCCAGGAAGCCCGAAATCTTCCACATACCGCAGGCCTCAAAAGTATTGCAAAGGAATGATTTGCCGAATGGGACGACAGATTCCCACTCGGGCGCCTCCTGGTCTTTAAGTGTTGTTCACCATTCTCGTGTTCATGATCTTACAGTATAGCTTTTTGGTCTCAAGTGCTTATCCACAAGCATGTGTAGTGCCTTAGGGAGTGGAGGTCCAGGTTCGTGCGTCTAGGGACTATATATACACGCCGAATAGCGCTATGAAAGTTGATACACATAAACGGTATGAGCATCACTAGGTTTTTCGTGTGCATTTCGTGCGGGGGAGCGTGTGTTGAGCCAGTTGTATTTGTTGGGTAGGCCGACACTTCGTCATGTTTTCGCGCTCGCACTTGGACGGTATCTACCAGGTGGAGTAACATTCGGTCCATTGTGCCCACTCTCGTTCCAGGCCGCGTCTCGGACTGGCTACGTTCCCCGCTTTTTCCTGGATTCGTCATGCGATTGCGAACGTAGAAGAGGCACACAGCCTATGCAGTGTGCTTTGCGGGAGTGCTTCCGTACAGGGTCCCCGTTCACCTCCTCGTTCGGTGCGGTTCTATTCTCTTCGGATAGCCGTGTGCGCTTGGGCTGATGTTAAGGAGTTTAGTGACTGTATCCGTACACCCTGTGTTGGAAATTGTACTCGTCCATTGTTGCTCGCCCACTTGAGTGAGGCGGGTCCCCACGGGGGGTTATCGGCAGAGTGATGTGTTAAGACTGGTATAGCAGCTTGTAGAGGTCGTGTCCTCACCCTCTACCCTCCAAGAGTCAGCGATTTATATGTCTCAGCCACGCCCCACACTTAAGATCCGACAGAGCTTCCTGCCTATACTGTCTTACTGGAGCCCTGGGTTGTACGCACACTATTGGTGTATCAGACCGCAGACATTATTACCCAAACATCTAATCTCTTCAAGCTTAGCTCGCCGTCCCTGCCTGCTTTGGTCACGCTACTAGTCGTCTTTCCGGTCTCTGTTACTATACGGATCAATCATCTCCACTGGCACGGTGTATTCGGCGGCAGTACGGCACCACTTCTTTGATACGTTACACCTTCACAGGGAGGTAAATCAAGACCACAGCTCCATTTTGAGCGGGTTCTGGACTATAGCTCTTGGAATAATTTCACTCTTCATGCGGCAGACGAACGTGTTTTGGTTTGTGATTTTCATGGGAGGCCTTGAGGTGGTACACGCCGTAAAACGCTGCGTCCGGCGAGGGTCGATCGGCCTGAGATGACTACACTATGGCAGCATGTGCGATATTTCACGCGGAGGTATTCAATTGGAGATATCTATGACGTTCCACTATCCATCGCATTCCCTGAAGGTAAGCCTACCTACTCTGTCCGTCCACTCGAAAATGGCTAATGTTCTTGCTAGCACGCGTTATTCATCACCCGCCATCAGTGTTGGTGTAAGCCGCTCTGTGCAACCCAGGCCGGGTTCTCAAGCAAATATGGCCCTATATTTCTGTTTAATTTCTTTCAGTGCATTTGTGGTGTGGAATGGTGGTGTGGTGCTTGGTGAGTCGTGCAACTTGATCGTCGATGGCCACTAGACTGACTTTAAGCAGGGGACAAGTCAAACCACGTCGCCACAGTTCACTTCGCGCAGATGCTGTACATCTGGCCTTTTTTCGCATTCTTTTCGCTGCCTCTCCTTCTTCCATGTGTCCTACAGGTTCTAAACCTGGCCTGGTACCTGTTGCAAAGAGTACAAGGAACTGCACCGGCTGCTGCAACATCCAAACAGTCAGCCATGAAATCCAGCGAAAAGACTACGAGGTCCACCAAGCATAGCACAAGCAATGACAGGAACTCTAAATTTATAAAGCTCAGTTCCAGAAACTCGGGAAATCTCTCCTCCTCTGGCTTGCTCGTCTCACCTTCGCTCGGAAGTTATTGTGGCCTCTTTACCTTGCCAGCACAATCGCAGCCTCGGGTGCTGTTGTCAAATTCAACACAATAATACATCCCTTCACCCTCGCAGACAACCGACATTACATGTTCTACATCTTCCGATATACGATTCGACGCGGGACACTGGTGCGACTGTTACTCATTTTGCCGTACACCGTCAGCCGCTGGGTGGTCTGGGAGACACTGTCTGGCTTCGACAGCTGGTGGGTGATGGAACCTTACACCGGACCGTATCAGAGCTTCCCATTTCTACGTCCCGATAAACTGCAGTCAGGGCCATCCCAAGGTGGGCTCACGGAAGCGTCCCCGTATTCACGAAACAAAGCGGGCAAGCTAGGGCTGCATCCTACCCAAGATTCTCTCGACTATTCCAAGAACCAGGTCGCAACGTCCACGGGCCTCATATTTCTACTAACGACATCACTGTCGCTTATAACAGCGCCTCTAGTCGAGCCCAGGTACTTTATTATCCCCTGGGTAATGTGGCGCCTCCTCGTGCCTGCATGGAACATAGAGAGCCAGCTTCCCAAAAGTCTCCTTCAAAAGACCCCGCACCCTACATGGCTGAATCAAGTCGCCAAGAGTCTGTCGCAATATGATGCACGACTACTTCTTGAGTCCTTCTGGTTCGTCGCAATCAACGTCGTCACGGGATACATATTCCTGTACAAACCGTACGTGTGGAGGAACGAGGACGGGGGGATTCTAGACGACGGGCGGCTACAGCGATTCATGTGGTAGATATATAGCTCTTCTACATACACGTGGAGAAGAGAGCAGATCAACATCTGATTCAAGAGGCACAAGTGTAAAGACATGTGACTGATTCGCAAATTCACATCACGTATGCATTGGTGATTGTACCAACTGAAGTATAGCGTGCCTCTGCGCCTCGCAGCGTGCACTCCACCCAAACGCCATGCCATGACCCGGATCCAATCCGTCCGTCTTATACCTTATTTCTGGGCGTTATCCATAACCAAGCCCACCTACTCATATTCATATCCATAGTCATAAATTCAGATTCCCGTGAAAAAACAGACCCATCATGAGACCTCATAAACTCAGCCGATCCAGACTTAGCCTATCGTTACTGCGAACCCGCCGCACGACCCCAAGCTTGAAGAACTTTTCTTCCCCCGTCGCGGTCCTGCCGCCGATGTACCACTTATCCGCGCCTATGGCATCACGGAACCCCTCGCTGCTGCTATCGCTCCCGCGCCGGCGGCCACCGCCGGGAGAAGCGCTGTACGGGATGGGAATGGCGCTGCTGCCGTTGGGTGCTGTGCCGCGTGGGGAGTGGATGGCGACGCCGGTCGTGGATGATCGAGGGTGGTGCTGATGTGATGAGGAGGATGGGGCTGCGGTGGTTGAGATGGACCGGGATGCCGTGGCCTGTTGGTAGGCTGTGGCAGCGGCAGCAGCAGTGCCGGTGTTGTTGGAGGATTGTGCATTGTGTTTAGTTGGTTGTTGGGGGTTTGGCTGGATGGCGGGCCCTTGTTGCCGGAAGGCAGCAATGAAGGAGGACAGGAAGAACGGGCGTTGTGAAGGCATCTTGGTCTGGCTGTGACGACTAGTTGTTGGGAAGATTCGTTTTGACCGTCCCGCAGCCGTCGACTCGCTCGTCTTGGAGTCCGCTCGGCGGGCGCTGAACGACGAGCCGCTGTAGGTGATGGATCGCAAGACTTGTTACGTCTCTGTCTGACTCCCGAGGCTCGAGTAGATGCAGATGTCACCAATTACCGTGACGCTTGGTTGGTTCGCCGGCAAGTTGTCGGCCGAGTGGGTTCCGTCGATATCGCGCAGCCCGTCGCGGCCGTTGTTCAGGAGGGCGATTCCCGCGCAGGGTGCTACGGTGCAAGGAGATGAGACGAAGACGTCGAGATGCTGGTACGATGAGGGTTTTCAACGGGTCGTTTCGTGGAGATGTGACGTCGGACGCAAGGCAACGTGCCGGGTTCAGTCTCGCTCGGCAAAACCCGGGGGAGGGGAACGGAGGCTGACAATCCTGACGAGAAGTGACTAATGGCGGGAGGCCTCGATAGGCTGCGCGGGGGTCGCAGTGGAGCAGAGGTGGCCTGATACAGCGCCCTCAGCATCCTGAGCGCCCATCCAGGCTACTTCCTCGGCGGTCATGCCGCTGGAGCTGAGCCTGTAGCGCACCACGGCATTCTACGCCCTGTACGTAATAGCGCATCTGCACGCGCGGAGAATTGCATTGGGCAGGTTACTCGGCTATTGGCGGTGGATGGCTTCGCATTCATGGAGGCTCTCGCCAGAGCAGCAAGACGCTCGGAGAGGGGGAACACGGAGACACGCCATCATCGGATCGATCAGGAATGGCTCGTGTGGATGGTGGTGGTTGTGGGTGGTGGCTGCAGGTGATGGCCTGCATGGCTGCAACCTGCGAATGGTGTCCACGCTGCGCCATCGTGACTGTACATGCAGAGTCCTATTGGAGACAAGGGCGTGGTGTCTGAGGTTTATTAGCCTGAGCGACACAGATATGCAGCCTGCTGGCGAGTGCAACGAACGGTCAAGCGGTCAGAGCCAACACTTTGCTTCATCGAATCATCGCCATGCCCACGTCTCATTGCCGAGACTCTCCTGTCTACCCTACATACTCTAAGTGACACACCGTTGCGGCTCGTAGCGACAGGCTGCATGAGCCTGACACAGGTCAGATGGAGTAGAATAGGTGAACAACTGGCGCTCATGTGTCTTTGGTAGGTTAGTAGTCTTATTGTTGAGCATATTCAACCCGCTCCATTACAACATGGTGGCTCTCCTGCTGCCTCCCATGCTCTAAATTGCCATCCAACTCGCGCCATGCAACAAGCGGAACGGAAATGCCATTCAAGCCCAGAATTCAATGTACGCGAACCAGCGGCCGTCCAGCCATCAGTTAGATCGATCGTTTGTCGAGCGAGGCATCTCGTTATTCGTAGCCCCGCCAGCAAACCCTTATTCATTGTTCTCCCGTGTTGGTGATCTTACATGTTAGCATTTATCATCAGTACGCGCCTGTCTAAAAGGCAACGTTGTCGGTATAAGACGTCTCAACCACACCTCTTCCACAATACCCATAGGTGAGTCACTTAATAACTCCCCGGCCTTCAACTGGTTCGTCTGCCAATGACCAAGTGGGCTGCTGCTTTCCCGTTAGGGCCTTTGCCATTGCTCTAGCAAGGCATGGTGTTGTTATAAGCCACTGTCTCCGAGGAATCTGCGAAGCAACCCCCAATCCCTCGGCGACATGCAGTCATCCGTGGTACGACGCTGGGGAACTCGAACCAGGCCGTGGTGCAGCCACTGGATTGTCAAGGGTCATTATTGTGCTGAGACACGCCGTGATGTTCGCTCTCCTCTCATCCGCTCGCAGGCAGCTTTGCACGATGCAACCATGAAGTTGGTGATGGAATCATGGCCCTGGGGGATAGATAGAAGGGGTGTGTGGGAAATTACAATGGCATTCCAGCTCTCGTACAACTACCCACCTCTGATTAGAGGAGCATAACCGACGCCTCTAAAGATGTTGTATCGTTGATCAACATTCCCATCTACATTTCAGTAACCCATCCACCTTGTATTGTCGTTAGAGATGTCCATGTCTTCACAGGTCCAGGTACTAGCCCAAGACGATAGTCCTCATTGACGGCGAGCACCTCGCCACCGAAGCCTCTGACACAGTTGAAGCAGATGGTAAGGGTGCTCCCTCATTCGAGGACTCTCAAATACCTACCTCCATGTGCGTACTAGGCGAGTCGGACCAGCTTACCAGTCACGGCCGTCACTCAGCCATCGCCCTCGGGTGCTGGCGTCATTTCTCGTGCAAGGCCTGAAGGACTACTCTATAAGGTCTGGAGTTTCTACGAAGCGCACCGGGGATTGCTACTAGCGCTGAGTAGCATGTATCATGGCATTTTTCTTGATGTATAAAATGGCGCAATACTTGCCAGTTCCAGCCAAGCTGAACGGTTGTTACGAGCCGGTCACCTCAAGATCATAGCCGATGTCCCAGGTCCTGACCATAAGACGTTCAATATCCTCGCTCGAGAGGCACGGAAGCACGGTAAATTGCCAGTTGTTCGTGATGCGCGCAGTGATGCCCGGTATGGCAGTGCTGGCTGGACTGAATATCATCATGCATGTGCCATGGGCTCTGCCCTCAGCGACTCCGTCATGAGCAACCAAAACCTAAGAGGGGCCACCCGCATCTCAACTCTCATCATCTAAAGGTTAACCACTGGCGAGAAAGATAACTGCCGCGGCAGGAGTTCCCGTCCTCATGGGCAGCGATGCAAGTGAGAGCAAGATGGGTAGCCCACCGAGAGGGCGCCATGACAAGCGGGAGAAGTTTGTGGAGGCATATCGCCGTTGGCTGTGACGCAGTCAGCGATAGTGGAAGCTGCGGTAGTACAGAGTATTTCAAGTTTAATTCTGGGGTTGTTCAGCCAGGTAGGTTGGCGGATTTGGCGCTGTGGGCGGCAACCCGCTCGAGGATGTGAAGGCGAAGAGAATATCCGGCTCTTCAATGCTAGGGGATTCAGGTAGTGTGAAGCGGTAATCGCGTCCAAGAACTGCACATGACAACTTGATTTGTGTGGCTGGTATTGCATCTTGTTTGCGATAGTATATTGATGATATACGTCCAACTACGACGCATTAACAGCACGTCTATATCTATTGACCCTGTGAATCTCACGTGATGACGCTGATTTCTTGTGTCTATTTCGTTGCTCTCTTCTCTAATGCATCGACCCGCTGGTTGATTTTATCAAAAGACCAGCTCTCAAAGCTGGGCGGGTACAGGAGTGGTCGCAAGTCAAACCTGTGATCGTCCGGGCTGTATGATTCTGCGTGGTAGGCCGGAGTGCCCACGGCTTGCTTATGGCGGTTAATTGAGTAATAGTGGTGGAATCTCTTGACCTGTTGAAGAATGTTAGTCACAGCTCTGAGCATACCGATGAGGCCAGGAGTGTGGCAATGGCTTCAACATACCTTGTCGCCAATCTCACGGGGACTGAGCTTCCCCTCGCCAACACCCCACTCGTTCAAAAGACGCAGGAACATGCCGTATGGCCCTAGTTTGTTGACTTTGCGCAGGGTGCCAAAACGGGATAGTTCTAGGTATGTCATGCCCATGTCGGCCTCGTCGCTTTGCACCTGTTCCGAGTGAGTTGACATGGCCTTCAGCAGCAGTAGGCTGAGGCAGGTGAATTGCCTCGCCACGAATGATAACTCACGTAGTCCGCCGTTATTGGTTCAAGTTCAGCCGTGGGTATTGCTTCCACAAAGTCCAGGAGTATCGGCATGTCAAAGCTCTCTGCAGACCAGGAGATGAATCGCTTCAAATCGACTTTACTGATGGAGCCGATGGGATTGACATCCGCAGAGGAGCCTACAGAATAGTTAGTCTGGCCCTGTCGCGCAGGATTCACGTCGAGATGCAGCACGCTGACCGCGGCCACTGCAATGCATAGCTTACAATCATATTTCGTCAGATCTAATTAGAGGTTAGCCATAATGGAACAGACGTGGTGAGGCATTCAACTCACACCCGCGCAGGCATTCATCGACATTGGAACTCCCCAGGACAAGAAGCGAGCCGCCGCCGGGCCGCCCTCTCACTTCGCAAAGCTGCTGGGCAAAGTAATATGCGAGGACCATCCTGGATCTCGCCTGAATGTTCTGGAGGGCCAGGTTCGAGGTAACGGTGCCCCCATGGACTGTGCACACAAAGTCAGTGATTTGGCTCGTCGCTGTGCGGATTTGAGCGCTTGCCCTTGAATTTTGGTTCAAAGCCAGTGGCCTGCGTAAGAATGTTCTTTGTCGAGTGGAACATGTCATCGATATTCACGTCGGTATGGTATGATCCGATTCTTTCCGCCAGCGCCTTCGCCCGGCCTCTGGTTTCTTTGCTGCTCTGGTTCTTCATCCCCATGTAACAGGTATAAAATATCTGGTTGCATAGTTCCTCCGGCGTCTCGGGCAGCTTTGAGGAGAAGGCGGGCAATTCGCTTGACGTCTGCAACCACCTGCTTGTTGTCATTCTTGAGAGCTTCAATGACGAGGCGGCACATGGAAAAGACGATAGTAGCCGTAGCGCAGCTGTCTATGCCGCCCGAGAGAGGCACAAAGTAGCCGGCGGATTTGGAGCGGCGCAGATAGTCCCAGAGCCAGCAGGCGGGCCCGAGAGCAATCTCCTCCTCCGGGAGGTGATATTTCGCGGGCCTCGGGGGGGTGGGCGACCGCAACAGGTCGATGCTGTCGCTGGACAAGGAGTAGTCGACCTCTATGCGCTCATATTCGGCGGCTGCGACGGCCTGCATGCCGCGCGAGGGGGCGAACCTGTAGGCTCTCACTTCCTCCAGATCGACGGTCGCTACGACCACCTCTACCTCGTTGAGTGAGAACTGGCTAGATTGCGCGACGATGTCGCCGTTGACGAAGATCATGGCACAGCCGTCATAGTAGCTGCTCCACCGTTAGCACAAAGCTCTAGTTACCATTCGAAGAAACCCCGAGAGATGGAAGCGGAAGCGGGTCGATGAGCCCAATAGGCACATGGGATAAGACTGACAGGCGATCGCCATCGCAACCAATCTGGTTGGAGTAGAGGTATATCCCTCCGTTCTTTCGGGTAGCCTCCTGAATAAGAGAAATACGCTGGTCCAGCTTCCGAAGCGAATGGTGGCTCCCGCTGCTGTTCGTGAAGATCTCAACTCCGTTGAGTCCCCTGGGGCGTACATGGTTAGCTATCGTGGAAGCTAGTACTCTCAGGTGATAACCTGACTCACATGGTAATGTGCGGACTGTTGGGGGTGAAGAGTTCCTCGCACGTCTCGGCGGCAAGGCACGTGTCAATGGTGGAGAGGACAACATCGCCAATGGGAACATGACGGCGACCCTGGTGCTCCTGGATCTTCGGCGGCAGGTAGTACTGCTCGACATGGCGAGGCCTATTCCACGGCGTGAAGAAGCGCATCTCTCGGAAGTTGCCATCGTTGGCCAGGTACAGCTTTGGGCGCAGGCACAGAATCTTGCCGTCGAGGATGATGGCGCGAGAGTTGAACCTGCAGTTGCGGTGGAGGAGGGGAAGGCCGACGTCGATGATGATGCCATGCAGGGACTCGTCAGTCAGTATGGAGTAGAGCGAGTCCCATGAGTTTTCATAGACCTCATTCTCGAGGAAGTGATCTAGGCATCCTGTGGTGGCCAAGGTTAGCAACCGTCACCGGATGTTGCGGGCAGAGGGGCGTCGGTCAAAGGGCAAGTCGGATAAGACGCACCGTATCCAGGGATTTCCAACTCAGGCCCTACGCGGAGAGTTGCGCCAGCCTCTTTGGCCTTGAGAATGCTCTCTTTAATCCTCCTCAGGTTGCCACCAAAGTCGAGGCTCCATTGGTTCAGCGCGCACGTGGCCAGCGTGACAAGAGGCGCCATTGTGAGGAGTGCGGTGTCCTACTGTGATTTGTAGACCACCTAGGAGAGATTCCAATGCTTTTTCGTCTTCCGCGGCATCAGTGTAGATGCTCTGACGAAAAGGCGACCGAGGTTCGCTTTGCCGATGTTAAGCTTAAAACGTGAAGTCATCTCGAGTCCGATATCGTGGGATGGAGGGGTTGAGCGTGGGTGCCCACTATCTCGAATGAGCTAGTGCATTTAGGTAATACGGCTAGGCTCGCTACAGTGGGCCACTTCCCTAAAGGCGCTATGAGATGGGCCTGGAGCGCCGCCTATAGCCTAATGTAGGCCGGTCATATCCGTATACGGCAAAATGTTAACTTTATTCTATACATCTTCGCAGCTTCAGAGTCTGAAAACATTCCTTGTTGTTCTGGAATTGAGAGTGACGTTGTTCTCCCTGGATCCTGCTCCGTGGATGGAGTGCCGTGACCCAGCTACGCTCAAAGCCGAATTCACTATCTTCAGCAATGCGTTGTTCAGCTTAGGGTCAACTGGTTACGAACCACATTAATGTGCAATTGCTCCTAGTATACGACAGGATCTGAGAACGTCTAGTGCAGCTGTATGGTTCATTTTACACTCGTTTCACATCAAGGACGCTTTCAGGCGGGCCGTACACCCTTGATTTGATCGCTATGATTCGCCACGGTGTTATCGTCATCCAGGCTGGGAACTGTAAAGGGGACGTTGCCTCGTACAAGAGATCGTACCAACCACATTGACTATCTTCCTAGAGTGAGGAAGATGGATCTATGCCTTTCATATCCTCCCAACACTGGTTCCTTGTCTGTTTAAATATCTCAAACGAGATCGGCGCTATGTAAAGTATTTTTTTTTTCGGATGCCGTAGCAGGATGAACTCCAAGGTTGGGAGAGTCTCCTTTCTTCCAGCTCATTCCGAGTATTTGTGGCCGCTTCACGGCTCTCTTCTACCAGGGAAAGATGTGACAACGGCTACGACTGCCCACAGTTTCCCATATGTTTGGGTGGAAGGGATGTCGAGCTTCGCAAGGGATAGATATGACGTACAGAATTTCATTCGTAGATGGGTTAGGATAATGGGATCCAATCTCAGCTACCGGGTAAGTGAAAACACGGAGCGCAGACCGAAAGCCCAACTCCGGGCTGGTGCGGGGCGTGGAGCTCCTCCGAGCATCAACGGAACGCTTTGCCACTTACAGCCCGACAGCGTATATAAGACCAAAATGAAAATACCTCGAGAGATGCTGCGATGCCAGGCTGCTCTATACCTGATATAAATCTAGGAACTTGCAGAACCACCTCAAAATGACAACTCCAGTGCACGTCATCTCCAAGACGGACAACAGCAAGCATGCCGTCTGCTGGATCGACGAGGACGGCGCGGCTGCCCTGGAGCCGTCCTCGGTGCGAGTCCGAACATCGCTCATAAGCCTGACATCAAACAACCTCACCATGGCCCTCGGTGGAAACCAGATGCGGTACTGGGATGCGTACCCCGTCCCCGAGAGCGCGCCGGCCCCATACAGCAACCGCGAGGAATGGGGCATTGTCATGGCCTGGGGGTACGGTCGCGTTGTAGAGAGCACGATTGATGCCATTGCGAAGGAGACTCTCTTGTGGGGGAGTCTGGCCGACCTCTGGCCACGCTGTCGACCTGAAGCTCCAGGCTGCGGAGCCCAAGGGCCACTGGATCGAGGTCAGTCCGCATCGCGGGTACCTCCTGGCGGCTTACAACCGGTTCGAGCAGGAAGACGCTGGCGATGCCACGGCCATGAAGATGAAGGCACTGTGCCATCCGTTGTGGCAGGCATCATACATTCTCAACCACGGCACGTTTGATGCGCCGCAGGTACACCCCTTTGGCTTTGGCGAGCCGTGGTCCGAGGCCGACGCTGATCTGTCGTCTGCCGTGGTCATCAGTCTATCTGCCTCGAGCAAGACGGGTCGTGGATTCTCTTGGGCCCTTGCGCGCGACCGTGAGACTAACAAGGCGGGACCGTTGGCGCTGCTGCAACTGACCTCGGCCCCCGAGACTCTGTCGCAGTTCTCCGACAGTTCCCTCCCCATCAAGTCGGCTCACTACGACGAGCCTGAAATTCTGAGCTGGGGTCAGAAGCACAACCCGTCGCGCATCGTCATGGTCGACTTTGGCGCTGCAGACCGCTTCATGAAGACGCTTGCCGCAGAGGCATCGCAGGTCGCGCCCTTGACCACCATCATCGTTGGATACGAGGCCAAGGTCTACTCTCCCGAGGACCTGCAGGAGCGGTCTGAGATCACCAACGCGCTGGCGCCAGTGTCCCTCAACACCAGCGGACTACGGGACAAGGTCGTCGAGAAGACGACGCCAAGGGAGTTCTTTGACCAGCAAGAGGACGCGTGGAGGCGGTACTACAAGGAGGGCGGGTTCGGAGACCTGCAACTGAAGAGTCTCGCGAAGGTTGACGGGGCAGAGGGCATTGAGGGGGCGTGGAGCGACTTGTGTGACCGCAAGGTTTCGCCGAACACGGGCATCGTGATTGACCTCTCCGGGAACTGACCGATGCTGGAGTGCTTCAGAAGAGAAAATGAGGCGTCGGAGAGAGTTTAGCTGCAGACATAGCCGGAGTGATACACGCAATAGAACATGGAATTTATTCACACTACGTGGGGGGTCGGCTGCGACAAGACTGCATTAGATCATCAGATGGCTGCATTTACCAGCGTCTAAAACGATCTGGAGAACTTGATACTTCCTAGTTTGGACGACTCGTAGCTTCGATTCGGAACTTGGCCATCAGATGACATCACCGCGGCACGGCCTAACAGACCCGTGCGTCTGGGACTATTGATTGATTCACGTCGCCGACGTTGCATAGTCTCAACGCCAGAGTCGCAGCTCGGGCCAGAATGGCAGACGAATTATTTCCGCGAGGCCCGCCTGCGATTTGCAGGCTACGAAGTCACCCAAGACCAAGTCGAGACTGTCAAAGCCTGCATTGACGACGAGATCGCCGCAGCAGAAAGCCGCAAGTCAGCTCACGGCACATCCCGAGAAGGCACGCACCCCCGTCGACCTACAACAGCGCCTCTGTGGCTTGTGGACGCTGCTCAATGGCACGGCGGTGGGGATACCGTCTGCGCAGACGAAGATCATCGAGATTCTGCGTGCCATTAGGGCTCTGCCGGGGATGGAGGAGCCGACAGGTGAGGGCCGAGAGTGTTTCGACTTTGATGATGGCCACGTCTGGGAAAACTTGACGTACTGGGCGGGTGACTGGGCGGATAGCTTCAACCGTAAGTATCGAGGCCTTCCGACGACTACATTACAGGTATTTGTTTGCTGGAGATGGCCCTGATGTCGAGTAGACTACGGTGCTCAGTACATGCTCGAGTCGTGCCCGACGCAAGAGGAGCGAGAGTTTCGCAGAGGTAAATGGTCGAGCGCATGCGCATACACGGCCCGCCTCGCTGCCACCGGCGATCAATTCTTGACTTCGTTCGGCGCCTGTCTGGACCGGGCAACGCCTACTATCCAGAATGCGTTGGAAAAGCAGACGGATGGCGGCGAGCCTCAGGAGCTCGAGGCTGCCTCACAGGTCTTCTACTATGCGGGCAGTGAACTGTACAGCCGGTGCCAGAACGGACGGGTCGAGGGCATAGCAACGTGCACAAATGGGCTCTGGCATGGCGCAGAGGGGTTCTCTGTAGAGCGCTGGAGGTTTTGGAAGATGCGATGGGAGGTTATGGCTGGCGTGGAGGGATTCTCTACTGGGGCGCGAGAGGCCGCGAGGACAGCTCTGGAGGCCATGAAGACGGTTGAAGTAGATTAATAATTATCCCATGCGTTATCTCAGCCCTTCTTTTCGTTGGCAGCCCGCTCATCCAGCGCCAACCTCGTCGACCCGGGCCAGCACGGCGTCGTGATCCACCACGGGCCGGAACAGCAGACGCTCCCTCGCCTTGCCCAGGCTATACGTATGCGACTTGGTGCAGTAGTCCAGCGCAATCTGCCGCAGCGCCATCGGCGGCTTGACCGTGTCAAAGGTGAATATCCACATGATCCATCCGACGAGGTGTACCACCGCGGCCATGACCCACGCGGGGATGACGCGCACTTCGCCGGAGATGTCCCTGCCGCGGGCCTCGGACCAAATCACCTTGATATGGTGCCAGAACGGCACCGGCGCGCCGTCGGAGATGTTGAACGCCTCGCCGTCCACCCTCCCGTTTGCGCGGGTCGGGTCGAGCAGGGCCTTGGCGACGAGCACATGCGCCGCGGCGGCGTTGGCCACGGACAGGACTTCCATGAGGTTCTTGCCGTCCCCGACTTGAACGAGCGGCTTGTCGCCCGCGCACTGGTCGAGGGCTTCCACGAGGCCCTGGCTTTGCTTTTCGCCGTAGACGTGGCCCAGGCGCAGGACCGCGGTTCGCAGCTGCGGGCCGTTTGCCGCCCGGGAGAGCGAGTCCGCGATCGACTTGGTGCGGTTGTACTCGTTTGACTTGTCGGACGGCGACCACAGCGGATGCGACTCGGCGACGTCGTCATGCGGCGGATCGAGATACGCATCGACGGTGGAGGTAAAGACCAGGGCCTCGGTGGGCTCACTCTCCGCCGGCCGCAGCAAGCATGATCTCGGTGCCGCGGACGTTGGTGGTGAAGAACTCGTGGAGCCTGCTGCCGGGCAGCGAGGCCATGGGCGACGCGGCGTGGAACACCACGCGCGGCCGGACCCTGTCGATGACGGCGCCCACGGCGTCGGCGTCGGCGATGTCGACCTCGAGGTAGGTGGCGCCGTCGTGGCGGTTCTTGGCCGTGGACTTGTCGACGACGTGGACCGAGATGCAGTCCGGGTCGTCGAGGAGGCGTCGGACAACGTGGTAGCCCACGAAGCCGCAGCCGCCCGTTACGAGGACGGGGCCGAGGGCCGGGGGGGATGTTTTCGAGGGCGACATCTTGGGTGAATGCGATGGTGAGGGGATGTTCGCGTGTGCGAGGAGCGGTGATGGTGTTTTTATGCTGGCTAGGGGTTGCTGGTGTTGCGCTAGAGGGCTCAGCTGGTGTGGCATGTCGGCGTATCAGCTTGATTGAGGAGGCGCCCGATGCTACGGTGTTAATCAATATGCTGCACCAGGTATTATTCGCATTGGTTGGGAGAAGAAACGCCATTCGTTCGTTTATCAATTATAAACCATGGAGTAAGAAGGGTGCTTTGTTGAAATACATATCCTCGTCCATTTGCAGAGTGTCAAGAGCATCACTGCATCACCACGTTACTATACACCATCGACGACAGTAGCACCTGTCACGCCGTGTCGTGTCGTCTGCGTCAATTCGCCTTTTGGTGAATTTCCCCCCGCTCCTTGAACATCTCAGCCGCCATCCTGCGCTTCAGAGGCGGCAGCGCATTCACGACCCTCAGGCCGGTGCGCATCGCCATGGTGGCAACTGTGCCTCTCACTCCCGGCTTGTATATGGCGTCGTCGGCGTTGAAGCGCTCCAGCGACTTCTCCACGCGATCCCACGCGTAGGCGTGCATCTGCCTCTCGTAGTCTGCGACGGCGGAGACGACGTCCAGCTCCCCGCCGGCAACGCGCACCAGGTTCTGGGCGAGGATCTTGGCATCCAGCAGCGCCGTGTTTGCCCCGACGCCCAGTCCCGGGGTCATGGTGTGGATTGCGTCGCCGATGAGCGTGACGCTCGTGCTCTTCCACGGCTCGAGCCTCTCCGTCGTGCGGATGTTGATGGGGAAGGACGTGGACGCATCCGACATCTGGAAGAGCCTGCGGATGTTGGGGTGCCACGAGGCCGTATACTCGAGGAGCATGCCGTGAAGCGTGGGACCGTCGAGCGACATGATGTCGCCGGGTAGCCTTTGCCCATGCGAGCTGTACCCGAGCAGGATGTAGTCGCGGGTGTTGTCAAAGTTGGCGCCAATGTTGTTCTTGAACTGGCCGTTGTGGTCCCAGGGGAACTCCATGACGTGGATGATGCAGCCGTCGCCCTGGGGCCCATTCACCATGGTGACGCCCCTCAGCGCCTTGGGTGGGAGGAGCGCCCTCGTCTCGTCGGTCAGGTCGACCTTGGCGGTGATGCCGTAGAGGCCCGTGGCCTTGAGCACGGAGTGAGGGAGATACTGCTTCCGGGTTGGAGAACCCGTGCCGTCGGCGCCGACGAGGAGATCGCCCGTGGCGGATGTGCCGTCCTTGAAGAAGGCCGTCACCGTCCCGTCGTCGTGGGCGGCGTAGTGGGTGAGCTGCTTGTTGAACTGAACCACGTCTTCCAGCCCGGTGAGCAGGACTTGGTGGAGCGTCATGCGGCTCACGGAGCGCTCGGCGTCGACGCCGTCGTCCGACGTCTCGCCGAAGCCGCCGATGCTGAGCAGCTCTTGGTAGTGCTCCGTGATCATGGTGAAGGTGTCTGGCGCCAAGGCAGTGGTGCCCTTGAAGATCTCGAAGAGGTCGCCCGGCAGGCACGCGGCCAGGCAGCGGGAGCCCTCGGGCGAGATGCCGACGCGGTAGCCGAAGAGGCCATCGCTGCGGGTGCGGTCTCGCTCGTAGACGGCGAAGGTGATGTCTGCGCCTGATTTCCTGAGGGCGTGGGCCAAGGCGAGGCCGCCCGTGCCTGCGCCGATGATGAGGATGTGTTTGGTCATGGAGCCGGTGGGTCGACGGGTGTTTTGTAGGCGCCCCACGGCACGCTGTGTCCACTAATTATAGCGGTTGGTGAGGATGACGGCAGTGGACAGCTGTCAGGCAGGTGTTTATTTATAGGCGGAAGTCGGGGGCAAGGGTGATCAACAGTTGAGGACCTGCTCTCCAAGACCGGCACCTGAGGGGATATTTCCAGTCTTATATAGTGGACTAGTCTGCATGATAGAACTCATTGACTATTCTTCGACTCGTAAAGCATGTTCGCCATGACTCTAAAAGCAGCCTTGATACCCACGGCGGAACCCCGAGCCCGCGCTTACAGGGCGTTCCAGGCTCCAAAAGGCCAGTGCCGGCGCTAAGTCGCAAAGCTAACCCAACGCGGAAGCGTCATCCAGCTGTTGCGCTAGCTGGAGATGTAATGGCGATTTCCTCATTTCGATGTCTCTACTCTGTACTCCGTACGCTCCGACTCTTCGTGGCAGCCACGTCAGCCTGCCTCACGCGTCACATTGATTTAGCATGTGAGGTGCTAGCTTATGAGGGAGTTGGGGATCACCTGGCTGGTTGGGCTGAGGATTTCCAGGTACGATGTAATATTTCAACTGGAGCTAGAATGTTGCTTCTGTTATATATTGTTGTGTAATACACAGCAAAAGTGTAGGCTCTACTGCAACTTGCTTATCGCGTATATTGGTGGCTTGTATACGTAACATATATCCACGTGGGAAGGCTCATGGGAGAGTTGGGGATCTCCTGATCCTAGGCAATGGTTCAACATTTCAACTAGAGCTAGAAGAGTTCACTGTTTGACATCTCCGCGTGGAATGACACCCCCTGTCAAGAGTAGAGAAGAAATCGACACTGATTTAGTCAAACATGTCATGGTCTCACTCGCGAGCAATTGGTGAACTATCAAGAACTGCCCATCGGCAACCGAAGGCTACCTGAGCACCAAAGCCGGTAGACATGCGTCAATCCTCATTAAAAAAATGCAGGCAATCTACATGGACTTAGTTTGAGCCGTTGTAATTGGCCAGGAGACTGCTAGGAAAGCACAAACCATTTAATTGATTGAATTGTATGAAGTATTGGTCAAATGTTTCAGCAGCCTCCATTCATTCCTCTGATGATGATTCACAGTCTCGTCTCAAAATTGTCATCAGCTAACATATTAGCTGCCAGATTAAGGTCCTCTTCCCGCGCTTGCTCATCATCTGTATCAAGTGCTAAACGCATAGCCATCTCCAAGAGGCACGGTCTTTTCTTTGAAGCAAACTGCTGCCTCACATCTTCAACATCAGTAGGTTCTTCCTTGCTTAAATCCTCCTGGAAGTGATGATGGATGACGGTTATGAAATCCCAGCCTTCGTATCCTAACTGCTTCAAGAAATATGCCTCTACTATGGCAAAGTAATCTTCCCTTTTGTCCATGTCATTCCACCCCTTTTCCAAATTTCTATCAACGGGGAGTATCTTTCGAGCTCTGTGTAACCAATCCATCCTATGCACCAGCCCCCTGGGAGCTATCACCGAAGATGAGCACCTTGCCTCGATTTTATCACCGTCGTGTTCAAGTAGCTCTATTTCGTATCCACCATTGGGGAACCGTCTTTTTCTTACCTTGTCCAGATATTTTCTCGGCCATTCTTTGCGATATTCATAACATTCGCAGCATGGTAGCTCGTGTAAAGTTGTCTTGATGGATTCGCCACTGTGCCTCCGTCCTGCATCCTCTCTAGACCGCCTGTATGCGCTCATTAAAAGTTCAAGTTGTGCCTGTAATTCTCTCGAGCTCTCTTGAATCTCCACTCGGTGAGAATTCGTCATTAAAGTCCCTCCTAGGCAACAGGTGTGACGCATGTCAAGTCGATTAAAAAGCTCAAGGCGAACACTCTCTTCAATGTATGTCTTTGCTGTGCTGTTATCAAGACCACAACAATGTATCCAAAACGCAATTCGGACTGCCTGACTTGACGCACACCGAAATTGGCGGAGAGATGGGTCAGTAGATTGGTGGAGGATCATGTGCAATGGGAGACAACCACGGGATGAACAAAAGCATACGCAGCCATCTGTTTCCATCGGGGGTAAAAGTCTGGCAGCATAGCGTGATAGTAAAATTTTCGGCACCGACTGAACATAGGCGAAAAAGACTTCCTCGGTGTAGCCGCCCAGAATTTTTGCGATGCCGAATAACGCGTTTTTAACAGAGGTGTGCCTTTGGAACGATGCTGATGCTCCTTTTAGCAGAAACCAGGCGCAGAGTGGTGCCCATTGATCAGTTACAAAGACATCTGTGCTAAGTATCCATTGTAATGGCGTGGAAGGTGCAGTCTCTTCAAAGATCTTCTCAAAAGGGTCGATATTCCGAAATCCCTTGGCACATAAACAATCAAGAGCCGTATGTTTATTCACCGTCCACGGAAACAAAATGAACGCGCGCGTATACGCTCGGGCTATGAAGCTGAATATAGAGCCTGCGGGTCCAGGACGTAAAGCATCTGGCACAGGAGCACCTCGCTCCTGCAATATCGTGTAGATAGCGTGTGCATTCGAATCCAAAATGTCCGATTCTCTAAGATGGAAGAAAATCCTATCTCTCTCGAGAAATTTGAGTGCAACTTTGGCTAGCCTCTTTCTGCGTAATGCTAGTTCGTCCACCATCATATGCTTATTTAGCATCTCCGGTATGAAGGTATGCACTTCTGAGACATTATTGAATAATGGCACGGGATACTGGAGAAGCACTTTTAAGGAACGATTCATGTCAGTAAAACCCGCGAGTTCAATTGCTTCGGCTATACTGCATGTCGAACGCCACGCTGTACAGAGCAGTTGTAAGCCATCGGGCCAGCCAATTGCTAGATCCAGTATCTTGAACGGCAACGTGCCCAGATATTCATCGGTCAAATTGCTGCTCGGTAGTGTCTTCTTCAAACGATCGATATCGCGGCTTAAAATGGCTAATGGAAGCTCGCCTTTGTAAAAGTCTAGTAACAAAGTCAGTTGACACGGTTGCGTGGAGACCGGGCTTGGCTACTTGCAAGCACCAACCCAGACTTCTTGCTGAAGGAATCTCGATAGTGACGCCCTCATATGCACTGGGTAGGCACTATACAAATATTGGACACTTGCACCTATGTCGCGACTGAATGTTAATGGGCCGACATTGCCACTGTTAAAGAGATCGCCATGTTGGACATTGAAAAAGTCTAGCGAACCAATCCAGTCCATACGTCTGAGGAATGAAGTATCACGAAGCTGATGGTGAAACATTCTGACCACAATTTGTGCTGCTTGGCCAGCTGTCCAGTGACTATCGGTTAACACATATTAGCCAACTGGAATCTTCGATTGAAATCAGCCTAGCTTACTACAGCGGATTGGCTAGAGCATGCCCATTTATCGCCTCAAGTAACATCTGTGGACGGCTGCAGGTGTTATCTGAAGCAACTGCATCTACGTCGACGCGGGACCTCTTTGTAAGCAGTAAAAGTAGGTCGATATCTCCCACAATAGACGAATATATAGGAGCAAGTAGAGCAATTAGATAAACGACTTCCTGGTAATAGTATGTGAGCTACTTGTGAGCAAGGAGGATATTACCCAAGCACTTACATGTAGGATGGTATGGCCAAATTCGTCGACATCGTAAATAGAGCCTTCCCCGCTTCCGTCCATATCTACAAGCTGTTGATATAAATGCTTCAGCTCGCCTCGAACCGTGTCTTCACACCATCCATAGCTTTTGAACATGATGTTTTTTCTGGATTCATACCACATGTGGCTTATTATTCGAGAGCCTGTTTTTTTTGCGCCGGCTCTCTTCGCGAAACCATCGAAAAGCTGAAAAACGGCAGATTCTGATCTCCTTACAGTGCGGAATACCCTGAGTGGGCTGTCCACATGGAACCCGCCACCATTAAATGTGCCCCCGAAAGTAAATTTGACTGTCTTCTCTAAAAAAGGAAGGAGTTGGATAGATAACGATACTCTCTGCGATCGTTCTGTGGGCCTTTGGTTATAGGTATTCGACAGTGGTGCTCGTGTCTCATAGCACAGAGAAAGGAATCCAAAAGACATCGACTTTATGGTTCGTTCAGAATGGTTGTAGTAATGATTTCCTGCATTACAACCAGCATCATTGACAAGGGTTTCTGCGGTATGATAGTCACAGGCGTCACGAAGACTACTCTGATGAGACAGCAACTCATGACGAAGCTCTCTTTCCAGATCAACTCTGTCTTTGTCAGATAGCTCAGAGAGGCGTGTCCTGTCTGTTTCCTCAGATATCCGTGACTGCTGACCCAGGAGCAAGGGTACTATAGCATCGCGCAATGACATGATTTCCTGTCTGGTTACACGAGATTCAGCTGTCACTGTATCCGCGAGGTTTGTTATTCCGTTTCTGTGTATTGTTTTCAGATCATCGTTAACCAATTGCACATTGGACTGCGTTGTCTCGGCCGCTGTGATTAGCATGTTCGTTCTAGCAGCTAGGTCGTTTATGCCGGTAGAAATGGCATTAAGCTGCATAGCCATAGAATCGGCGCATTTCTGAAGCTGAGAAGTGGCCAAGGTAGAATTTTCTGACACTTGCAGAGCATCGCTATTTAACTTTTGTAGCATGGCGGCGATTTCTTCGCCCGCGGAGCGACTTTCCGCACCCAATGCCAACACTCTATCTATAGCCTGGCTGTGAAGGAATGACCGAATCATTAGCCATTTGTATAACAATGATGGCTTTGGGAAAACGAGAGATGGAAAAAAGGGGCTACTCTACCTTTGGTGGGCTTGAAGATGAAGATTGCTGCAATGCAGCTGCAATACCATTTCGTCATGACGCTGCCTAATCTTCTGCAGGAGCTGCTTAATATCTGGCTCGATTCTCTTCGACACAACAACTGCCCAAACTTTGGCCTTCATCTTTTGAGTCTGGCAACTGAACAAGGGGGCCAGAAGACCTTGAAGGCTCTTGGTAGCCTGCAACCCGTCCTCTATACAGCTCTCGAGAGCTATCAATTGACGAGGCGCCAGCCGGCGCAGTGGATTAGGATCTGGAAGTTGAAGGGCATGCTTGAGGAGTGTAATTTGCTGAATCGATTTTTCCGTAGAGGTGAGTAACTCTTCCAATTCCTTGGGTTTTTGTTTGAGGTCTTTCAGAAATCCGACAGTTTGGAAAATACCTTTGACCGTGAACTCTGTGATTTGGAGCGAAGCGGCGGCAACGCCGAGGGCACTGACGGGGTCCATATCGGTCGCATAAATATTGCAGATGGCGGGCGAAAGATTTTTGAGTTGTAAGTGAAAGGGATTTCACGGACGCATGGTATCTGGGGACCACTTGATTCCGTAGTCGCACACCACTTGATGATGTGCAAACTGGAAATTGTGCGCAGCCTTACCAACAAGAGTCGTAGCCAGCTGAATGCAGCACCTCTGCGCCACGCAAGGCATTTCGATGGCAGCGCCCTGGCTTCGGATTGACGAATCAAATGTTCTGATGTCACGTTTGTCGTCCGGTAGTCCATTGGACACCAATGATAGGGTCACTGGTCGAGCGCCGTCGTAGTATGCGCCCTGCATGAACTGAACTCACAAAGAATGGATGGCTCGGCTTTGAACTTGTGAATTAAACTTGTATCCAAACTGAACACTATCTGTGTTTCTAATGGGAATTTGAGTTGCCAAGTAGAAGACACTCATCTCATATATACATGCCTCAGCCATTGAATCTGATCACTGCCACGCTTGGGGTGTCGATGCACCAGGACACAGCTTGAGGTTCCCGACTGGATGACAGCCCATCGCAAGACAGGCTGGCACAACGCCAACAAACCTAGTTAGTTGCCGACTCAACTGCCAACTCCTCAATCTCGCTCGATTGGCCAGATAAGGATACAACAGTGACATCCCGTTGCATACCCCATGCAACCGATACGAAGTGAGACAGGCAGATACTAAGGCAGACAGAGAGGCACATTCTTTGTGCATGCTCGACCAGTAACAGTTATGCCTCCCGACGTTGGTTTATCCCTGCTCCAAGACGAGCCGCAGATAGTCTTGAGGTTGACGACCCCAATCGTGGCCATGGGCCAGATATTAATAGGCAGCCATGTCCAAGCACCGTTGTTTTCTGCCATGGGGCCTTTGGCGAGCTCTTTGCCTTCCATTTTGTGAGCTCCTTTGGACATCCCAAAAGCTCAACTCCTCAGCTTATACTGCAAACCGGCTTGACCATCTGTCTGATTTGTCACATCATCTGGTAATGCGTGAATTAAGCGTCTATGCGATATGCGTCCATGTTGAGTTACGGTAGCTCGGTTCACCATGTAGTCATACAGAACGAGACCTATCGCGATACGCAGCCGCTCCAAGAGACCGTTGCACCGCCATATATTAAGTTTCTGAAATCACAAGTCGTTCAGCGGTCATGTTCATCCATTTAGATACCTAGTTAGTACATCCCTCGGCACATGGATTCAAAACATTGACGTTGCGTCCAAAATACTGGTTGGGCAGGTCCTCAGTCTTGTCGCGAGGGGTTTATGTACTATGTTTGAGCTATATAAGGCTTTAAACGGTTATCCAACTGAAATTAAGGCCAAAGTGACTTTCAAACATGCAAGTTAGAGCAGATATTGAGTTGAACTATAGTTCCTTGCCGCTCTGGCGCAAAATTGGCTACATCCCTTGCATCTGCTGAGCGGATGTCTGTCCCCTTTGTGACACACAATAAACTAGCTTTGACATAGTGGCAGATCCCTATATGACGTTCTATCCTGCCTGGTCGTGCTGGATGCATTGGCGCAGTCTCTAGATGAACCTGAACGAGTGACGGAGAGTCAGCTCCAATTCTCAGCTCAGAGTGCGATGCATCACTTACTCGCGTAGGAGTAAGAGTACATCTCTTAACAGAAAGCCGCGAAAGATGAATACATTTATCTAGACTCGAATATAAAGGATTTATTGTCACGGTAGCTGGTTCCCTGAACGACCCTCATCAAGGTTATGCTCTCGACTTGACAACTAGAGGCAGCAAGTCTAACTCTTCCACTCTGGCAGCCCCATCACTTGTCGAATTATCTCACTCCTTCACCCGTTCAATATGCAATACGATGAAACTGTGCAACAGCACACTACATCTACTTGGTATATCCACGTCTTTGTCTACAGGGGTGCTGGTGCAGCTGGTAGTCGCCGGCTTATGACCATTACTCCGCAGTCGAGACGGCTACTCTGGGGCAATACGAGACAAGGCAGACTATGATTCTCGACGCCATTGACTATTTAAAAGTTGGTTGTAGCGCCTTTGCAGGCCTCTTCGGCCCGTTAGATGTTTAGTTTGCTCATGTTGCCGCACTTGTGGAATCGAGAACCGGACGCTAATTGCATCTCTGCGACTTGCATGTATAGTCCTTCTGTTCCGCACCAATCGGCGACTCAGCCAGGAGCGTCATGTATGCTTTCTGCCTGCATGGGATAGCTGGACAGAAAACGGTAAGTTTGTAGGATTTGAGTTGCCGATCAATCCGACGCATCCTTGTCCTTGCGCATCAAAATCCCGACTTGACCCCCACCCTCAAACCCTTCTTTTTCGATACTACGCTATCAAGCATGTCATAGAGTAAATATCAAAGGCGGAGGGCAATGGCATGGTCATAATTGGCGCGGTAGTATGCGGGGAACCTAGTTCTTCGTTGAGTCGTTGGCGACAATACTTCAAACTGTTGGTATTGTGAAGCATGGGACTAGTGACTATGAGGCAGCCGTTGGCTGTTGAGTTGCATATAAACGCCATGATCCCCTCCGCGCTGCAGGTTTGGATGCATTGCGAGAACCGTCTCTGGATGGACTTGGAACGATTCAGACAACGGGCGAGACTCACTCGGCTGCCATCCAGCTAATGGTACATATTATTCGCAACGTCACACAATTTGTCACACCCTTAGACCATGCAACATCGCAAGGTTTACTTCAGTCTCATCAGCCTAGTTGCATTGGGACTGGCACAAGACCCCAATAGCTGTCCTGGGTATATCGCATCCAATGTCAAACATAATGCCGATTCAATCACGGCAGACCTTAAATTGGGAGGCGAACGAATGCAACTTGTATAGCAAGGATTTGAAGAGCCTCAAACTCCTGTGTGAATATCAAACTGGTATGTATAGACTCAAATCCCTTTTGCAGCCTAATATGCTCCATTTCCGGGTTTAGACTAATATTTCTTGGTAGCGGAACGCCTTCACGTGAGGATTTATGATGCCGACGAGCAAGTATATCAAATACCCTCTGATATCATCACTCTGCCATCAGGAAGCTCCAGTGCCAAAAATGACTTGGAGTTTTCTCTGGTCGAAGACCCGTTTTCCTTTGCTGTAACTCGCAAGACTAGCGGAGAAGTACTGTTCAATACATCTGGACAAGCTCTGGTGTTTGAGTCTCAATATCTCAGACTTCGCACTTCGCTTCCCAATGATCCAAACATTTATGGACTGGGGGAATCCGCTGACGCCTTCCGACATGACCCGAGCAACTACTCTCACACGAATTGGAATGCTGGAGAGCCCTTTATGCCTAAAAACGCCAACTTGTATGGCACTCATCCCGTGTACTACGATCATCGGGGAGAAAAAGGTACCCATGCTGTCTACCTCCACAATTCGAACGGTATGAGAACTCATCTGGGAGTGGACTCTTCGGGCAACTACCTCGAGGTTCAACTATATCGGAGGCGTGTTTGATTTATATTTCTTATCGGGACCTAGTCCCAAAGAAGCTTCCATTCAATAGGCGGAGCTTCTAGGGCGACCAACGATGATGCCGTACTGGAGCTTTGGCTACCACCAATGTCGGTATGGATACCAGGACGCCTACGAGACCGCCGGCGTTGCAGCTAATTACAGTGCCGCCAATATCCCTCTTGAGACATTGTGGAACGACATTGACTATATGGATTACAGAGGAACTTTCTCTCTTGACCCAGTTCGATTCCCGCTCCATAAAATGCAAGAGCTTGTTCAGCATCTGCATCAGCACGACCAGCGTTATATCATGATGGTGGACCCTGCAGTTGCTGCACGAGATTATGCACCATATAACAATGGTATCAGCAAGGATGCCTTTTTGAAGGAGACCAATGGATCGCTTTATACTGGCGTGGTGTGGCCGGGGGCCGACATGCTTCCCCGACTGGTTCTCTCCGAATGCCCAAGCATTCTGGGACCAAGAATTTGGCCAATTCTTCAACGCCAGAACTGGAGTCGACATTGATGGTCTTTGGATTGACATGAACGAGCCATCCAACTTCTGTGATTACCCATGCCTGAACCCGGGCCAGTCCGCTATTCAAGGGAGAAACCCACCTCGTCCGCCGCCTGCCAGGATGGCATCGCCGTACAAGCTCCCAGGGCTGCCAGAGGACTTTCAGCCACAGTGTGTAGCCACGGTGACGTTCAATCTCGCCGGGGCATCTCCTGGAAGTAAAGAGGGCGTCTTGATCCTAGGAGACGCCCTGTCTCTCGGGGATGGCGCGCCGTTCTTTGCGCCGCAGCTGTTGGGTAACAAGGACGGGTTTCACCTCACCGTACAGCTTCCCGCCAGTAAGAATATTACGTATTCGTATCCCATCTATACTCGCGAAGGATTGTACAAGTTTGAGAAGACAAATCGTACATTGCATACCGGTGGCTGTGGATCGCAGGACACAATAGATGACAAGTACGACTCGTCTGCTGTCTTGGACGCAAAGGAAGTCTCCCTTCCCCGTGACAAGTCGTGGAAGCATGCTGAAGGCGAGGCACCTCCTGCACAAGGCTCCATTCCCAAGTCTGGTCTTCCAGACCGCAATCTCATCTCACCAAAATACGATATTCACAACTTCCTCGGCAAGCTCAGCGGACAGACTACGCCTACGAACCTCGTGCACGCCAATGGCATGGTGGAATATGATGTTCACTCTCTATATGGGAGCATGATGGGAAAGGCCAGCCGGAACACGCTAATCAAACGCCGACCTGGCAAGAGGCCGTTTATTATCACTAGGTCGTCGTATGCTGGTGATGGAGCGCATGTTGGGTAAGCATCTCTGTGGCTGCTCTGCTACCTTCTTTGGCGCATCTACTGACATTGAGTTTTTCCATCTTAGACACTGGTTTGGCGATAACAGGGCCATAGATGATGACTACCGCCTCTCCATTGTGCAGATGATTCAATTTCCGGCGCTATACCAGCTTCCAATCGTCGGGTCAGACGTCTGCGGATTCAACTATAACACAAATCCCACTCTTTGTGCCCGATGGGCTGTCTTGGGTGCCTGGAACCCTTTCTACCGCAATCACGCCGAACGTTCCTCGATCTATCAGGAGTTCTACAGATGGGAAGTCGTGGCAGATGCTGCGCGCAAGGCAATCCGCACTCGCTACAGACTGCTCGACTATTTGTACACGGCACTATATCAGCAAACCAAAACCGGCTCGCCCTTGCTCACTCCGCTGCTTTGGCAGTACCCCCAGGACGAAAACACGTATGCAATCGATCTACAGTTCTTCTACGGTGAGGCGCTTCTGGTGTCCCCCGTCACGGAACCGAACGCCACCAGCGTCACTTTTTACGTACCCAATGATGTATTCTACGACTTTGATACGTTGCAGAGAATACCGAAATCAGACGTCGGTAAGAAAATCACTCGCGATAATGTTGGATACTCGGATATTCCAGTGTATATTCGCGGCGGACATATCATTCCCATGCGGGAGGATGGTGCGATGACGACGACGGCGTTGCGCAAGAAGGACTTTGTGTTGTTCATTGCTCCAGATGACGATGGAAAGGCTGAAGGGTCACTTTATCTCGATGATGGAGAGTCTTTGGACGCAAAGTACACCTTGCTGCATTTTCGGTATGAGAATGGGCGCTTATCCATGGATGGCAAGTTTGGGTACGGTGTCAATGTGCGCATCGTGCGGGCCACCGTGCTGGGCGTGTCATCCCAGAGTAAGAGTTTCGCGGGCAAGTTCGATGCTACTGAGCAGACGGTAACTCAGTCCGTGAATTTGCCATTGACGAAAGGGTTCTCCTTGAAGATGCTCCATTAAGGGTTTTGGATGCGCACACGGCGACATTAGACTGAGAGTCGTTGAGCAGTGTCTTGGGCAGGTGGTCCTATGATCAATTAGGGTTCAATAGATGTTCGCTTCAAGTCTTCTGCCAATATCTTGCAATTGGATTAGAATATGCATCCGACTCTAGATAGTAAGCATCGGCTGTTACCTAAAGTATGGTCAGCCTCCGCTCCTCTGACCACGACGGATCCTCGGGAGGAGGCGACATCCGGACAGGTCATCCTTCTCGCTTTCAAGACAGACAATTGATATTTACCCCTCTCCGACTTATATTTAAACATTCATAAACGAGCTGTAGGATGACACTAGTTCCCTTCTAATCCTCCAAGATTAGCCCAATCCTACAGTGATGTGTAAGCGCCTGTTCCTCTATGAACTATCCCTAACGAGGTGCGTTGGCATGGGTGTATGCAAGGCAGTTGGTAACGAAAATGCCTACATGATGACATTGGACCTTTGGAATATACTGTAGTTATTGTGCACTCTCACACGAGTGCATGCGTGGATCGATTCTGCATGAGGGAGCATCACGGCGCTGCAGGGTACTGTGGACACAACCGTTGGCCTCGAGGCTATGGATCTTGTGGCGATTATGGTAATTTGCGTACTGAGCTCGGGTTTAGGAGTGAAATGGAATATTGACGTTGTATCGGATCCCCACCCTCGCATGCTCGTATACTACAGAGTGTATCTTGTGAATGCGCCAAGGGTTGCCTCGCAAGAGTCTTCCTGCCGAATCCCATGTTGTTTATTCAATCCTACCAGGGCTAGTTGCGGTGACGGGGTTATAGCGACGGGTAGGAACAACTAGTGTTTGAAGGATGGATGACTCGACCTAAATCAACGACATGACATGGATAGAGTGTCCATTTCTTGGGCCCAATGAGAGAGCAAAGAACCGTGAAAGCCATTTGCCGTGCGCTGGAATCTGTTGGTGCTTTCCGACGGAGAGATCATAGGACGAAGCAATATTGTGTATAAATACCAAGTCCTGTCGTACGATCTACCTCGTTGCATCATATCTTCCTTCAAACACATTCATTCCATAAGAGACATTCCCAACCTACAGCCCGCGCCACTCTCCACATACAACATGAAGGCCACCGGAATCATCGCCCTCGTCGCCCTCCAGGCCACCGCAGCCCTCGCCGACTGCTGGTACGGCAACCAATGGGGCTGCAGCACTGATGGGAAGTGCTGGATGAAGTGCAATGGCAACGACTCTGGAAACTGGTGCTGGACCGGTACTGGCGGACCGGCCGGCCACCAGGTTTACTGCTCAAACGACGATCAATGCAACCCAAATAACCCATCCAACCACTTTACGTGCAATGGTCGCTGCAGCTGTTAAATGGCTGGTTGCAAGATGGAAGGACAAGGGATACAAATGTGATATTTTTGCTTGAAGGCAAGGGAGGAGATGGGAAGATACGGGAGGAAATTCGCGATGGGATGAAGGAAGACATGGATGAGGCTTGGGCCAGCATGTGCTACTCGCGAGTGCACGGGTTGCTCGCCGCCAGTGCAAATATGGAAAATATAATGAGTCTATGACCTGGTACATCAGCAATAAAATGTCTAATTGACAGGAAATACGGTATGGTAATCCTACCTGACGCTTGATATTGTACGGTGGAGATCACGACCGCCCGTTTACTATATTTTGGCCTTGAAGCATTCGTGCGGCACACGTCCAATCGAGATCAAGGTCGATGCTAGGTCCATCGAATGTACCCCACAAACTGCAGGGTGAATTCAACCGGGCCGTTGAAAGCACGGAGAGCAATCCAGACAATCCGTCTCCTGGAGTGTCGAAGAGTGAACATGATGCTGCTGGTGTCGAGGACGAAAACCGATAACGAGGTGCTGAGGCTAGTCGGGTTTAGCGCTGTCTTGCTATGGCACAGCACTGTAGCCCCCTGTAGTTGCCTTCCTGTGGCGCTGGATCGGTGACCGATTCCGACTAGAGTCTACACGCACATTCACATTAGGGCCATGACAGATGCGAACAATAATAAGCTGTAATCAGATCAAGCCAGGCTGTGTGATTGAGTTGAGGGTTGCAGCACCGCTTGGGTTTAGTAGAGTCCGTAACGATTCGCAAGATCTGGCTACGTATCTGCCTCTCGGTTTAAACGTCTTCAGCCTAAGTCGAACTACACTATATAGAGATACTAATGACTACCTCATGACAAATTATACATGACTACTTGACTGTCATCTGATACTCTATAGTAGGTAGTTAGTGTGAGGGATTTAGATATAGAATCTAGAAATCAAGGTCCTCCTCCCCTTGTACAGTAAGTGTATGGCGCTCGTACATTTCCTAGGTAAGAGAACTCAGCTTAGCTTATCTGTTCGTAGTGGTCAGGATTGACATGTAGAAGGAGAGGCCTAGAAAGAATGGAGTCGGATTAAAATGAAGAAAAAGACATTTTGTTTCGTCTCTTCAATGTCAAAGTATCGATGGTCCTAGCAATTCACATGCGACTCGTTATTTTGCGTAGTCATACTGTTGCTCACCTATTTCTTCATGTTCATGTTGCCCTCTGCTAAGCCATTTGGTTAATCCCACTTTAATTACCCTGAAGCAAATTTACAAAGCTTCCAACGTTGATATATTTTAAGACTGTTATCACTGTTCACGGCCGTTTTATTTACATCTACAACGCAGCCTGTGCGGCTTTGAGGTCTAACACGATGAGCTTGTCAGTAATATGTAGGCTGTTGTTCTTCAGACAGTGTAAGCATTCCTACCGTCTCCAGGTGAGACTAACGCGAGATGGCTAGTTGGAGACTGATAAAGGAAGGATTGATTTGCTGGGTCCCAGCCAGAGACGGCATTCGCCGAGCCTCCTCTCCAGCTATTGAATTGACAGGAGGATGGAGTGGAGCATTTTCGTTCCAACAGATAATTATCCTTGTAGAATCGATATCGTAGCTCACCAACGTCGCCAACTCCTCTCACCAATCTACCCCATCTGGTATGCTATCCTAGCTATGGACATGGGCAGACAGTGACGGCGTTACAGAGGTGAAAGTATGTCAATCTCAAGATGCGCCGGAACAGACCATTGCTTGCCGTTTACTCCTAGACTCGAACGGTCATCAGACCAGCGTCGGAGAGACGCGGCTGATAAGCTTCGGGAACCAGCATGGGCCAACAGCTTCGGTAGGATGAGCTAACCTTCAGGCACTTGGACCCATTCATTGAAAGTGTGTAATTCGCTTGCCTATCTTGATCAGACTGTCCATTTCTGGAGATCCCCTTGGAGGGAATAATAGAATGCTGGTACGCATCCGGCCAATGCAAGGTAGACTTGCGGTCAGAGTGCTGGTCCGTCGGTGACAGGAATATAGTTTTCAAAAATGCGAGCTAATTATTTTGCATTACTGTATGAAGCGTTGGATGCGTATAATTTACAATTCCCTCTTTGCGTACTCAACCATTAAGGTATTTACGCAGAGATTGCACCAGGCTAGCTCCTATTGATGTGCTTGAGTCTCCTTGGGTGCCATGTTTAGTTATAGGTCTGCTTTATCGGCCCGACGATACTAGCCTCAATGGGCAGTAAGATTCGTTCAGTTCTTAACCAAAAAGCCTTGCTGAATCCTAGAGGATCAATACCGCCAGGGTGGAACTATGTTGGTTGCACACTCCATTATTCCATGTAAAGAACCAACTGTTCTCACTAATTTATCCGAGGAGGAAGCTTAGCTTGCATCTAATTCCCGTATTCCCATATTCCCATATTCCCAAATCTTGGCTCTCGAATCCACAGGAGACTTGCTCGAGTTAGGACCAACAGTGAAGCAGTTACTCCGCGACCTCTATCCACCCAATTCGGACTGTCTCCTGGACATGCTGTAGGGTATTTAACCTCAATGGATTAGCGACGCTCCGCATGGTACTGACGGAGTAAAAATGTATAAATGGGTAGCTAACCCTCCTCAAAGGCTAGCTCCCGTTTTGTTTATATAAAGGACGTACTACCTCTTCCCGAACAGCCCCTCTTCATTTATATACATTTATATTGCATTCCGTTGTTCAACTAGCCGCCATGCGTTTCGTCGTTGCCGCCGCCCTCGCCATGTTCTCCGTTGCAGCCGCTTCATGCGAGTTTGGGACCTACTCATGCTTCCCTGGAGAGCCTGGCAAGAAGGACAACATTGGCCAGTGTGGTGGTGATGGGAACTGGCATGCGATTGGGCAGGGCTGTGGCCATGGATGCTGTAAATTTGTCGACAAGCACACTTTCCCTTATTGCGCCTGCTAAGTGGTTCATCGTGTCGCAAGTTCTGTCTATAATAGTTGTAAGCATCCACATGCAGTGTATAATTATAGTTTGAATGCCTCTAACCAGTAATAGTCGGGAGCAATTTAAAATGTTTATGAAAGGAAGAGACGAAGCATCATCCCTAATGGGAATGCTAGCAATCGAGATCTAGAACGGCAACTTCTTAGGATAAAGAAAGAATTACTATGAAAGCCAATGACGACTGGCATTATTGACCAGTTTGGTCGTTTAACTGAGGTGACGATAGAATGATCAGGTCTTGAAATACGCAAGTGTCTAAGAACGACGTATTCATGGCGCTATACATGTCCTCATTTGTAGGAGGATGGTTTTATGGTGCAACACTTGGCTCGGAAAGCTGAAAGAAAATTCACTTGGAAATAGTTTGTGTTAATATACTTGTTGTAGATGAAAATCTTGTTCATTGTATGGTGAAATCTGACAGACGGTGGGGCAGGAATTTGGCCATACAATCTCTTGAAAACGTGTCATATCATGTCTACGACGCGCTAGCAAATAGAGTCGTAGTCAGAGCTAGTATCATCTCTTCATTTATTTATAATTTATTAAGAGTGGGATGGTGTCTATTACGATGCGTACTGCTCCGCTAGATCATGCCTCTCGACGTATTTGCCTAGGAAATCATCTGCCGCCTTCCGCCAGAGAGTTGAGATAATGTTTTGCCAGTTTTCTCACCCAGAGTTTGCCCTCTTCTTCTGGGAGGTCATGGTAGAACAGGTTGTGAGCGATATAAACATTTAATTTGCTCAAATGCCAGGCTGTGAAGGCTTTGCTGTGAGCAGCATTATTGAATGCTTTAGCCAGTCATAGAGTATCCATATATCGGAATGAGTTGGATGAGTGATTATGGTTTCCATGGTAGGTCCTCTTGAGCATGGTTGTAAAATATGTTGTTACATGAAGAAAATGGATATCTTGCTACCAAATTGTGTCACCCATGATATTGATCGTCTCAAAGCTCCCGCAGGTGGAAGGGTTCCCATATCAACAAACACTTACTCAAAAGAGCAACTCAATTCCGGCAGGGAGTAAGTAAAATAAAAGGAGTAAAGACGAAAAGCATTACTATTCAACATCGGGCAATACTCGGATAGATGTGATGAAACTACTCGATCGTGGAGATCTTCGTGGTCAATGCCCTTAATGGCATGGTATACTAAGCAAGGGCTGCTGAGATTGGCGATGAACGGCTTTGACCTTTTTGCCAATGGGTGAAGAGCCCTTCAAGTCCTACAGAGTATTTTTGCGAAATTCAAGTATCCAGGGCATGTAGGTTTCTGTTAATATGATATTGCTAATAGTTTTGGCAAATATTTCAAGGTGGAGAGGCTCTGGCAACGTCAATGACTGTACCCAGTGCTGAAGTTCAATACATTCCAACCGAGATGTGTTAGTCCTTTTTTGCGCGGGACATGCGAATCAGTTCCGTCATCTTGCCGACTTTGAAGAATATAGCGACTGCTTTCTCGGCGAGCCATGGGGACAGCCAAGTGGTGAACCACGCGCCAAACGAAAAGCCACCTGCCCAATACCAATCTGGCGAACCCCCAATCAAGCCTCCCAACCATCCCTCGCCTTTTAGCGCCGCATTAACCAGCCCAGCTGCGTACTTTTCTGTGGGCATCGTTCCGTTCTTCTGACTGAAGGTGAGTCTCTCTTCAAACATGTCCTGCGCGGGAAGGTACAACGAGTTGGCTGGCAGCGAGCGCTCCGGGCCACTAGTGAAATTAGACTTGACGGTGCCGGTCATGGATACCATGACGCGAACATTGAATGGCTGCAGTTCCATGCGGAGGACCCGAGAGTAAGTATTGATGGCACCCTTTGTGGAGGAGTAGACGGCGGCGAACAAGTACGGCACGATGGAGGAGCAGGATGAGACCATGATGATGAGGCCGCGAGCCGGGATGAGCAAGCTAGCAAAGGCCTGGGACATGAACATGGGACCAAAGACGTTTGCTTCGTAGGTTTTCCGGACATCTGCGATTTCAATATCCAAGGCCGGGATTGTATGCGACCGCCCGCTGTGCAGAGCGTCAGTTGATGGGGAGGCGGATTTAGCAGACAACGCCGGACAGAGAAATTGCCATGATGAGGAAGCCAGGCTAATCTTACGCATTGTTGACCAGAATATCTAGACGTCCGCCTGTAATCTCGGCAACCTCGGCCTTGCAAGCATTGATACTCTCATGATCAGTAACATCAAGCGCGAGGGTGCTCATTCCCATATCCGAAAGGCCGCTGAGGACATTGGGATTGCGAGCCGTGGCAATGACATGGCATCCTGCAGAGCGTTTGCCAAATTAGCTTCCATTGGTACTGACACTGTAGAATTGGACAAGGGCAGGTAGAGTCAACAACCTTTGTTATGGAACTCGAGACACAATGCGTGGCCAATGCCTCCAGGCGTGCATCTGGTCAAAGTCAGTGTGTCCGTCTGCCTGGCGATGTTGCTCCTGCGAGCATATCAATGGACTCACCCTGTGATGAGAACGAATGTCTTGTTCTGTGGGGCCATTTCCGCTGCGTCTTTGCGAATCTCTGACTTTGGTGCATGTGATGATTCCATTCCCATGTCCGACACCCATAACCAGCCTCGACCTGGCCAGCCGCTGCTAAACCCGGGCCGAGGTTCCGCCTAATTGGCCCAGCACATGATCCAAGATGATGTAAACAGCAATGAGTAACCCTAACCCTGTCGCCTTTCACTTTCTAACCGCATCTAGCTCTACCATGGTCTCTCCAAACTCTGTACATATAAATTAGGAGATATAACCATAGTATTAGGATTCTTCTCTATAGAATCTGCATCAATCGCTATCCCCGTTCACAAAGGATACTGCAATGCCTGTACTTGATTAATACATCCCTACTCCTATCCATACTATACAGCTAGAATACTAATGAGCTGAATATATCCACGAAAACCCACGGCGGCCTCTGTAACCAATACCGATTCAGAGACTAACTGTAGGATGCATCTCAAACTGAAAACGGTTCGACTTCTCTGCTGTTCTGCTACGTTGCGCAGCCCGTTAGTGCAGAGTGGCTCTGCGGTCTCGAAATAATCTGGCCACTCTCATCATCTCTCCGTTCGAACCACAAAGCGTCTTACACTTGCGCCGTTCTCGTCAATAACAATCTCGTTGTCAAGTTCATACTCCATGGCTTCGGCGGCGTCCCGGCGATGTTGCCTGATTGGTTCGGGCTCGTCATAGAGCGCTGTGGCGTACGCGCCGTAATCGTACATGGCTGATTCTGCGCTCCCTGACGGAAGACTATCACCAGTTTTGGATATTGAGGCCTGCTTAGCTGGCGAGCTTGGCATGGAGATTGACTGTCGTCGGGAACGACTACCCTGCTTAGATTGCTTGGCACTTTTGTTGCTACGTTGAGGAGGCGTCGGCGTCTTCGTCCGGTTCCACAACGACGCAGACTTCGACCCTGTGGGCCGACGTGCGTCCTCCGTCGAGTCCGATGAGCGATCTCCAGGCCGCTTATCCTTGCTTAACTGTTTTTTGACAGGAATCATACCAAATAACTTGGCCGAGCTCTCGAGGATTGAGGGAGCCGTTGGCTCCTGCGTGCGGCGGGCAGTTGAGGTGTCCTCATGACGTGGAAACGTGGAGGAACGATGTGCGGGCGCCGGACTCGGCGGAAGGGGACCCTGACTTGGCCTCTCAGGGCTTCGGCGAGGGCTTCTCTGTGGAGTTTTCGCCGTGCTTCTCTTTGGACTTTGGTCTAATTTGCGGTTTTGTTGGACGCTCCGCTGAGCCTTCGATCGTCTGGTGGGGCCTCGAGGGGGCTGCGGACCTGTGCAGTCATACACAAGAACGACAGGGGCCGCCGCGAGTATCGGCTCATCGCCTAGAATTTCTCGCCTGTATATCCCGGGATAAAGACACTGGAATACACCGGCAATTTCGCCATCGGGTGGTCTCCACTTGACGACGTCCTTGAATATCCATGACGACGCGTCGAGTTCGTCGAGAGTTTCCCCTCGCACCAAGTCAGGAGGCGACATGACATACTCGTAGGAAGAGCAAGCTATTTCTTGGTGTAAGTCTATGGCTGGTCGAATCAACTTTTCCTTGAGAGCCTTGAAGTGTGGTTCGAGCGTTTCCACGTCAAGCCATGTTCTGAGAGTCTTCTCTAATCCATCACATAGATCATCTGTGCAGCGACTTTTCCGGCTCCTAAAGGCCCTGGTCTCTACTAGTGACTTGATGGTGTCGGATCGCCATTTGTTGGCTAATATGACCGTGTCTGGATGTCAATCAATAACACATTCTTCCTACAACGTGGACGTACGCACCTTTGTCTTTCGCGCCAACTTTCATAACCGAAAAGATGTCATCAAATACTGTCCTAGAGTCCGCAGACACTCCTATTGGATACCTCCTGCAGAAGATGCTCGAGTAAAGGAACACCCAAATTTGGCGGCTGAGAATAATGTAAATGCAGGTACTGAGCTTGCCAAGCCAACTCATCCACTCGGCATCTTCCCCCGGGATGGATTCACCGTAGAGGCTACGCCCGTGCGAGCCAAAGACTAAACCATAGCGATCAGACAATCGATGGAAATTAGTCCTGAAGTCCCGAGACTGCCGTCTGAGCTCTTGGTCAATGCTATTGACCCACCACTGGATAGCGTCCTGGAGACTGTCGACTCTCTCTCCGATCTGTACGTCTGTAATCTGGTCCTTGGCACTTTTAAGCTTCATGATTTTGGAGGTGGCATCGTCTAGATTGCGTCTTAAGATTCTGTTCTCCTCCTCTAGGTCTCTCGGTCGATCGGTCTCCTCCGAGACGTCCGAATCTGAAGAGTCCATGACACAATATAATGGTGCTATAATGAGAATGAAGATGTTTTGAAATAATTTAGAGATAGTTTGGGTCCGTGACAAGTGCTGTTAGCAGGATTTGATGAGAAATTGGCATGGCGGAAACACAACTTGATGTCAAGTTGAGAAACGAACCTGACGTGCACCTAACCTTTTAATACCTTGCTGTCCTAGGCCACTATAGTTCCCGCATGGAGAATGGGTCAATGAACACCATTGACCCGGTGTAACAGTCACCAGGCGACGCGTTGGCCTGAAATAAAGCCCGTTGGTGACTTGTTCAGTGTTGCCATTCGGTCGCCTAACCCCCTCCCTGGGTTTTGTGTTGCGTTACTTGTCGACGTGTCCGTTGGGCTCCTCCTACCCGTTGCTATGTACTCCGTAATGTGCTCACTCTATATTGTTCCGGTGATGGCTCATGTAGTGTGGCATCCATGCTGGCCACGACCAATCCCGAGCGGCCTTCACCATAGCAACGGCTTATACCTGCATATGAGGCTTCATCACACACCCCTGACTGGATGTTCTTTCGCTGAGGAGCGCCATCTGCTGACCAGCTCTCTCTGACAATGTAGGGTCTGACGCAATAATTTAATAGAGCTGAAGATGTATTCGTACCCCGCCTGCACAGCCGGATAAAGCAGAGCCTCAAAGCGATGCTGCATTTCACGGGCGAAGGCATGAGAGGATAAAAGACCCACACTCGCCAGCGGGCAGGTTTTCACTCCAAATCCAACTGAGCGAAATCCTTGCTCACGTCTAGTGAAAGATTGCCAAACTTTATCCGCCGTAATGCCGTCCAGCAGCTCATCACGCAAAGCGAGGGACAACGCCGGACTGAAAGTCATCGTCGCGGTTGATTTCGGTATGATCTCATCAAGCAAACCTTCTCGTCAGGAAACAGTATTGTATAACTTTATCTAGGCACAACATATTCGGGCGTCGCTTATGCCAATACGCAGGAAGTAAGTGGCGGAAATGGTTGTCCAAGCATACCTCGGCCTCTAACAAGGACTTCCCCCCTCTAGCCCGAAACGCAAACGCTTTTGAGAAATTGGGGACGAGGAGCCCCTAGCAGTGAAAAGGCTCCAACGTGAGTGACGTCCCAGCGTACGCAGAGCAATCGAACTAACTCTGCGCCGGAGTGTCTTGAGATATGACAATGGTGGCACCACTGGCCCCTTCCAGTGGGGGTTCCAGGCTCAGAGACAGCTCAAATTGGGCGAAAAGCTTCACGAATGGTTTAAGCTGAGGCTCTGTCCCGAGTACGAGGAGCGACGTGCCACTGAGTCTCAGCTGAGTAGGGACTATCCCAGCAAAACTGCTCTTAATCCAGTCTCAGTCGAAGATGCTGAGAAACTTGTCGTCGACTACCTCTCGAGCCTTAAGAAGCGCATAGACGAGAACTTCAAAGACCTCGATGCGCGCGTGAATGAGCTGCCCAGGGAGTACATCGTCACAGTTCCTGCAATATGGGACCATAAGGAGCAACAGAGGACTCGCGACTGTGCCCAGAGAGCAGGCATGGGCAAAGGGAATCGACTGCAGATTGTCTCAGAGCCCGAGGCTGCAGCCATTTACGCTTTACAACGAATGTCCAAGATTGGCCTGGAAGTGGGTGACACGTTCATCATTTGTGACGCTGGTGGAGGGTGAGTGAATATTCCTCCTTTCCCAAACGGTTTGCCCAGCTAATTAGAATGAGTATATCACAGCACCGTGGATCTTACATCTTATACAATCAGAAGCATCAAGCCTATTAGGCTTGACGGTGCTGGCAAGGGCTCTGGTGGACTGTGCGGAAGTAGCTTCCTCAATAGAATCTTCGCCAAGTATCTCCAAAGTAAGCTACGGGGATATACTGGTGGTTGGGACCAAGGATCGCTCAACTATGCCGTAACTGAATTCGAAAAACGCATCAAGGGCGAGTTTACAGGAGACGACGAAGAGACATACACAATCATGGTGCATGGACTCTCGAATAGCCCCCGCCATGGAATCGATGGGGGCACTCTAGTACTGACCGGAAAAGAGCTGCGAGAAAACGTGTTTGACAAGGTTATCACAAAGATCCAGGGCCTTATCCGCGATCAGATTGCCAACACAAGAAAGTCGGTCAAGCGCATCCTACTAGCCGGAGGCTTCGGCCAAAGCGACTACCTCAAGCAGCAAATTGAGCAGGTACCTTCAGTCAAAGACCAAAGGATCTCTGTTCAGCGCGTTGATGACAGGTAAGTCCTGGGGTTCCTAAGCGTGGTGATCCTATCTCATAAATGTCTTGCAGCAATACCGCTATTGTCCGAGGCGCATTACTAGCGGGCTTATCTCGATACGGCGGAGACGATGACGGCTTACTCCGAGTCGCCGGCCCACGGGTAGAGTCCAGAATCGCTGGGAGATCTTATGGAACCCGGGCTTACCAGATATTCAACCCACTTGAAGATGATGAAAGAAGAAAGTGCGTAGTTAGTTCCCACGACAGATTGCTCTTAGCTGTAGCTGACAGAGAATAGAAAACACCAGTCAACTGGGGAAGACCTGGTGGAGCGTATGCAATGGTTTGTTACAGAGGTAGGAACCAGAACAGAAGCAACTGTTCACTGCAGGATACTTTCTGATGCGAAGCAGGGCGACAGCATCCCGGACAGAGTTCCGAGGGCTTTCAACTTCGAAAAAGAGCGAGAAGTCTTTTCGGGGCCGATCCAAGAGGTCATTATACACATCTACAGCAGCGAGAAACGCGATGCAGATGGGGTCGCTAAACCCAAGTACCCAGATGATCCAGGTATAACTCTCAGGCTTTCAACCGAGATACCCGCTAACCCCATTGATATGTCAGGCGTGCGGGAATGTGCCAACTTCTGTATGGACCTCCGGGGTTTGGACATTCCCAAGCAAATACACAACGGTACGGAGCTATATATTGCCAAGATTCACATCGAGATGACCTTGGATTCGGCGAGTTTATCGTTTCGTGGGATATATGGCAAAGGCACAAGCAAGGAAAGGAGCTTTGAACCAAAGCTGGTCCAGTTATGTGATTATGGCATATGCTAGCTATGGTAGGAGAGTAAGGTATGACAAATTCGACGCGAGGATGAGGTATTTATGTATCCAACATACATACAAAATTTGTGCCTTTAACAAATGATCCAGAAGTTCTGAAGTAACCTATATTCGTATGGCGCATGCCTAGTAGTGTCCTTTGAAGCCCAGCCCCATTGTACCACTCGACATTTGCTCCTTGCTATCTCAAGCAAACAGCCCAACTGAAACCTGCCCATGTGCTCCCCGTCACATTAATGCTGAGATCAACCTTTATCTAAATGTCTTTTGGTGGACGAGGCACTCTAATACCGCCATCACCAGTTGGTGGTGCCCGGGGAACCCTGATACCGCCGTCACCAGTTGGTGGTTCTGGAGGTACTCTGATACCAGTATCCGGAGGTTGCGGGCGAGGTATCCTAATTTTATCATCAGGATGGCGGTCGACAGGTACTCGAATCTTGCTGTCGGAGGAGCTATCACTACTGCCGTAGCCCGTGGACGTTCCATCCTCTGGGTCTTTCGTCGTTACGGCGATGAAGCACTGTCGGAACCATATTGACAAAAGGATTCCGAGGGCCACGTAAAGAATGAGAATAATGGCAATGACGTCGTTCTCCTTGACCATTGCCTCGGTGATAAGATATCCGCAGGGTCTTGGTCGAGTGCTGAAGATGCTTTCTCTGTCCCTTACGTGCCAAATATTGACTGAGGGGAGAAATAGACTGACAAGATTTGAATAACACTCTCCACGATTTCAGCCCACAAACTGTCGGTGAAACACTCAGGCTTAGCGGTCATTCCTATTATTGATGCCCAATGATGGTCAGTATGACCAAGTGGCAGCCAGAACTCACATCTAATCAGAATCAACTTGGTCGCAAGATAAGAAGACAACGGTTGGGCATTTCTAGGCTTGCTGCCTAGCTCTCGGCAACAATCAGGAGGATGAAGGTGTTTTGACTGACAAATTTTCCACGAGAAAAACGTAAACAAAGGGTGATGGGCTGCAGGGAGAGAGTCAGCAGGCAGCGACAAAGGCCAATCATTGGGTTGTGTGGCGTTCAGGTGAAGGCCAGACGACCTGCATCATGCCGCATTGTCTGTGGGGGCGACATTGGGTGACCTGAGTAACACACAAGCTACCCAGTACCAGTAATCTTGGGATTAAACTGTAATTAAACATATGCTAAAGTTCGCCGTCGCTTGACTGACATTCTACGCAAGCCGAATCCGGATGTTATCCAGACTTGGCTCCAAATTTCTGGTAGTTTTGCAAGCGGCTCTGCTTTATGCCGCTATATATTCAGCTGATACACTCGTTGAAAAGGTATTTGGACATAAGTAGCGCATGGGCAAGTGTTTGAAGAGAGACTTGAGCACTGGGTGCCAGGTTACAGCTACGAGATCGGTCATCCACCCATCAGATACTAAGCTCTGTAGCATAACATGAGCGGTATCAAGCTCAATTGAAGATGTATAATATATATCAGACATTCCTAATATCTTTCCAAAAGCATTAACTAGCCACTGTCCCACTCTAGTGCCTAGCAACTATGCTGTGTGACTTACTGTTGTCTTACAGTCACCTCTGTGGATCCCACGTATTAGGTATTCACTGGGGACATGTGTAAAACCTGAATTAAACTCCGAGGTAGCACACTTGCTTTATTTAATAACATATTGGCATTTGTATAATCGCCAAGCTACTCGTCCTACCACCTAGTCATAACTAAAATGAGAGCTCAAGCAGTGGTTGCCAAGAAGTCTGCATGTAAACTAGAGCCAGCGCCTGTATTCATCTATTTCCTACGATAATTAATCCTTCCCTGCCGCCCGCTTCATACGATGGCCTATAGACCGCAATAGACTCCGTTTGGGCTGCTCCGACGGACCTTCATCTGACTTCTTGCCTTTGTCGTGCAGAGTAGATTGAATTGCAGAGGATATATGCTCCAGACTCGAAACGCGTTTCTCAGTGTCAGGCTCGAGCAGCTCTTCCAGTGCCTGGCGAAGCTGCTTTATTACGGCAGAGCTGTAGTTTGCTTTCCCCATCACAGTTTCGACCGCAATGATTGCAGAAGAAACATAAGCTGGGTTCGATTCAAAGCTACCGAGATTTTCGACGTCTTTATTCACAACAGCTTGCACAATAAGCATTCCAAGGGAATAAATATCGCACTTGATAAGCTCCTCAAACGGCCGTTGAAGATCCCCGTCTGCGCTCCGAAGCTCAGGCGCGTCAAATTCGTTCCCCTGCTTGTGATAAAGCGCATCTTTGGAGTTCCGACTGATGGACCACTTGAAGTTGTATAGTTGTGGGATAATCGAAGGAATTTGTGATTGGCTGAACATGATGGATCGCATGATGACCGCCGACATGTTAATAGCGCCGTGGGCAAAACCAGCTTCATGGACTACGATTAATCCATCAACAATATGCTTACAGAAAGTAAGGCCGATGGAAGGGAACGATGGGCATGTTTTCAAGAAGTGTCCCAGAGATCCCTTAGTGGCAATAGTTTCGGTTTCTGTTATCCAGCAAAGATGCGGGACAAAGTAGTATTTGTCGTTCTCCCTTGATAATGTATATCCCATTGGTTTTACTATGGTTGGGCATTCGAGAATTTTCTGGTTAAGATGCAGCTCCATTTCAGCCAAGATGACCTCAGGAACTTCCTATTAATAGTTAGTGATCGGTATGGTGTGAGGCTTTCACGTAACTTACAATCTCGGCTAGCAGTGACTGGTCTGGGTTGTCTGGTGCAGGTAATTCGGCGACCTCTTCATCAGCATCTTCTATTTCAGTGCCATAGCACTGTAACTTCGTCCTTCGAACAAGCTCCACAAACCTATCAATACGGCGCTCCCTGGCTTCCTGTGTAGACACAGAGGGTCTGACTTTGGGCTCAAGAGTGGGCCGCATAGACGCCTCCAAGAGCATCTTCATCATACCTATCCATGCCCTACCGCCGTGATCATCGTCAAAATCCAACCCACCGATTAATCCGTTGGCGCTAATAACCACTAGCTGGGCAAGCAATTCAGCATTGCGGAGACAGAATCCGGCAAGGCACTTGGTGTCTAGACTTGCACCAGCGGCGAGCAATGCCTTCGCAGCTTCCATGTCATTATTTACCACCGCGAGCATCAGTGGAGTAAACCCGGATGTCACCTCTTGGCTCTCTAAATGCTCTCGATAAGGAAACTTCCTCAGTAGGTAGTCGAAGAGCTGCTTCGTCTCCGACGCGGTACGGGAGGTTTTGTATGCCCCTGCAGCGGCATGGAGCACTGTGCTATTGTTCCGTCCAATAATGAAGTCGGAACTCGAAACGGGTGTGCTGGCTCCAGCAAGTATTTGACGCAGGGAAGAACATTGTCGCCGTCTTCGAGAATTGATCCTAGTACCGTCAGGCCCTGCAAAGGGAGTAGTTAGCATAGCTGTTCGTTCGTTCGGCACGGAGAGTTTGTACGCACGAGGACATCTTTGTGCTCCGGATTAGCGCCGCGGGACAACAAATATGTTGCAGTTCTGAACTGCCGCCTGAGCACTGCTTCGTAGAATGCGGTTCGTCCATTTTTGTTAACGGCGTCAATGCCCGCGCCGCGTGCCAGAAGCACTTCGAGAAAGAACTGGTCGTTGAAATGTGCCTTGACGCAAGCATGCAAACAGCTATCGCCAGTAGCAGATTCATGAAGATGGATGTCGGCGCCATTATCAAGAAGGAGCATGAAGATGTGCTCGTCGCCTCTCAGAATTGCTTGATGAAGTGGCCATGCGATAGAAGGCCGGTCTTGGTTCAATTGACTTCCCAGTCCCATCTCGATCAGCTGGGACACGATGAATCCCGAAGAATAGAAGGACGCAAATCGCAACGCCGGTACCGAATAACGCTCGGAAACTGTATTCCAATCAACCCCTCTGTTTTGCAAAACCTTGAGTGTGTTCTCCGTAGCGTGATAGAAGTTATGCAAATGCAGGTACATTCGCAGCATATTCCACTCTCCATCTAGTGCGGCAAATGCAAGATTGTTGCCAAAGTGGTCTATCCATGTCGCCACGCTCGTTTTCGTATGTTGAATGAGAGCGTCCAGGATCTCCGAGCAATGGATCGAGGCCGATAAACCTAATGGAGTGAGATATTGGTTGTCTTTCAACAGGCCATCCGCTCCACATTCTAGGAGTGCTACGACTGAACTTAGGCTGTTGTTGAGAATCGCGTGATGCAAGGGAGTGCCGCAATTCACGGCTGCGTGTGGAAATTCTGCTGAGGTTGATCCGCTGATGGGCGTGCCTATGGTAATGTTTGCGTTCGGGTCAGCTCCAGCCTTCAAGAGTTCTTTCGCAAACTCAGATTGCAAGGACGGATCGATATACGGCAAACAGTGAAAGACGCCTTGACCGGTGTGGCTGCATAGAGCTGCGTTGGCGCCTTTAGACAGCAAAAGTTTGGCTGCTTCCAGATTGCCGAAAAGACAAGCCAATAGGAGTGCGGTTCTACCGTCGCTATCCTGGGAATTTATATCTTCACTATTTGATTGTTCCAAATGTTCTATAAGGTCGGGTATCTTGTCAACATAGGGGGCAATATCGGACAAGCGTGGTGGTCCAAAGTCTTCACCACTATCCTTGCTCCCCGTTGCCTGTTCGAGCCTTGCTCGGAGTTTGTGAACTAGAACCCGGCTATCAGAAGCCCTGGACGTGCCGAACCTAATCCTGTTGAGTGCTTTGGAGTCCTCGACAACCTGCAGAACATCCTTCACATTTGCCGCAAGTTGCATAACGGCGAGCTTTTTCTCGTACCTCTCGGGTTGGTCGAGGAAGTCAAGGATGCTTAAGAATCCTCCGAATTGTGCATTATCTGTCCACTCGTCGAACTCTTCATTTGGAAGCCAGCTCGGCCGACCAATAGATAGGAAGCAAGCCAGTGCCAGTGGACGTGGTAGCACATTTCTGTCTCTTTTGTTAAGGCCATCCCGTAGGAGTTCCAGAGAGATGGCATGTTTTCGGTTGGCAAAGACTCGATACTTTGACGGCCCAAAAGAGTACGGCCCAGCACAAACGGCCCCAATAATTAGTTGCTCTAGAAGTTTTGTCTGTGACGTCGGCGAATTGTCCTGCTCAGCTTTATCTTCACTTTTCGCTGTTTCTTCATCAGTTACAGGTTCGCCTTCGAGATTGGCCATTTTCCGAAGATCGTTTTCAGATATCCCATGGCTGTTGAGATACTCTCCGAGAGTATCTGCCCCCATACTTTCATGAAACATTCGAAAAATGTCAGTGGCTTCTTCTGTTGGGCCTTTTGAAAATAATGCCCGCCTGTATGATGCAGGCGCGGCGGCTGACAATCGCTGCATTTTGGCGTAAAAGATTTGCCGCTGCAAAGGACGAGGGAAGTTCTTGATAACTTTAAACTCAAATCTCGAACTCTTGATTGCATGGACTTAGTCTCCTTTCAACTCAAAGGCTATACGTGTGTGGCATACCTGACTACCATCAAGGCTGCTATCATAATCTTCAATGAGCCTAAATGGAGACCTTACTCCTGTCCTCTCGGATTTGCATGTCCTAGGTAATTGTCAGTTTAGCACGAGAGAAGACATAATATGGTGACACGCGACGTACTTTCTCAGCCTATCCAAAGCTCGATCTAAATTTCGTGATTCTGGTGTCCCCAACGTAGATTCAAGAACGAATGTAAAATCTTCTAGCACAATATCTCCACAGTAACCAGGTAATTGTGCAGCTGCCTGCGCCGTAGGGATAAGATTTGGTGATTCCTTTTGCCTCTTGAGAAAGGCATGAACTTCCGAAGGCTGAACAGTTGACGCCAGCGCGGTAAGTACACTCTTTCCGTTTTGCACAACTGTCCAGACAAGCATGCCAAAGCTGAATACATCCATTTTCTGAAGCGATTCGAACGATGCGGGCCCAGAGTACTCTGGAGCAACCCAGAGCGGCGTATACCCTCCAAGGGAAAGTTTGGGGTTAGACGGATCAGCCCCTGACAGGTTCATAGTCGAGGAACTGAAGTCTCCAATTTTAGCAATATACCCCAGCTCAGGATCGGAAAAAATGAAGACATTCTCTGCTTTGATCTGATTTCAACGGTTAGCTGAAGCTCCGTGGCTGTTTTATGTGGTTCCACGTACATCACCGTGGATAATGCCACAACCGTGAAGAGCGGCAAGTCCATTACCGACATCAAGGCAGAGCTGCATCTTCTGAACGAAGGTCAAGACTTGTGGCTGGTCGAGAAATGCATCCAGGGTGCCAAGATCCGCGAACTCTAGGCATAGAACTGGCCAAACCTGTCTATCCATGTCATACTCCCACGCCACACCAAAGAAGTCGATGATATTCTCGTGCATCATGATGGGGTGATGGTTCAGAATCTGCAATTCTACAATCACGTCCTCCAGCATGCATGCCCCCTTCCGGCCTTGCCCACGCCATCTAGCTGCGCGGATTTGTTTGCAAACACTTGAACGTGGTTTTCTCGTGCCTTGCAGCACCTCCAAGGTACGCCGCGTAGCCCTTGCCGAGAACACAAAGCCGTATGAATGAGTTGGCGCATCAGGAAACTTTCGTACAATAAAGTTGGTGCCGGATCCAAGCAACTTTAGTCCAGAGAAGTCACATTTGACGGTGTGAGACATGGAAAGTTCGTTGTTCTCTGCCCAATCATGGGAGAAAATTGTCGAGATGACGTTGAGAAGTCGTTGCCACCCATATGCAAGTAGCAGATCGGAGGGTTCTTTCATTTTAGTGTTCGTATCCTCCCCCTCTTCCACATTTTCCATCCTCTTTTCTTCCTAGTTTTTGTCTGGGGGTAATTCCGCTTCAACGCGCCAGGAGATAACATCCTTTAACCTATCATCTTCTAATTCAAGGGTCGAACGGAGTATTCTTTGAGTTCGCCTGAGCTCTACTGTCGTGTCTAGCGCGGAAGACTCGGTTTCTGGTGGCGGATCCATCTGATAGACTGGGTGTCGGCGATGCAGATGGAGTTAATTCATCCTCGACTCGAGGCCATATTTCTTTCGCATGCTAATGGAGGTATTTTAAACAGCTCGAGGAGGCCTCGTGCGGCTGAGATGCATTACGTGGTATATTGAACGCCTCATGAGACCAGAACTCAGCCGCATCATGGCTGCACTATTGCCGATTACCCATGTCAATGCATTAACTCCTCTTGAGATGTTTGTTTCCTTTTCTCTTTCATTTAATTCTTTGCAGTTTTTTCTTTGAGCGACGTGCCATTCAGAAGCCAATATGAGTGGACTAGAGTTCGTGTCCTTGTTTGTGGGAATTCCAGGTCTGGTCCAGACGTGCGTCCATGGATACAGAACTCTGCTAGATTCCAAGAATATTGCAAAAGACACAACTACACTACATGCTCATCTTCGAATTCAAGAAGGCCGATTAATTCGCATCTCTCAGACTTGGGGATTGGAGATATCCGAGGGCGATGGAGATGTCAGCGTCGCCGTTCGCCAGGTTCCGCAGGGCCTGGCTGACAAAATGGAGCTAGAACTAGCCGAAATGTTTTCCAATTTGGTGAAAGAAATTATTGATCAGATGGCAACAATTCTAACCGACTCGTCCAAGCTCATATCACGCTACGGCCTCGCACCAGACAATGACCAGCCTGTGTCAAAAATAACGGCATTCCTAAAGCCAATTCAACGAAAACGAGCCACCTCGCCATTTAACAGGCTGCGTTGGAGTGTGGTGGACAAAGTTGCGTTCTCACAACTTGTCAAGGACCTTACTGAATTCAATAATGCATTGGAGCAATTCGTTCCGCCAAAACAGAGGGCAGGCCTCGATCTGGCACTGCCGATCCAATTCGCGAATGTCGATGACCCAGGCGATTTGGAGCACCTTCGCGCCGCTTCAGAGAAATATCAGCACTTGCAGCAAATCTTGGATTTAAGAAAATTTCGCATCAACCTAGACGATCCCACTACAGCATCAGCCAAGAATCTCGAAAAGAAAATGTCGTCGGTTGTCTCTTCCACATTCGACAATTTTACCTGCCGATAAGCAAAGATGCCTCGCAAAATTTAGTAAAGAGGTGGTATTTGGATTTAGAACTATCGATGTTATGATAGAATGGAAGGCATATGATGATCAGAGAGATCCAAAAAGGAGCGAGGTCATTGTTGAGCGAGTTGGTGCTTTGGCCAGCTTGCTAAACCGTGCGGCAAATGCGAAGAACCTGAGCGCTCTCCACTGTCTCGGATATTTCAACGACGTGAAGTCATCTCGCTTTGGATACATCTTGGCTTTCCCTGAGCTGCCAAGCAATTCTGAAAAAGGGACGTCTGCGGCGGGCCAAGAACAAGCGACACCGCCACCGAGAACCCTATACTCTCTGATGGGCCAAGAGAAAGAGGCTTCCTCCGTACCGGACCTTGGATCTCGCATATCCCTCGCCCTCGTCCTGGCACGCAATTTACTCCAACTACACGCCGCCGGTTGGCTCCATAAAGGGCTCCGGTCCGAGAACATTCTACTTTTCAGTGCTTCGTCAAAAGCTACCGACGCGCCTGATATCAGCAATCCTTACCTTGCCGGCTTCGAGTACAGTCGGCCGGATACGGAAATGGCGATTACGGAGACGCTGACTACCTACTCGGAAACCCAGGATTGCTATCGACACCCTGCAACTATCTCGGTCGTGGGCGCTGCCAATCCAGTCACCTCCCGTTTCAGGCGCGAGTTCGATGTCTATTCTCTTGGCTGCATATTGCTGGAAATCGGATTGTGGAGAAGGCTGGAAGAGTTCTGGAAGGAAAAGTACAGCCAGGACCCAAATTTGTTTCGGCAACGGCTCCTGAGTGTGTGGTCAAGGGATTTAGGAAGGACATGTGGCAAAACGTACGAAAGCGTTGTGAGGCTTTGCCTTGGAGAGAAGACACAAGAGGGCAGCCAAGATGCCAAGTCACAGATGCATGATCTTGATGCGTATTACTTCAACGTCATCTGCAAGTTGCAATCATGCTCTGTGTGATCAATCCGACTAGCCCGGCAGTTTATTCGCTTTGGGTCGTGAGCATTAGATCGATGTACACGGCGTCACCAACATAATGAATACTTTACCATCAGAAAATGACATCTTTCTCTATAATACTACAACACTCATTTCAATTGTTGTAGCATGGTCGCACAGTGTTTCAATGAGTAAATTCACTTCACATTGTGCCTCGTAGTATAACCTTGGCTTGTTAGGCAAACGACCACGCTTTCAATACCCCCTCCTTCTTCTATTTCTCAACCAAGGCTTGGGGGCTCACTTCTATGCAGCTGTTATCAGCGATAGCTCTCATATGTGTCTTCCACTCTGTATGTGTGTGATCCTAAAGTAGGAGGTACAAATATTGAAATTCACGAATCTTGAGGCTGTGTTGATGATGTTGGTGTTTTAAGCTACTCACAGAAATAGCAGCACAGATATAATGAAAGACAGCTTCTATGGTCGGACCTCAGTTTTCTATGCTTCTTAGATGGGACACAATTATTCCGTCAAGCTACTGTTCGAAAGGGCCGAAGGAGTCCAGGCAGATCCATGATCCAAGGGATTGCTAGACAGCATACAGATTTGATAACCTACCCTGTAACTTATATCTCACTCGCAGCCTCACTTCACACACACCTCGACTGTTTGCGTGTGTGTAACCATCCCCCCACGTTATGAATTATGTTTGCCCTAATACACGTGGCTCTTCAGCTGCCAGCAGCGAGTCTTATTCTACCCATGAACCTCGCTACATTTGCCGTAAAGTCTCCATCTCATCATCCGTTGGCCGCATATCACACTACACTAGGAACAACCAAACCCACTTTTTAATAACCACTACTATTATGGCAACTCTCGACGCTCTAAAGCAAGCACTTAGAGAGACAGCCACGTCAAAAACAGCATCATCGTCCGCAATTCAATTGCAGTTATCTGACGAGCAGTATAGCGCTGGCTTCGACATCTTGGTGCGGGGTTCAGGATGGATGACGTACCACGACTTCATCATCCCTCAGCTCTCCCAGCAGCTCGTGCATCTCTTCAACTTGCGTGGCCACATCTCCGTGCTAGAGATTAGGCCCGGCCCAAAGAGCATACTGGGACACCTACCTCACCGTCTTAGACGCAAAGTCAAGAAATATGCTGCATTCGAACCCAACGACTTGTTTGCTACGAGTTTGGAAGCATGGCTTCGCTCTCCCTGGGAGACCAACGAGTCCCCTCTGCCATGTTTGGAAAGTCTCCCCGATATCCATCGTGCCCCGTTTGGTCTAGACAGCAGCACAAGCAAGGATGGCGACGAGAAATTCGACGTCGTTCTGTTCTGCCACAGCATTTATGATACGCACCCCCAACACAGTCTCATTCGTCGAGCGCTAGAAATGCTTGGTGAACCGCCTGAGGCTGGAATAGTGTTAGTCTTCCATCGCGGCGGAACCCTGAACCTCGACAGTTTAGTGTGCCACCAAACAGCCTCTTTCCCCACCGGAGTGATTCGTGTGAGAGATCACGACGATGTCCTCGACCCTTTTTCTGCCTTCATAGCGGAGTTTGCCATGCAAGACTTGGATGCGGACAAGGCTCTCCGAGTCGAGTGGCGGAAGTTGTGCCGCGCCTTGGGCCATCGTGAGGAAAGCCACTCATCATATCTCCTATTCAACTCCCCCGAGGTTATGTTCTCCTTCAATCGGCATGCGACTGCATTGCCAGAACTAGCGGCACAGGTGCCAATCGTTCAGGGAGACATGACTATTGAAAACCGAGAGGCTCGTCTCCACCGTCCTGCCGCAATTGTTCGGCCAACAGAGATAGGACACATCCAGCAATGTGTCCGATGGGCACTGGAGCACAAGGTCAGCCTAACCATCGTTGGTGGTAGTCACAGTGGCCATTGTCTTTGGCCTGGTGTTGTTGCGGTGGACATGAGCGTGTTTAATCGAGTACATATTATCAGGAGAGGGGATGATGGAACAGAATACGGTTTAGATTTCTATTCGGGCCCTGGATCCTTCGTCGTGGTCGAGGCTGGCTGTAAAACAGGGGACGTCATCCGCAGGACTATGGCAGCCGGCCTTACATTGCCCTTGGGCGCCCGCCCAAGTGTAGGCGCAGGATCGTGGCTACAAGGCGGCATTGGGCACCTCTCTAGGCTGCGCGGCCTCGCGAGTGATACCATGGTCGGTGCTGTGGTGGCCAGTGTCAGCTCTGGCCAGATCTTCTGCCTCGGCCATGTGCCAAGCCAACACTGGCCGGCTGGAGCCGTACGCCCAGACAACGCATCAGATCTGTTCTGGGCGGTGAGGGGTGCTGGGACTGGCTTTGGTATCGTGCTCAGTGTGATTTTCAAGGCGTACGCGGCCCCAAACTATGTGGTTCGAAACTGGGTTGTCCCTCTAAGAGGCAAGGATGACTCGTGGCACAAACTCACGGTTCTGGATAGTCTTGTCGCCAGGGATCTTCCCTACGACTGCTCTGTAGACGCATATCTGTACTGGGACGCAGACCATCTGCATGTTGGAGTGACGATGTTCGAGTCCTACACGGACACGCCGGCCCTTGAAACCACATCCGCACTCTCTCTCGCACGGTCGGTTCTGGGACCGGAGAGCAATTCTAAAGTCGTGGACAGCGTTGGCTTGTTCGACACGGAGATGTACATGTCTGGGATGCACGGCGGGCACGGCGGCGGCAAGACCTCCTCGTTCAAGCGATGCTTGTTACTAAAACGCTTTGGAACAGGCGATATCGGCGCAGTGTTAACAGCGGCCGTGGAGAATCGGCCTTCTCCACTTTGCTATATCTATGTAGTGCAGGGCGGCGGAGGAATCAACCACATCCCAGCCAAAGCCACCGCTTTTGGCTGTCGAGACTGGGAGTATGCCTGTGTTATAACTGGTGTTTGGCCCCGCGAACAAGATGGAACAGAATGTGCGCGAGCTGCCGTGCGCTGGGTTTACGACATCGCCATGAAATTGTTGCCGTTGAGTGCCGGAGTCTACGGCGCCGACCTCGGCCCGGACCCCCGGGACGCCCCGCTCGCAGCAAGAGCCTTCGGTCCAAACCGACCCCGTCTGGTCCGTCTCAAGAACAGCGCCGATCCGCACAATCTGCTAGCTTACACATGCCCGCTCCCCAGGTCGCTGGTGGAGCAGAAGCTCGTCCTTCTCTTCACAGGCGAAAGCTGTGCCGGCAAGGACTATTGCGCCGATATCTTGGTCTCCTTCTTAACCACACACCCCGAAGTTCGCCTCACGGCACGCGCCGTCAGCATCAGCGATGTGACGAAGCGAGAATACGCAGCGGCAACGGGTGTTGACCTGAACCGCCTCCTCTGGGACCGCGCCTACAAGGAGAAGCACCGGGCAGCGTTGACGGCCTTTTTTGAAGCTCAGGTGCGTTGGAGGCCTCGGCTGCCGGAGGACCACTTGTCCAGCGTGGTATACAGTAATCTGGATGCGGATGTGCTGATAATCACTGGGGTGAGAGACGCGGCGCCAGTCGCGAGCTTTTCACACCTGGTTCCGGAATACAAATTTCTTGAGATTCGCGTTGAAGCTAGTGAAGAGACGCGGCGGGCTCGCCGTGGTGATGGTGGTGGTCATCACGAGGAGAGAGAGCAGGCCATGGACGCCAATCCGACGGCTCCAGACTGCCTCCCCAATCTCACCCTCCATAACAACGTGAACGGAGACGAGGCGGTTAAAAGGCTCGCCGAACGCCACCTTCTCCCTTTCTTCCACGACGACCTACAGCGACTTGCCGACATGGTGCGCCGGGTGCCCAACTTTCCGCGTCCAGGCATCGAGTTCCGCCACGTGCTCGACATTGCCCAGCAGCGGGGTGGGTTGACCCTGTGCACATCTCTGCTGCAAACCCACTTCACCGGCGACTGGACCAAAGTCGATGCGGTGGCATGTTGTGAAGCTGGCGGCTTTGTCTTTGCGTCAGCGTTGGCTGCGCGTGTCGACGTACCTTTAGCTCTGATGCGCGACACCGGCAAGCTCCCTCCGCCCATCGTTTCCACCTCCAAGTCCCCTTCTCACATCGCCTCCTCGACTATCGCTGAGGTTGAGGAGGAGCTTCCGGGAAAGCCGATTGAGTTGGGAAAGGATGTGGTACCAAGGGGCGGATCGGTCGTGGTGGTAGACGATGTGTTTGCCACGGGGCAGACGCTGTTGGCCGTGCTGCACTTATTGGGCCAAGCTGGTGTCAGCACCGATGATATCAGTGTTATTGTCGTGGCTGAGTTCCCCATGCACGGTGGCCGAGCAATGCTGCGCACGCGTGGCTTTGGGAGAGTCGGTATCCAGAGCCTGCTGGTGTTTAATGGTGCTTAGGAAAGGAAGCTCACAGCAATCTCGTCTGCTTGGCGATGTAGGCGACTTGAACATCTGTCCCGCCTGGCGTTGGAGGCCGTGTAACGTAGGGATAATCTAGTGGATATAGCTTTGTGAAGCATCATTATATGGTACGAGATAAAAGTTGTACCTTCAACTTCTACTCTTTTGAGGGTAATGCATACTCGAGCTAAACTAACGATTAGTGGCTATGTGTTGCCTATTAAATAAATGCCTAGTACGTTGTATTAATCTAATGATAGCATGTGTACTTCTAGATATAGTGGAATATTTCCGTGATTTGCACCTGGTACCTTTTCGAAGGCTGCTCTTCGCCAGAATCACCATCCGCCGATACGATGTGCGTTCATGGTAACACCGCCCCCAGCAGGCCCAGCAACCACATGGCGAGCAATCCTCATTGGCTTATCACCATTTCTGCCAATTCCCTTGAATTTCCACTCGAACCGCCCAACCAACTGCGCAACAAGAGACAGCATCTCACCCCTTGCAAACCTCTCTCCGATGCATTGCCTCGGCCCATAGGTAAAGGGCATGACGGCCCATGGGTCGTTCGTCCCTCCGAGAGGGTCAACCTTGATCTCGCCGTCCTTTCTAACCAACCATCGCTCCGGGTCGAATTCACTAGCGCGGGTTCCCCAAATCTGCCGAGATTCGTGAATCAACCCCGGCGCCACTGTGACCACGGTGTCTTCAGGAATGCGCTCTGTGCCGATCGTGGTATCTGGTGCGGTGGTTTGCCGGTGGCAATAAGTGACTGGCGAGAACAGACGCAAGACCTCATTACAGACGGCTGTAAGATATGGGAGCGACTCGACAAGCCCAGCGTCGACCTTTGTGTTCATGGACGGGGAAGGAAGCTTTTCTCGGACCTCCTCTCGAAGCCGACTCTGCCACTCGGAGTTCTCAGATAGCGAGTAGAGGGCCAACGCAACGGCAGTGGCTGTGGTTTCTTGGCCGGCCACCATAAAGTCCATTGACTGATCTATCAAGTAATCGTCCGAGAACGCCTCGCCCGACTGTAGCAAAGTTGCGATAATGTCGCCTTGGGTATATTGCTTCGAAAATCCCTCCTTGGTTTCTCTCCGTCGCTGATGGATCAACGGGCGTATAAAATCCGCAATCACATCTCGCGCCTTCATGATCTCATGCCTGGCTTTCAGCGGAAGTCGCCGGTATATGAAGTACGGGAGGAGAAACGCAGTCCCGCGATAGATCATATGGTGCTTCTTCGTTGAAAAGAGGTTTCTGAAGTGCTTGACCGTTGCTGAGTCGGGGTTCTCAACAGCATTGATGGAAGCACCAAAGGAGGTCATTGTGATGATGTCTAGAGTGACATGATGAAGCCTTTCGCCAATATCAATAACCTCATGCCCAGCGTCGTGGAGCTGTTTCTCGATGGCGTCGAGAAACTTGGCCCCTTCGCTCCAGAAGGTGGGGAATAACTCTTTAATATATTTAAATTTGAATGCTGGCTGAAGCAGCTTCCGATCAACCTATGAGGAGGCGCGTGTCAATTCGTTTTAAATAATTATTCTGTAGTGGGGAGTGAGGGGACACACCTTGTGCTTCTTGGGTGGCGCAACAAGGATACCACGAGGACCAAATTGGCCCATGACCTCCAGCGCCCACGGGAGCTTGATGTAGTTGTATCCCTGGGTCTGCAAGACATCTTTGCAGCCTTGCGGAGTTGTGACAAGGACCCGCTCTGCATTCAAGAAACCGTAGTAGCGGATCAAGCCGTCATTGGGGATCTCGTTGATCCATTGGACGAGATCCTCATAGCTCGGCTCTTGAAGCAGGCGGCGAGGAAGAGGAGCCTGCTTCGGGCTGGGAAGATGGCGAAGAGGGCTTAGAATGAAAGGATACAGAATAATGTGATAACACAGAAGCCATGCAGTGCAAGCTATGCCAATGACTGCTCCGGCTGTAAAATAGTCAGACAGCCTCGAGCACTCATCGCTGACATGAATCCAGAGCGCTGCTCCGACCGCAACGGTCCCGAGAGTGGCTGAGGACATCTCTCGGGATTGTGTGTTCCAACAGGAGGAGCGCGTCAGATAGCTGTGTGTCGAATTGAAGCGCGGATAGAGCACCGACGGATCGCGTCGCAACGCCCCCCTGCCTTTATGTGCGAGTGAAAGAGATGGAGAGCCGCTGAAGCCGAATATGTGAGGCCGTTGTACACTGTCAGCTCCCTACATTGCAACAGGGGAAAGCAAGACAGAGAAACATAAGCAGCGGAGAGATGCTAACGTAGCATGGGCATATAGGATATGAGACAAATCGGGAGAATTGGTAGGGAAAAAGCAAAAGTTGTTGAATTGGCTTAGTCAGGGGCCAAAATAATGAGGCTTGCAAGCTCTTCTCCACACTCCAGCGCATCACACCCAATCACGGTGAACAAGTTTGGGCTGTGAGTAACCGTGCGGCCGCATCACTCACCGATAGTCGCTGTGATAAGAAAGAGGATGAATTGCAGCAATTGAGGAGACAGAAGTTAATTAATGTGGGTTTGAAACAAGGCATCACCACGTAGTGAATTATGTAGTAAACAGCATCTACTACGAGTTATGCAGGTCCACGCTTAAAACACTACAACCTCAAAAGCAACACCAAAAAAGACAAAGACGGTGTTAAGAGACATCGCTCCTCATTGCGTGCGCCATGCTTATGCACTAAAATTCAGTGGCGGGCTGGCTTTTTGGTCATCCTCAACCGCGCGGGAGCTGGCCCATGTAAGCGCTAGTTAGAGCCTGGTGTAATCTATTTTGCTGCAACAAGCTCCTAGCTACGTCGAGGTCCTACTGGTATCGTTGAATAACAATCTCGAAATTAGAACACTGACGCTGTGTGAAGTGGTATGCTGTAAGGGGTATTACTTTGTACTGGGTGGTTCCCAATATAAGAAACACCTAATACAAGAAGCACTCAACAGAACAGTCACTAACGAGCGCTAAGATTAGCTCCCGGCGCAGGGTGGCTTTCATTCGTGGAATTAAATCTCGTGGTTGCTAATACTGGGCTGGTCGGTTGAGGCGCTGTAGATGGTATGTCCTCTGCAAGAAAATGGCGTACTCAAGATCCGCTCTGTCGTGCTGGATCATTTAGATATGATGAGTTTGTGGGAATGGACGAAATCTGTCTATAAGAGTCACAGCATATGAGGATGATATTGACTGCGCTGGGTTATACGCAAGGAAGGATAGTAAACGAATGTATCCCCAAGCACCAACACCCACACTGAGAATAATGAAAAATAAGAATACGGAGAAATTCATTCCATCTACGCGGTCCTCTATCTAGTAGCTGCCTGCTCATTACTTATTTTCTTACCAGGGTTATTTTCTGACAGGATGAACATGAAGCCGAATGAAGCCAGCTCACAACTTGACCCATGACTTTATATGGTTACGCTTAGTCCCGGAACCCCTACCCCACAAGTATGGTGTTATGGCTGTGGGTTGTACATCGGTTTTACATGGGCAAGTATACGAGCCGAGTCGACAACGATGGCCCAGAAGTTTTGGATTCTCTTTCAAACTGACTATCCTGCAGCAAGGAAGTTTTGTCACTTCTCTCAAAATAGGAAATCACGGATGATGAGAATGGTTATGCAGCACCAGCACTCGGCGGCTTCAATGTTGCTCTAGATGGCAAACTCTCCTTCGTTGAAAACCATACTCTTACGTGATTCATTTCAGGTCATCAGCAAGGCAGCAATGAAGGCGAGCCATCCTCCATCCCGCATCGTCTAGGCAGCTAGAACGGCATACCGCCTTCCATGTATTAGGTGGATATATTCCACCCTACTGGTTCAGCCTGGAATGGTATGGCAGAGTGATGGAGCTAGCGCATCAGATCTCTACTACTCACTTCACTTATCTGTCTGCTGTCTGGGTCTCTCTATGTCACATGGAGGAAGTGTTCTCTGTCGCCTCACGATTTCCCCCCGTTTTTTGTGCTATGACAGTTGTAGGGGGAAATGTGGTGGTTACCATGCACAGGCCACTACAACTACAACATGAGCGTGGTTCTGGAAGATTCATTCGGTCCTATTTCACAGCATCCAGCACGCAGTGAAGAAATGGGACGCGCCACCAAGTCGTTTGAATACAGGCTCTGCAAAAGGAGGGAGCTTGACGACATACATTCAGGGTTGATAAGAAGTTACCGGCGATAATACGTATCAACGCCACATGCAGAGGTATAAAGAAATAGACATTGCAAGCCAAACCAGGACTTAAGTTTTGGGGTTTGACGGGGGAAAACCTTTGGCAAAAAAGAAGTAGTCAAATTGGCTGCGCCAGTGGCAGTATGGTAAATACAGCAGGGACGAAAAAATGAGCTCCGATGCGGGGAATCGAACCCCGAGCTTCACGGTACTTCTAGATCAAGGATCTAGTGAAAACGAGAGATGTTAACCATTACACCACACCGGATTGCTAATCAGTCCATGTTTCTTCATTATAAACCCGGATCACACATGCAGGGAACCTGGCAAAACGATTTGCCATCAAAGAGCGATGTTCTCAGTGTTACTAAACCGGCCGTGAATTGTAATATCGATAATTTGTAGCTTTCGGCTCCACTTATGGCTATGCACTAGAATTTAAGGTCGCCATCATCCCACTGCGGTCGTGCTTGTATGAGGATGCTGTCAAGCGACAAATGATTAAGTTCCTCTATCCCAGCTAGGAGAGAGATATGCATTTGCATGTAAAAATGTGAGATGGCGGAGGTGTGAAAAGTTAAACGGGAATAATGAAGAATAAACGAATGTTACCTTGAGGGTCCTTTAGGGTAAGGCGCTGGGTGAAAATAGCTGTAAGTTTTTTCACGGGAGTTTTGTTCGTCTTCGGCACAGCTAAGAGGTCAACCATGCTCGGTATTTGACATGTACATACATTGTGAATCCTTCAGCACCATCTTTATTCTATTCGTGCGCCTGTCTTATGTTACTCTGATTTGCTTGTGGCTTCAACATATCCATTGCTATGGGTATCGTTGCACAAAAGGCGTTGCTACTTTAGGGTAGGTCGTACGGAAGCTTTCGGAGCGCGGTTGATGTTGCTAGCTATCTCGCCGTTTCGACCAAGCAATCCGGTGTGGTGTAATGGTTAACATCTCTCGTTTTCACTAGTCTACTCGGACTAGAAGTACCGTGAAGCTCGGGGTTCGATTCCCCGCATCGGAGCAACTTCTGACCCCAGCAGGGGTATTCATTTTTTGATTCATTTTCAACTAACTGACTCCACTGCTTTGTCCTTTATTTAATCGTTCTTTAAATCTTATATTCCTACTCGCTAAGGTTGTTCCTCTTATCAATAGGGCCGGATTGTCAGTACCTGATATTCATGGTCTTTTTTCACCGAGCCCCACCATTGTTGCTTGCACACAACTCGTACTAGTTATAACTGCACCAGAGCTTTTGCCTTCGTCTCTCGTTCTGTTCCTATTCCTTTGGTCTACCTGAGTGGGTGTGATTGCTGCTCCTGTGGCCAAGAATGAATAATTCTGGACATTTTCTTTTTTTCAAGGCACGGACTTGACCTTGATAGCGGACCGCGAGGATCACCTGCGGCTTTCTTGATACGAGAAGTAATCGCAGTATCGAAGCAGTGATATAATGGCACAAAGCAGATTCCAGAGAAATGCCTCTTCAAAATTTGAGTGAAATTGAAGTTAGCACGACGTTCTCGTAATGTTGTGCCGAATTCGTAATCATTCAGACAGCTTGCATGGTTCGTCGTAACACAATGGAGAGACGTTTTAGGTGGAATGGCTTGTAGCAAAGGAAACACTAAAAGAGGGAATCGAAGACATACCAAATCAGGTTAATTTAGGGCTAATGCAAGCAGGTTGTGCGGAGGATTGGTGCATTCGATGATCGGGGCAATTAAAGCAGCCCTCTCCTCCTGCGTACCTTGTTTTGGCAACCTCACAAACGCGGTATAACCCCAAATCTATGCAAGCGCTATGTTGGTGGATCGCAGGTGGCATAGCTATCAATTTTTGGTCTGCTAATCATAATCAAGTCTTCTGTGTTTGCCGTTTGACCTGCCAGATCTATGTGCAGCCAATAGCAAAATTTGCATATGGTACTTCATAAGAGCTGAGAATTGCGGCTGTGTTCATCTACAGTTAGCAAGTGAGCATCTACCACAATTCGGGGCTGCATTTACATCGGATCATGGCAATCTCATCGGGTTGGGACTTTTAATGATTCTGACCTTTCCTAGGGCCGAGTTTCTCAGGCCCCCAAGTCCCACAAGACACAACACTAGCCTTATGAAGACGAAGTGAAGACGGAGACGGAGTCGTTGCGAAAGATGCAGATGACTCTTCCTCCAGCACCACGACTTCATTCTCCATTTTTTGGTGCTGCCATTGGCTTGTGTGCTGCCGGATTGAGTCGTGTTTATTCCGGCGAGCTGTCGCCGTATGTCCTCACTCCTGCAGAGTGACGAAGGATTGAAGACTGTAAATGTTGTAATCTAGTGAATGGATTTATTTGCGTTTGTGAATCTGGCACTCCTGGTCAGAGATGTATGCTTATTGAAGCATTATTCATCACGCGTGAGCCCTCAAAGCCACCAACGACGCGTGCATAGCATAAGAGGCGACGTATCAGCCACAACCCTGCCTCTATCGACTCCTTACAATGGCATCGAGCAAGTAGAGGTCTAATAATTCTGATACAGGAAAATTATTGCTGCACTCTAGCAATGACCGCTTACATTTCGAAGCCACAGTTTTGCACATTGACTGCCACGTGCCCGTCTCACCTTTGCGTGGGGAAAATGTCATCTCATCCATCATACCAACTCGTCACCATCGAACATCACAACATTTCATGCTACAGTAATGCATAAACTATGGCGAGAAGATGAGAAAATATGATTTTCCAGTTCATCGTGGTGGGAGATCCCAACGACAAGACCCTCTAGAGGCAGCAGCGCAAGTCGGCTCGGGCGCACATCACCGGAAGCTACCATCAGGGCCGAAAGCAACAGACAAGACGACAACTGGAGAATGCCAATACTTATTCTGGAGATGGGGGCTATACTGAACCTCACGGGAACAGTCAACTCCGCTTTCCACCGGATGCCGGATCCCGTTATCCGCATTGACATCCGCATCGTGCTCTAGTACCACCGCGACTGTATGACGCCGCTGTAATACAACGTACGTGCTTATGCAGGTTTGGTCTCCCTAAAAAGGATGAAATTTGAGATAGTGGATGGCTCTAACCGACAACGATCAGATTTCAAATACCTTGAAGCTTACTTTAACATATTCGCACCTGAGCAGGGGCTCTCTCCATTTTCCAAGTACTGGATGGCTGCCTCTACTGTTCACGCCCTCCTGTTTACGCGTCGGTATTTACTTGCTCGGCCTCATTGAAGACTTTGACTGGGGTACCGTTCAGTCATTGATCGTACCTTAACAGGGGGCGAGCCATCTGGCTCATTAATACCGCCCTCAACGACCCTATACTACAAAGGAGCGACGAACTTATGCAATAATATCTCTTGCCAATCTTGAGGCCGGTTCCTATCACACGGACACTGATGGTCGAGGATGACTGAGTGGTGGAGGCGAGGATCGGGGGGAGAAGCTTCGTGAATAGGAACGGGCCGAGTACGTTGGTGCCGATATGGTTCTCATGACCCTATTCGACGTAAATTTAAGAATAAAAGTAAGCATTTGACACCGAATAAAGAAGCCTTGGAACTATTTGACCTGCTTCGTGGTTTGGCTCATTGGAGTCCCCATGGTACCAGGATTGTTCCACAAGACATCGAGTCTCGTCTCTTTGGCCAGAAAATTGTTGACACTAGGTTTGATTGAGGAGAGATCGGCAAGATCAAGAAAGAGAAACTCCAGTCTGCCGTTGGATTCAGGACTACGTGACTTAATCTCGTCAATCGCAGCGTTGACGTTTTCCTCTCTACGCCCAGCAATATAGACAACACCGTTTCGCCGGTAGAGGAGATGGCAGAGTTGGTATCCGACTCCCGAGTATCCGCCCGCCACAATGAATACGTGTAAAAATCTCTCGTCAGAACATGAGACTTGGATGTCTGGCGGAGTGATTAACGGACCTTTTCAGAGAGGTCGTCGACATCTAATTCGGTGAACGCGGGCTTTGGTGGATAGCTCTGATCCCAGAAGGCTGCTAATGTTGACACGTTTTCACTGGAATAAATGAGTCTTTATACGGAGAGAATAGCCAAATAGTAGATGAACTGTAAAGATTAAATTCTAGAAATGAGAGACGGAAAGAAAGCACAGTTAAAGGGATCGCCTTATATTCTGGCGGAGCTCAATTCGGCACTTCGGAATGAGCAACGGTTTGTGGGCTCCACACTTCCCAATTAGGTGCGTGCATTCTCGTGGCAACTATTTCTGTTTAGACTACAGCCTGTCTCGGTGCCGGGACGGCTCTGGGAAATTGAAACAGCTAAGAATCTGGAAAGCACCTTGACTTCATCATCAATCCAGATGCCATGATTTATGAAATATATGTGTTTAGAGCCGTTATACTTACTAGAAACTAGGCGACTGACTCAACGAATTACAACTCTACTCTACGGTATGGCTATCGCCAGTATCTATCCCTCCAGGGAGCTCTTCACCACCAATCGTATTAATGGCATTCTACGACTCCACGACTACCCATGCTACTCGAATTTCTTTCGTGTTTTTTTCTGGCGCGTGCGTATTGATATGCTTTCTGGGAATGCTATTGGAGCGCATGAAATACTGGCCACAGGTATCACCATCAATGACTTCGAAGTTAGAAACAGCGCTTCATACGTCGGAGACAACCCGGCCAATTTGTGGTTGAAATATTCCCGAACGGAAAGAGCAGGGTTATAGCTAGGAATCTCAACTCGACTCTGGTCTCTGGAGCTACCTCTGCTGCATTTGGAAGAGCTCATCTTGATGAGAATATTTTATACGTCACTACTAGCAGCCTGGCCATCTCCCCGGCTAATGGGACGCGTACAGAGGGAGGAAAGGTTGTCGCATTAAATACGCAGTACTCCTATATGTGACGCTTATGCCTTCTTAGCAAGCAGACCACACTGGCACCTAGGTAAGGGGCTTCTCATATGAGCCTGGTATGGCGCGTTAGATAGTATTTACAGAGATAAACAGCAGGTGATATATATATATGATATTAGAATCTAGTGCAATGCCTACAATGGAGCCATACTCCTGATGCAACATGCTTGTCCTAGTTCGCGCTATGTTGGCCGAGAGTCGCATGTGGATCGTACAGATCACTGTATTGATTGGGAGTAGCTGCGATGCAGCATGTTCTTATTCTATTGAATCTCCCTTGTGCTTAGATCTGCTAGTGATACGACTAGACAGAGTCTTTCTTAGCGCAACAAGGAAATATTGTTGCCTCTCGAGACAACAGGCCTGGCTAGAATTGCCGAGCAGCATTTCAGATACTGTGTGCCGGACTATTGAACCATTACGCCATAGTTTGAAGACGTGCTTGCTTGTATATGGTAACACGGCCTCGTCTACAAAAAAAGGCAACTTTTCACCGAAGGGCGGGGCATGTGTTGGCCAATACGCGCAATGAACCGGGTCTTGGGCTACTCCCCTGCGGAGAAAATACTCCACATTCTGAGGTGGACTTTGGGTGGAATGAAGGCGGACTTCTGTGACGACTGAGACCTAGAATCTTTACTGGTGTGTGTACAAATACGGTCCATTCGCTATGCCCATTACCTTGCAACAGTTGGCCTGGGTTCTGCGTAATCATTTTTATTTCTCTACAGTATGATCCGCCTCGTCAGAGTCTCCACAGGACCACAATGTCAAGTCTTCGATATTCTATCAGCAAATCTATACCACGAAAGGTTTCTGTTGAGCAAGCCACGTCTTACTTGCATAACCCCTTGAATCTCATCACCATCAGCCCAGTTGTCGTTGAGTATCACCAGGTGGAACCCCCAAAAGGCGTTACCGCTGAAGCCGACACCAAGTATTACAAACTTGCCGATTCTATTTCCTACCTCCCGTTTGGATTATGGACGGGCTCGAAAACTGTTGATGTATCGTACACAAATCAGCATGATGGAGTAACGGTGGTTAAACATGCTCCCTTTGGCTTTACATTCCACGAGACTTGGACTGTACGAGATGCTTCAAAATTAAAAAATACCAATGTAGTCGGGAATGGCGGCACCGAGCCTCAAATGGAGTTGAATGTGGATGTGGAAATGAGTGGAAGCACTGTTGGTGTAATGGCATTTAAGGGTTACATGCAAAAAAACCACCAAAATTATGTGGACAAGATAGTCTCTGGAATGAGTATATAGCGCCTGATCAAGCAGTACAACTACAGCTTACCATATTTGAGGGGGCATAGCTCTGCATATATATCGCCTGATTAACCTTGTGCCTCAGACTAGGCAACATAATTGGACGTGCTCGAGTTGGATCATGGATGATGTGAAGCCTTTCCGTAAGTCCCAGTTCTTAATCGCTCAGAATAGCTTGTGTTATTCATTATAAAATTGGCATCCCAGGTCGACAGTGTTCATTAGAAATTGATGAAAGCTAAAGAAGGGTTGGATCCGTCTTGAACGAAATTAATCGTAAGACTTGATAGACTACATATCGATTATCAGAGTAATTCAGAAAAGTTTTATTATGCTTGCTCTAATCTACAAATGCATATTTAATATCAAATCGATACATATACCTTTTGAGTTAGTCGCAAGACAACTGACCCCTTCTTCAATCGTGTCATTCGCGCATCATTTTCTAAAGTTGCAATCGGTGATCGTTCAACTATGTGTTGCCTCCATATGAGCCAGCATGCTGTCGGGGGAATCCTAGCCCACGCGTTGGGAGCGGAGATTGTGGGATGTAAGGGGACCGGGACAGTAGGGACAGAGCCCAGAATGCGGCCGCAGCGAACCATAATCAGCTTCATGCTCCTCCTCCCGCAGTTACTGTTGCTGATGGACTTTCAAGGGGGACACATTCCTATTTTAAAATCAGTGGAGCGAGGTGGTTATTGAATTTAGAAAGCCATAAAACATCATCGGTTCGAACACTTCGGCAGTTCCTTGTCTGAATATTAATCCTTCACAAACACGGAACGCAGTAGTAACTTGGTGATTGAGAGCATGCCAGCCTAAGCGAAAATATGTTACGCTGCGCTGGCATACGAAATGTAACTTCAACATGGAATTTTGATGAAGTCATTTATGTTACACATCTTTAATATTAGGTTGGTGTATCATAAGTGAAAAGGTTAATCTCTAACCCTGACAAGTGCGCCCTCTTTACCGATAACTGAGCCGCCGCCCAAAGCCATTCGAAACCTCAAGCACTTGTCGGAATAGTATATACTGATCGAGGCCATTCAAGCTCTTGATGAGCTCCATAACTCTTGGACCAATTCCAATGAATTCAAGTTGGATATTGTTTAAACTTAACTCTTAAAAGAAAAATACGTGGCAAGACCCAATTAGACTGAAGCCGGTGCGGAATCCTGAATCGAACAAGACAATAGTATATCCAGTCTCGTCGGCAGGCAGTTGCTATTCGCTCCAACCCTTAAGTTGCAAAGATTAAACACATTGCACAGTCTTATATTAAGCTAAATTATGTGAAGATAAAACTTGCCCTAAGAGTAAAGCTTGATGAAGCGACTACTAGGAACTTGGAGCCCCAAGCCATAGCCTGCTACTAGCTCATTAGCGAAACGCATATAAAGCCCACTCATCAGGACTACCCAACCAAATCCCAGGCCTTTGAGGATGGGCAATACATAGCTAGGGAATATTCGAGGAAGCGTGTCCATACTCTGCTTGGAAACATTAGAGCTGCCATCCCAAAAGCGGCTCTCTAGAACGAAAAGACGAAACAACCACCTCCACTGTAGATAGCTCTCAAATGCCTCCCAGGCTAGCGGAAGAACACTAGCATAGCCAAAGTAGGCGTATGCCTCTGGCCATGTGTTGTGGAAGTATAAGACATTGAGGTAGGTTGATAGAACGGTTGTTATAGTCAGTCCGGCAAGGCAGATGGAGAAGTAGTGGTGAAGTGTTGGTGGATTTATGTAATGTTTCCCAACGCGCAGGAGAAAGACACAACCACTCGCGACAGTACCACCGGTGGATGCTCCAAAGAACACAAACATCATGAGACTCCTGGTGACGAGGGCGTCCGAAGATGAAAATGTTGAGAAGCAAGTTCGCATCCAAATAAGCAGTGCAGGACCCATGCAGTGATGAATGGTGGATAAGACATCGTCTCGGTGTATCGACAGGTCGAAGAGATATGCACCAGTCATCAGCGAGCTAGAAACAGATTAGTTCCCATGGATTCTTCCTACGAAATCAGCAGGTATGCTCACCATGCCACCAATGCTGCTTCTGTGTCAGTTTGACTCCAAGCCTGGGCTGGTTCAAAGGCGTTCCAAATCAGCGGCAAGGTCACGTAGCCAATGGCAAACCGGATGGGAATGATGGCCATCTCAGAGCAAAATCGGTCTCGAAGAGAACGCGAGATCTGCTCCCACTTGGGTAGAAATGCTTCGCAGACATCCTGCGCAATCTTCCAGGTTAGGCCCGTGATGATGAACGTAGTGAAAGAAATGTAAATATCCGACTCTACCCCTGGAGGGGGGTTGCGTATGGCAGTGGTTGACAGAGGGTTCATGATGTGCTAGAACGCGGAAAACTTGATCTATAGCAACAGGTTTGCAAACTTCAACGGAAGAAATCTCGCTTATACCATCTTGTGCGTCCTCCAAGTTAATGGTCAGAGATGATAACACGAATACCCGCTATCAGGTGGGCCGCATTCACTCCGCCTGGCGATTGTGAAATCTTGCGGACTGGAAATGAGAAAATGGTATTGCGGCACGGCGCTTTGAGCGACACCTGGAATAGTACTTATCTAGTCGCTACTCTATGATTTCACGGCCACTCGGATTCCCGTAATATTGAACGACTTACACAATGGGGCGAGACCATCGGAGGCTGTGTCATAAATCTCACTGACTCGTCTGCAAGTTGCAGCACCAAATCTAGAACGAAAATTTATCGATCCATGATCCATAGCGAATGAGTTAAAATGCCACGATGATACAAACCATGCTAGCGATTGGAGCTACTTGCGACTGTTTTGCGGTTCAGGAGACAATAAGCTGACGAAAGCTGACGACTTAGCGGGACTTCTCGTCGACATGAATGACTCCATAGGACTTGCATGGTAGAGTTTTGCTCTCATCGAGTATCCGAAAGCAGCTCCAGTGGGGTGCTCAAGTGAGTATCACCACAAACCATAAGCCGCGACAATGGCGACATGGCAAGAATGAGCCATGTATACATAGGCGAATATGCAACCCGAGATATACCAGTTCTTGCTATCAACTATTAGGGTTTCATATGAGATAAGCAAGCGTTCGGCTGACGAGGCATGACCAGATACTTTGGAGGTTTTGGTAGGTAATTAAATAGTAGTACACTTTTAGGAAGATATAAAATCTAGAGCTTACTAATATTATCTGCCTCATGAGGACTTTCGGAGTAATCTTTCCAACAATATTACTATACACGTGGGCTCTAAGCGAAACTATCGTGTAAGCTGTAAACATGTAACCACTCGGGGATTCAAAATTATACACCCCCCCACCCCCCCTCTTCCCCCCAGCCTTAAATCAACATGCAATATTGTGATGTTCTGCGCAAAACGATGCACTAGGGTCTTAGACCCTTGAAGATGATCATTGCTGATCAATGCTGATCAAATGCAGTAGTAGTGCGTGTAAGCTCGCTCCACTTCGGCTTGCGCTGCCATCTCGCAAACCCATCTGCCTCTGATAGCGGAGTTTTGTTCCTCGCATCTGCCATCCTCTTACAATCGCCAAAATCATTTCAAACAATACAGCCGGCATGAGTGCCGGATCCAGTGGTTGCGTAGATGCTAGCTATGACCGGGAGCTGGATAGTCCTGCCAAAGAGAGTTTGCAGCTTCAGATGCCCGGAGTGACGAAGCAGACACATCTACATCATACTGGTGCATCAGATCAGTATAATTCATTAGGCGTGCTTATTGGATGGGAGACGCAAGATAGGTCACGACCATGGACTCGTAAATCTGACCCGTTGCATCGCAGACTCCTGGCAAAGGGCAACCCGACATTTGATATTAGCACGGATTTTGAGCTATGGCGTAAAAGTCTCTTTGTCTTTGCACTGGCCTCTGCTGGCTTCATGGTTGGTTTGGATCAGACCATCATTGGTACGTGGACAAGATGCGATAGACGTAGTTATTTGGGACTTGAACTCATTGCATCTAGCACCTGTCATACCCATCATCGTAAAAGAGTTCAACTCCTTGGATGATGTCGGGGCGTATACGTTTGCATACCTGCTTCCGCAGTGCGTCTTGCATCCGGCCTGCAATATGCTCTATACTATCACATCATTCAGGAAAGCATACCTGAGCTCCATCCTGCTTTTCGGACGTAGGTCATACGCCTACGCTTTGATCCCTTTTGCTTTACATTTTCTCACCAACTGACATACTTACATAGTGGGCTGCCTTGTATGTGCACTGGCGCCCAATTCTCCGGCACTCATCTGTGGCAGAGCCATCACCGGCATTGGCGCCGTCGGATTAAGCATAGGAGGCTTCCGTCTGCTGGCTCTATTACCGGAGTCAAAAAGTCAGAACTTGATCATGGGCGGCTTCTCCATGATTATAGGTATATTTGATGAATGCAGCCAAGGAAACCAAGCGAGCTGACCACGAAATGCTTACAGGATGTAGTATAGTAGTTGGCCCAGTGTTGGGAGGTGTTCTGGCCGAAAACAAGCGTTGGCATTGGATCTTTTGGATCAACTTACCAGTTCTTGGAGTTGTGCTGCTCGCCGTGTTAGCCGGCCTCTCCTTTGGCGGACCCGACTTAAGGGGTGAAAACTACGATAAGACGTGGCAGGAGAAGTTACACTTCTAGGATGGCTAGCCACATCCTTACTCATGCTTTCTGTAACGATGTTCTTATTGGGCCTTCAATTCTCACAGACGGATTCGTGGGATAGTCCAGCCGTCATCACCATGCTTGTGCTTTCCGGGGTGGCACTTGCAGCGCTCATATACCAACAGATGCGTACGAAAAATGAGGCGAAGCTTTTTGAGCCTGACATCATCTTGGATAGAAGCGTGTGGGCAACAACGGGCATGTTCTTCTCGGCATTGGCTTCCCTTGGCATTCTCGTTCTCCTATTTCCTTTTCTCATCCAGGTCAGCGCACGGTGTAACATGCAAGACGCATTTGATGGCTAATGGTCCTCACAGAACGTCAAGGGCAAGTCCCCAGAGGTTACTGGATATCTTGCACTACCGCTGGTGGGCTGCATTGCCATTTTGACATTTGTCTTCTCCGTCGTCTCGACGCTGGTGCCATACTTCAACCCGTTTGCCATAACAGGCGTGGCATGCCTATTGGTAGCTATGATCCTTTTCGCCCTAATGCCAATCAGCTTTTCGATTCCTTCCATTGTTGGCTATCAGATCCTTGCGGGGTCTGGCCTTGGAATGGGTTGGCTGGCTGAGATCATCTACCCTCGCGCCGCCCTGACCAAGCATCAGCTTGCAAAGGCACTTGGATACTCGCGGATGCTTCAGCAACTTGGATCGTGAGTCTAGCGAAATTAGCGTCATGTAATGAGCCTCATATGCTAACATATGTAAAAGCGCAATTGCAGCTCAGCTCGGCGCCATCATCTTTACCACCGCTCTGAGACGGGAATTAACGGCCGTGAGAAGAGCCTATGGTGGATCAATACCTCTTGAAGGCGCCGCATCTCTTACTGATGAAACAGGTGAAGAGCTCAAAAATGCTTACTTCCAAGCTGCTCACACAACAATGGTGGCTGCTGTTGCGTGGGCGGCTGTCGCGCTGGTTTTCGCAGCCGCACTGCCTTGGACAAGGCTTGAAGGTGGCACAACGAAGCGAAAAGAGAAAGCATCTCCCTAGGTGTTGGGATAGGGTACGAGTGAGAGGGTTTTATATAATTATACAGCTAGTGAATGCATGCGATTTTTAGTCTTGACATCTTGACATCTTGACGCCATGGTCGATATTGTCTTTTCATTCTGAGGATTCTATTGGGTTAATAATACTGATGCACAACAGACTACGCATCAAAGGGTTTCTCCACATGCAGTGAGTGGATGCCGATATTGTATTTGCAGAGGCGAATTGGAATGAAATATATCCATAATATTGTTGTACTATCCTACATCTTGATGCTCCATCGAACGCCGTCCCATTGCGCTGCCTTCCGTACCATGACCAAGACTTGAGTGGCAGGCCGCCTTGATCCACCACCAGGTGCATCCTCTGGAAGCACAAACTTTCCTGCATTGACTGGCTCAACATCTAGTGCAGTGAGAAGGATACCTGCCACCGCAAGAATCTCCGCCTTGGCAAAGTGTCGTCCAGGGCAGTAGTGCGCGCCTCCACCATAAGGGAGATAGCCATGTCCTGTGCGGACTCGGTTGTTGGCTGCCTCGCCGAGGAAGCGATGAGGGTTAAACTCTGCTGCGTCGTCCCCCCAGATGTCCTCTCTCCGATGTAGAATCCATGTGGGGATGGCCACCCTTACACCGCGCTTCATGGTGACCGGCTTGCCTGTCTGCTCATCCAGCGCGATCATGTCTTCAATGACTTCCCGATTAGCCGTCGCTAGGCTTCCAAGTCGGAGGGCTTCTTGGTATGTGGCCACAAGGAGAGGATGAGAATCTTTTGGTTGCGAGAGGTCCATGCACACCGTCCTCTCCTCGCTATTTTTGTCGGATGTATTGGTCTGTAAAGCCGCCGCCTGCTCCTCTCGAAGCTCGTCGCGCAATTCGTCGTTGGCTAGGACGTGCATCACCATCCAGCCAATGACTGGAGCTGTGTTTACAGTGGCAACAGACATGTAGAAGAACAGAATACGGGCGATATCATCGTTTGACTGTGCTGAAAGGTCTTGAATAACGCCACGGATTGCGGGTGACGCCTCGTCTGCGTGACCCTTTTCAAGCCAGTTGACGAAAGCTTTCACGAAGCGCTCGCGTCCATAATATGCCTTGGGGCAAATAATGGACGGAAATACTCTAGCCATCAGCAAGAGCTGGCCCTCATCAAAAGCCCTGCAATTACACACAGTCAACAATATACTCTCTGCAAGAACTGGGTCCATTGTGCTGCCAAAACTCACCACAGGTCGTCAATTAGGCCCTTGTCATGAGAAACTGGACAGTTGGGCCCAAATAGAGCTACACCGGCTGCCTCGGTGACAATGTCTCGGAGCCAGATGAACAGCTCATGCTGACACCACTGAGGCTTGATCTCGTTGATGAGATCCACGACTCTGTCTGCGGCAATCTGACTTAGTCTCCGGGACTCGCCAGGCTCCAACCAGTTTGAAAAGTTTGCGACCTGGCTATGCCTACTCTCAGACACTGTCCACTTGCCATCCACCACGTGCCCTTGACTATCCACAAAGGACTTGCTCAGTCCAACCAAAACAGGTGCAATCTTGGCTATGAGCGGCTCAAGCGACATGGTCTTGGACCGCAATGCCATGTTAGACAGTGCAGAAGATGTCATAATGTACGTCTTGAACGGTCCTGATCCGAGCACAAAGCCCGGCCAAGTAGGGTCATGCCTATTTGAAGGCAAGGAAATCAGAAACCCACACTGCGTGTGCTTGGATTTGAATCTACTCACCATGCCACCTTTAGATATCTTACTCCGTGATGAGCAAGGCCCAAAAAGTGACCAAGCAACCAAAATGGGTGTCTCGACGTGGGAAGCTCATCAGGTTCCTTGCTACCTCTGCGAAAAACAGCGGCTATGAAGACAGCGGTAGCAATGGCTGCGTAAACTGAGAGCGCTGCATTCGATGTCTCGTGTCCAAACGAGAGGCCAAGGCTTGATAAAAGCGGCATGTCGGAAATGGAATTTGGTGCTACTGGAGGCTGGTACAGAGGCTGTGGTGAATTGATATGGGTAGGTATACGCCAAGGGAGGACAGAAGATGTGGATGATATTTGCGCCTCAGTCCATTACAGGAGGCCGACAACTATCAAGGTTGTTCTATATGTATTCCTGTACTAATTATTAACGGGTATTTAGTTTGTTTCATTTAGCTGTCGGGGGACATGTTGATCGATTAGAGCAACGTATCAACGGCAACCACAAGCTGTCCCTGGTGGACTTGCATGATTCCACGAAAGCGCCGACTTATGTATTTACACGTATGAAGGGGCCCGTATCTATGAGTGGATCCCCATTAATGATTTAGAACTACTCTTGTCAGCAGGCGGCTATGATATTACTCAAGAAGGTATGCATTACCACTAGCGCTGAGGTTCTGGGCAGAGGAGACTGAGGAGAGTGGAAGTATTGTGGCGTGATCCCATGGCTTGCGGCCCTAACAACTAAAACGGAAAGAATAAGCATTTACATCAAGCGAGGTCATTATAGACACGCCCAGCTGACCCATATAGTACAGCTTCAACGGCCACACCTGTGGGGGGGGGGGGGGGGGCAGTATCAAGTGGAAGCGCTATGCCCACGAGGGATACACTTATCGTCTCTTGTAGTTATCATCCCTTATAATGGCTAACACGACCGCGTAGGCCCTGAATTTCTAGTGTAATCACCGTAATTGTCATTCAAGTCTTTTGAAATGGGCTCCTTGGTCTTGGTCGCCAGCTCGCTTTGCGTTGTTTTGGTACTCAGATCCCGAGCCATGGATCTGAGCGTAGCCATGACAGCGCTTCGGCTCGCTGCTTTGTTGCTCCTGCAGGCCGTAGTATACTTGCTCTATCACTATGTAGTTCGCAGATGGCTTGTCTCAGCTTCTAGGCATTTGCCACACCCAAAGGTAAAGGCAGCATGTTCAAAGTTGGATACATCTATTGCTAACACCCGAGCAGGCACCGTCTTCAATCCTTGGCCACCTGTATGATGTTGCGCAAGAGCCGTGGGGATTTCCCCTTGCACGATGGCAAAAAGAGGTTGGGGACACGCCAAGAGGCTTCTATCGTATCTTTCTTGGACCGTTTGACTGCCTCGTCCCAACCAGTGCCAAAGCCATCTCGACAATTATGGCCCAGGCATCAACGTTCCAAAAGATCTCAACTAGTAAAGACGGTCTGGCCGAGACGCTCGGGCAGGGACTATCTGTTGCCGAGGGACAGCAGTACAAGGTAGAGAGCCATTTTGAGAGAGATTTACAGATGGCATTATTGACAGAGTCCCCTCCCCAAAAATAGAGACAAAAGAAACTTCTGAGCCCCGTGTTTGGACTGGATCGAAACAGACGTCTTGTGCCACAGGTGTGGTCCAAGGCACTGGTTCTGGCGGATGAGATGGATGTGCGCTCAGATGCTTTGAAACACCCCCCACTGTATGCCCTCACCATGGCCGCCACGCTGGACGTCATTGGCGTTACCACGCTCGGGGTCGACTTTGACTCTGTTAGGAAGCCAGAGCAGCCGGTTCTCAAAGCCTACGAGGCCGTGTATCCGTCACTCGACAACGAACAGTCCGCTGCAGACCGCTTGCTGGCCACGATCCCGGCAGTCATATCACTTCGCACGCTTTTCAAGCTGCCCCTTAAGCCGTTCTACGACTTTCATGAGGGCATGGTGGCGATTCGAGCGTTCTGTGCAAAGTCCATCCGACAAAAGAAGCGCGAGATAGCGCAAGACGCAGACGGTAAAACAGATGCGAGGCAAAAAGGCAGGTAGACCCGACGGCTCGGCAGTTTGAGAGTGCGCCACTGACGGCGGCTGTAGATATCCTTGCTGCCATTATATCCGCCGGAATGCTTGATGAGGAGGAATTGACGAACCACATGCTCACCATGCTTGGTGCTGGGTGAGGGCAAAATCAAAATCCTGTACCCGTGTCGCCTGTGCTACTTTGTGCTGACCACACCTCATTCACAGGCATGAGTCCATAGCCGTGACCCTTTGCTGGTCCATGTTTAAGCTTGCCCAGCTTCCAAAAGTTCAGGACCGCCTTCGCCGCGAGATCAAAGAGACGCTAGGGGACGGTACGATACCACCGTCCCTCAGCACCATTGAATCAATGGTGTATCTGCGAGCCTTCCTGATGGAGGTGCTGAGGTTCTACCCGGCATTCCCTGGACTTTCACGCGTTGCAATGGACGATACATCTATTGGAGATGTGGCCATACCGAAAGGCACAGGGTTCTTCGTGAGTCCCTGGGCAATCAATCGGTCTACGGATCTCTGGGGCGAGGATGCAGGGGAGTTTCGTGTTGAGCGTTGGCTGGAGTCTTACAATGGAGGGGCCGTGTCGGCATCTTCATTTATGACCTTTTCATCTGGCCCGCGAATCTGCATCGGCAAGGACTTTGCGCTGGTCAGCCTCAAGGTATTTCTTGCGGTTCTCGTCAGCAGGTTTGAGTTTAACGAGGCGGAGGCTGGGTGGCACCCAAAGATTCAAAAGGGCACGTCTTTGCGGCCAATTGGGCTCAAAATCGGCGTCACATCAATTAAACCCAGCATTTAGCTCGCTACAAGTAAAAGAGGCCACATTGCGGCATCGGAGTGTAATGAAGTGTGTTTGTCAGATGAAGAGGTCGTCCTTGGTCAATATATCTGGCATATTCTGTTCAACTCCCAAAGGGCTGTACATTTGTGGTTCCAGGCCACATACGGCATCTGGCTCGTATGGCATGACTCTGGGACGCGAATATAGTGTCATGATTTATAAATACCGTGCGCTGTCCTTATTCGTTCATGGAAGAACGTATAATGACTATGTAGTTACTCTACGGTGCAATCTCACCGGTGTCCCCACGCCGCTAGCAAGACTCACCCTCCAGCTCTCTTTCCAAGGTCCATCATAAGTGCATTCGATGGCTTCAAACTCCTGTGCCATCCTGGCAATCCAGTACATGACTGTTGCGTAGGTGTAGAGTCTCCCGATACACACTCGGGGCCCGGCACCGAATGGATTGAAGTCTCGCCGGCCCTTGATGCTTAGCCATCGTTCAGGCCGAAACTCGTCAACATCGTCACCCCACACACGCCTGTTGCGGCCCATGGCCCAGTTCGAGATGCTGACCGCTGTCCCTTGAGGCACTACTAAGGGCTCATCGCCGCGTGGACCTCCCCCTCGAGGCAGAACCGTGTCCTCCTTGGCGTACCTGATGACAATGGGGATAGCGGGATAAAGGCGCATCACTAAGTGGAAAATTGGCTGTCAATGGCATTCATCATGGGTTGGGTGGAGGAATCATGATCATACCCTCATCCATTACATTGCGTACATACACGCAGCTCATAAGATCCTCGTACGTTAATTCACCTCGGAACCTGGTAACCTCATGCCGTATCTTTTCCCACACGTCCGGATGACGGGACAAGACGAAGAAGAGGTTGCTCGTAAAATCAGCAATCGGGTCTCGGCCAGCAAAGAGTAGGGAGAGAAGCTCGTTGCGAACTCGGTCCAGGTCATCGGTAGCATTGAGCAGAAAGTCGACAACGGACTCTTGCTCTTCGCAACGCCGCTCTCCCGCCGCAAGGCGCTTGTCTCGCCGTACCACTGCTTCGTCGACAAGGCGGCCAACGTACGAATGAGCCGTCCTTGCTGCTTCGTCGAGTCTCGGGTCGTACCACATTTTCCTGAGATAGTGGTTCAGCGGCGCGAGATACATGAATCGAAGCCGTACAAAGTCAAAGGCGCTGGCAAACTTGGATGCTGGTGTGGTGTCATCGCCGTCCAAGGTACCTACCGACTCGCCCAGAAGTCGTTCAGTGATGGCATCAAAGGACAATTCCGCCAGAATTGGCTGCAGGTCGATACTTGTTGAACTATCCGCTGGAAGGCGGGCCAGGAAGTTCTGGAAGTTGCGCTCATACCCGTCGAGGCTTTTAATGTGGTTCTTGAAGAAGTGCGGTTTCAACATCTCCTATTCCACAGTTAAAAAAACATCCCGCTGCTTTCGTCTCTGTGTTATATAGTCACCCTGGATTCCTTCCACGTTTCACCATCGCTTGTAAAAATGCTCTTCCCAACAGCGCGTCCCATCGTACTCTCGCGGGAGGCATTGTAGTCTTGGAAACGAGAGGATAGGATGACGCTGGCGTTTTCCGAATCTATGGTGGTGATGAACCGCCCAGCGAGCGTGGCTCCTGAAAAAGTGTGTCCAAGTTCACGGAAGCGCCGCAAGGCTGTCTGAAGGCTGCGATTAAGCAGGCTATCCTGCATGTCGCCTTTGAGAAGATGGTATCCGAGAACTCGCTCTGGCTGCATTACCATGACTCCAGGCTTACATCCTCGTGCGGCGGCTAGCTTGTTCAGCCGGCGGCGACGTGACAGCTTCCTCACGAGCCACAAGGCAATAGATGCTACCAGTACAATTCGAAAGTAAAGCATGTTTACTATGTCGTCTTTTTCCAAAATAGCAAGCCTGCTTGTGCGAATGTCATGGACGTGACACCATGAAGGGGAAGCTATAGAGAACCCAGTCTGACGCATATGATGCAAATCAACAAATAGCTGTGCCGACGCCCCGACGGGGCAGCCTATCTGATGATGACCGGCCTACTCGTAGGCCTACTCGTCGTGCATCACTTCAATCTTGGGAGAAACCCCTTGCTAGCCCATTTTGCATATTGCATATCTGGTATTCATCACGCAACCATCGTGAAGTCAGCCAGCTGCAGATTACTAGGCACACACCAACGGAGAGGTACCGGTTTTTTCGACTTTATTTGCCAGGTTCCAATAGGTAAAACGGGTGCCTACCAGTAGGCCGTCTATTTCAGCTTATTCGCCGACCGGGACTATTGTTTTTAAAGCCAGTCCCTTGTTGAGGAAGATCGCACTGTCTAATAAGTAAGTGCTATAATAAGCGCTATAATAAATGATGTGAGATATGTGATTACAGCTTGCCGCATTTGACACTAGTTGCTATTTTGTTTCTCGTCTTTACGTGGCACGTGGGGAGAAGTGCCAAGTCGTCGGGATTCTTGTGGTGATGATGCTAGTGTCATTGCTCATGATCTATATCCTATCCACATACCATTCCATTGCGCTTGCACAGGGCTCGGCGGGGCATCTTATGACACATGATGCCTTCATTACAAGGTTGGATGCCTCCCTCATGGTCATTGTTGTCGGTGTTCTTCTTGTCTATGATCATGCATCGACATCGACGTCTGTAATTGATAGTAGGCCTGCTGCTGCAGGCAGCGTTTATACAACTTCCTTATTCTCTTTCATGTATCAATTAAATGAAACCTCTAGTACAGAGGCAAATGAGACTAATGTGCTAACGCACTTGAGCTAAAACAAACTATCTACAGCTCACTATGGGTCAATTTCGTACCAATAGTAGATAAAATCTTCCCCAGTGTAGCGCTATCCGAAAAAGATGAGGACTTTTGGAAAAACGAGGCAACATGACCCACCTCCCACACAATGACACAGTATGATAAAGCCCAGGCGGTCATCAATGCGTATAATGCGGCGAACCTCCACTCAGGCAGCCACCAAGCATGCTCAAAGGCAATGGACATGGACCGTGTATCGGTCTCGTCAGCACCTTGCTTGGTCCTGTACCAGACCTCAAATTTGTAGAACCACAGGAGCCACTTCCACTGCAGGCTGCACTCGAGAAGTATCCAGGCTAGGGACAGATATAACCAAGCTCCAAGCAGGGCGTAGATCTCAGCGAACCAGAAATGCACATACCCGGTGCAGTAAAAGGTGCCAGCAGTCGTAGAGAGAGCCAAGGCCGGCATTAGACATGTGAACGTGCGGTACCCATCTCCCCAGGTACTTGACTTGCGTGACCAGAACTTGCGGAACTGGAAGAGAAAACCCATGGCCGTAGTAGCCGACCCCGAGACTGTGGCCCCGAAAAGGACAAAACTGAGGAGAACTCGTGTGATGAGGGCATCTGCAGGAGTGAAAGTGGAACATCCAAGCCGCAGCCAAACAAGCAGAGCCGGGGCCCATGCAGTGGTGTATCGTGGCCCCAAGATCATTTCGTGTGACGGCAAGATCCATGACATATGCACCCGTCAAAATGGCACTGAATTGTTTGCGTCAGTAACTTTGAATAAACCAGAATGGACTGAATAGCACAAACCACGCCAAGATGGACGTCTCCGTATCTTGGGGAGTCCAGGTTTCCACTGGGTTGTAGCCATTGATGACGACAGGCAGCGTGAGAAATATAAGGATAATTCTGGTCGGAATGACGGCGAACTCAATTGTTATCCTGTTCTGTATCACCGCATCAATATCCGGCCACTCAGCAATGGTCTTTTCCAAGTACTGACGAGCCTTGGACCGAAGAAAAGCTGTCGCCACGCCCGTAAGGGCCGCAACGGCAATGTCCTGTACGTAAGTTGAGCCAGTCGACATGATGGTTGCTTCGCACAAGGTCTCTTAAACTGTTGCTGACACGGCATCAAGAGTCACGGATTTTATTACTTTAATACGGTCTTTAGGGGCTATTTGGGCCGTTGGACTAGGCCGGGCCATTGAAGACTGACAATGTAACCACGCCATTTGCAAGACGCCGCAAAAGGATATTGTGACAGGGATAAACCGGATTTTAGTTACCGCATTTGATTTGCTACAGATGGCTATGCAAGACAAATCTAGCAGGAGCTTATTGTAGTGGAGAGCGTACTGGGTGGTATTGTCATCCGAGAAATCCGAATCTTAGGTTATTATCTTGGTGCATCAGAGAAGGTTGTGATTACACAAGTAGGTGCACGCCATATCCTAAATATTACGGATACTAGCATAAAACGGTGGATATGGCTGACATGGATTGCACCGCAATGGGGGGTGTAAGCAACATGGTTGGTTATTGGTTTTTTTATTGCTACAACTGTTCCTGCTGACATTGATACACATATTGCGGAGATTATCACAGACCATGGTTACTGTTGTTTAAGCCTTGAAGTGGTGTGGATAGAGGATGGATGACTTCTGGCGGCGTAGGAAAAGGAGACACAGCTATAATCAAGAGTAAACCGTGATTCAGGGAGCTCCCGAGTCTAGACATCACCGTCCGCTTGTCGACATGCTCCTTGGGGTATAACCACTCGGAGAGCAGAGACAACTTGAGGTCCTCACCGGCTCACTGGCATTCATCCAACCAATCAATCATACAATCACTCACACTACACCCACAATGGTAGCAACGCAGGCGTTGGATCCGAGTTATCTCTCGGACGTTGACAGTCTGATGCTCCGCATTTACGTCATGCAAACATTGTACTTTCCTTCGACAAGCCATGACGTGCACAGAATCCTACAGGAAGGACTGCGGAAAACCATGGAGTCTTTACCTCATCTTGCTCAGCAAGTCGTTCGCACGAAACGACGGCCGGGAGAGGTCAAACTTGGCGGGAAGCCGACAAGTTTAAAACAAATCCTGACTTATGTTGACAGCTCTGAGACCAAGACCGGCGACTATGAAGCACGGAGAGAGGCGTCGTTCCCTGTCGAGCCAGTACACCTCACAGCCTTCTCGTTCGCCCCCTTGATGGCAGCAATGCACGTCCGAGAGCCTGCACCGGCCATGAGGGCACACATTACTCGCCTGAATGGAGGCTTCTCTCTCAACATCAGTGTCCACCATTGTGTGGCAGACGGGACCGGCGTAGAGGCAATCCTGCATACCTGGTCCTATCACTGCCGTGGAATGGGGGGAAAAGAGAACCTCATTCATGAGGCAATGCTGGACCGAAGAGTTCTGAAGGGGCAGCAGCATGTAGACGCCATATCTAAACCCGCCTCCTTCATGATTCTTCCGCCTGAAAGCCGGGCCAAGCAACTCTTCATCCGAGCATACCTGCGAGCGGCCGCCATTGCACAAAACAACTTCCCTCGGCTAGCCGTACGGCTTCATGCGCCTCAAAATGACAAATTTGCTGCCGCCATGCTATTCTTCCCCGCCCAGCGTCTTGCGAAGCTGAAGGCTGAAGCTACTCAGTATATCACTTCTCTCAATGTCGACAGGCTGTCTACAAATGACCTCTTATGCGCCGTTATCTGGGCGGCGACAGCGTCTTCACGACGCTCCACGGAAGAGCCTGACAAGGTGTCAACGCTTTCTGTGCCAGTTAATATGCGCAAGCGTTTCGACCCTCCACTACCACACAACTACATCGGAAATGCTCTCGACATGTGCTATCCAACCGCGACTCGTCACCAGCTACTGACCGCCGCCCACGATGCAACCGCGCAATCTATAGCCCATGTAGCAGCGTCCGTTCGGCGATCCCTGGGAACAATTAGCAATGATGCAACGAAGTCAGTCCTCGACTATATAAGTCAAGAGCCGGACCTCAACCGCGTCATCTGGGCACCATGCGTCCCCGAAATCGGCATAACTAGCTGGAGAGAGCAAAAAACCCACACTCATGACTGGGGACATGTCATTGGTAGTTGCGAAGCAATTACCGGCCCAAAACCCCAGCCGGTAGACATGGCAATTATTCTGCCGGAGAAGTTGGACAAGGATGTGAGTCGCAATGGTCTGAAGATTGTAATTTCTCTTAGGAAGGACCACATGAAACGCTTTGTCGCAGAAAAGCTCATCACATCATTTGCGCAGCTCAACTGCATTGTGTAGTTGTGCAGATGCCATACACGTTGCTCATTATTGGTACTTGGTCTCTATAGTGGTTGCAGAGAACTCCATGCAGTGGCAACATACTTGCTCTCGCGATACCCAACTCTTATGTATTGCCAGTGGCTGATACTTGTAGCGATTGGAGGTTCCTAGATAAACTTGGGAGCATGTACTCCGCAATCGTGGGTAATTGCCCAAATCTCAACAGTCACAAGACGAGAGGCGAGCTGTACGACAGGCCGGCCAACCCCGGAATCCATTCGGGAGGTTGGCAAGTGAAGATAAACATCACCTTTATTAGATTGGCCAGTAAAGAAGAACTCTGTAAGGACGGCTCTTAGGAAACGCTATTGGGTTGGCCCAACGAAGGTCTTAGGCCCTGGGACCTCATACAATACAACCACCACACAAGACACAAGGGATAAAATAACAGGAAGAAGTTGCAGTTGGAAAGGAATATTGTACAGGACCATCAAAAACAGCATCACTATAAGGGGAAATACAGAGCATTTAATTGATTACCGCTCAATCCCCCTTACGATTCCCCCGTGCTCCCGCGGACTTGACATGTAGGTCTCACTCTTCAAGTTAGACAACGAGAACAGACAGACAACAGTTTATAACATTAAACAAAAGATTTCCCCATAATAATGCCATCGTATTTCCAACGCAAGTAAGCCAATGAGGCCAATAGCCAATAGAGCAAGAATGCAAAGGGTGTAGGAAGGAAAAGGAAGGAACAGCAAGGCGAATTGATGGTGTGGAATTGAAAATGGCAGCGGATACAACAGGGAAAGATTAGAGGACCGAGCCATAGAACTTGGTGAAGATGGAAAGCTCAGAGGCTTCGTTACCAACTACCGCGAGAATCGAGCAGACTTTTGCACTACTGGAAACAACCCGCGCCAACATTGAGGCAGTACTCGACGCCAGTCCTGCTAAGTCCCTCATCCCCCAGAGCCGTGTATATTTAGTATTTACAAATGAGAGATTGGTCACTTTGGATAAAGTTGACGTTGAGAATTCCGTATTTGCGACCATGTATCGACTGCTGGAGGACAACTCCGGTCGGTTCCCAAAGCCGTCCCGCGACGAGGTCCTTACTATAGTTATGGGGTCACTCAAGCGAGGACTGTAACAGAGCTTGGATGTCCCTATCGTGGAACAAGGGTCGAAGGCAGAGGGCAGCCAATTACCCATTCTAGGGGGCAAGAAACCGACCAAACCGACCGATTCAGTCGTCATCTGGTTGGGCTATATCACCGAGGAATACCAGCAGAAGGCCGGCGAGATTGGCAAAGACGACAGAAATATCCTGGCCGAAAAGTATTTACAGATTTAAGTTAAGCTCGAGTGTCGAGCTAAGGTCAATGCGATATGAACTTGCTATAAATGACAGCGGCTTTGCCTAGCCACCACATTGTCATGCAGCTGCATTACCACTGCAGTATGGGAATACAGGAAATGAACTGGGAGTCTGTGTCCCATGCAGATTCCCAGTGTGAGATTAAATAAACAACCAGGGAGGACTGAGCCCACATGTAAAGGTTTGTTGTGGAGAAAACAAGGCTATTTCCAGAAACCACCAACGCAGCGCAACTTTGGTTGCGGGGAGATCACAAGTTCCTTGGCCCATCGGTTAAGACGGCACGGTGGTATCGTGCTCATGGCGAGATTGTGATACTGTCTAACCTCTGATAGGTTTCCCTCTCTTAGTGATGCACAAACAGCATGTGTGTTTGGTGTGATCAGTAACGTGCGTGACAGGTGGCGTCCCGTGAAGCAAACAACTGTAGTAGTGCGAAGCTAGGACAGGTCTGAGCTGGAAGGAAATGCAGGACATGCATTGATCGTGTGCCATCAATCCCCAGTGGTAGGACTTGATTCAGTCCAACCACGAAGTATACCAGACACCGAACAGACCGAATAACCTGGAGAGCAAAACCCTTCTGTGCCATTTTCTAAATGGGTTCAAGGTAGTAGATGTACAAAACACTGGCCTTTGGTAGAACTGATACTATGCTACTGTGAGGGTTAGACATGCTAGAACCTATATTGTCAAGTAATGATGAGGCCAATGGTAATTATGAGTCTACAATTTTTGATAGGTACTGCATTGCTTTTATAGATTGCCTATGAAGTATCTTGCAAATACTTGAGATAAATTGCAGCAAAATCCGTCACTATCAAATATAGCCCTGTAGCTTCAGGTGCCACCCCAGTTTCCGTTGTCTCAGACTCTGCCTATCAAGCCTCGAGAGTCTTCATCCTCCGATGCATCGCATGGCTATAATGCCTTTGCGCTTTGGTCCGTCTCCATTGCACCAACAGAGTTTCTGCACAAATGGAAAACTAAACCATCCGATGTGTCGTAAGTGAATTACTCATCTCTATCGTACCAGTCGTTGTAGGCAGGAGATGCTATCTCAGGGCTGTCGAATGGAGTATCAGGCATAGGAGCAGCAATATTAGCCGATATAAGGGCCAAAAACAACACGATAGATGCTTGAAAGCGCATAGTGAAGGTGTTTCTTGATACTTTTGAATGATACGAGTGGAAATAATTCTGTCGTCTCTGCAATCTGGAATAACTGTGGTAGTGGTTCTTTAGATGCCCGTGATTCATGAATGAGTCTACCACAGCCGTTATCCATAATCAATAGTTTTGAAGGAGATCAATGCTTTGCCAATACATCTCTCATTTGGACAGGCGATAAAAAGGGCTGTGTCCTTCCGCTGATCTTGTGATTGAACCAGCCCAAAAGTTCCCGACTCGGTTCCGTAGATGCGAGTATTGCATTAAGTAGCGGTATGCAAGTCTGCAACTGAAGGACCAATAGTCGTCCATAAAAGGAAGGTAGATTATATCTATTGCATACCTTGTCCAGTCATTTTGATATTATTGGCGTAGAATAGATAACTACAAGTTCAAAATTCCTGTCTGACTGAAAACAAGTTGCTCTCTACGTGCCGTGTCTTGTTGCCCATAATGACTGAGGAAGTCGGACGTTACCTCTAGTAGACTTCTGCTACGTTTCTTGAACCTTCTCTCTTTCAATCACACCTTATAGCCCTTTCATACTTGCAGCAAACACTTGTTCAAGCACCTCAAGACCGAGTAGAGTATGGACACGATAACACTACCCAAACAGGATCGACTTCATAATGTAAGAGCCATCTCCAAGATATTAATCTCATTTACTGAAATTAAAGGCATAAAAACAGGAAGACGAATCCGAGCAAGGATATGACCGCCTTTTGGAGTGTGGTGTAGAGTGGGAAGACAAGCCACCATGTCAAGACCATCGTAAGTTTAATGCGGATCTATATGGAAACCTGAGCTCACTAAATACAGCTCCAACAGAACCCAAGCCACACTCGGGACTGGGCACGCTGAATTGTATTTTCTTCGCGGCCTCACTTTACTGTCTGGGACTGTCTGCTATCCTATATCGTGAGTCCTTGAACCTTGATGACAGGCGGATTCTGAAGTCGTCCACATTTATTGTTAGCATGCTTCTATTCCCCTTGTGAGCCTGACCATCTTACTAATGATCCAAGCACCACCTATTGATACCCTCGAACCTCACTGGGGTCTCGAGGACTTCGTGACGTACCCTATCGCCTCGAATAGATCCTTATTTCGCCAGGATCCGAGTCCAATGGTTGATAAGGCTTGGAATAGGGTTGCAGATCTAGGACTGATCACCTTGACCGGAGAACAGGTCATTAACCTTGGAAAGAACCCATCCACGGTTTTGAAGGCTCCAGAGGACTGGGGACTTGGCGATGACGCCCACTTGGGTCAATTTGATGGAATCCACCTCCTACACTGCCTCAACTCCATGCGTAAGAGCCTACACTACAATTTTGAACACTACTACCCGAATGGCCACTCTTCATCGTACCGGGTACATCTCTCACATTGCCAGGAGGCCCTAGCTAAGTGGTTGATGTGCCAGCCTAGCCTTGAGCTGATCACGTTCAACTGGGTCGAGAAACACACAGCCCCATTCCCAGATTTTGACATTACTCGCAAATGCTGGGATTTTAACCAGTTATTAGAATGGCAAGATGAGCATCGGGTACAGTCCATCAACGGCCCTAAGTGGAACAGACTGCGAATCCCCGATGGAGTTGTACCCAATCCATCACCACTCTTGAATGAGGAGACACGGAACTAGTCATGGGCTAGGACGGAGCAGGGCAGCAACCCACAATTGTACTAGAGAGAACTACTTTTTATATTATTCTGAGTACTATGTTGCCGAGCTATTAAGAGCGAGGCGCTTTTGTCGCAACGCAGGCGTCGTGTTTGGCGAGTGGGTGTACGTGGTAGCAACAACATCGCTGAAAATTTACAATAACATGCTGAGAATCTACGGGAAGCATAGGTAGCCACCTCTGCAACACATGCAAAAAGCTTGCCTGGGTAGTTGGCGGCATATCTTAAAAGAATATTTCCCCGTTCTTACTCGATCCTCCCACAAAAAAGAGAATAATAGACCCCAAAAGGAGAACAAAGAAAGAGGAAGAAAGCAGAGAAATTCACAATGGCGCATTGCCCTAGAAAGAAGAACAAAAAAACGAAAATAACCCAAATTCTCTCCCCGTAGCAAATCATCTCCCCCCCAAATTTGGGTTGTCGTTAGTGGCAGCCTCCCTCCCCCGCACACCCCAATCCCACCTTTGTACCCCCCACCTCCCCCCCTCCATGATTTTGAGCGTTTAGTTTCCTATTGTCACCCACACCCTATACCCTATCCCCGCACCCACCCCCCGCCAGCCCACCCCAAGCCCCCCACCCACAAACAGTACACCAACCACCTCCTCCATCCAGTCACCTCCCCCCTCCCCCACTTCCCACCCCCACTCCTCTCCTTCATCCTACCCGCACCCCCCCCCCGCACACACTCCCCCCCCCCATCTAGAAATAAAACAGCAAAAACCTCCCCTCCCTAATCACTTCTTACCGTCCCCATCTCTTCCCACCTACGCCACCCCCTTAACGTCTATCATTAAAAAATACAAAACCATATACAAGTACCAAAAAAATCAAAGAACTAAAACAGAAATAAAAGCATATCAGAACAGCCATAGACGTTTTTTTTCTACCCCCCCAATTTTCCTCGTCCGACGTCTTTTCGCCTCCCCCCTTACGGGAAAAGAGCAAGAACGCAGAAAGAAAAAGATAAAGCAAGAAAAAACAACAAAAGAAAAGATATTAGCTTCTTCACTACTGCTCCTTTGTCACCCACTTAAATCGTTTATCTCTCTCTACCACCTCACCTCCCCTGACTGCTAACCACCCCTGCCTCATCGTCCTATACTCCTCTACTCACACCACCCTTTTTTTTTGCATAATCAAACAGAAGAAAACCTAAAAAGAACTTAAAAACAAAATTTAGACCACAGCTTCTCTAACTTATCTTTCTCCCACGAATAAAGAGATCGAGGGTGGACTGCCAGTGTTGGGTCGTTGCGCATGTGTATCATCCAACCTACTCCCCATCTAGGCAAGGTAATAATGGCCTCGTTCAGGGATCATGGCACCTGCGGGCCTTGTGGAATGCAATGCAATTCAAGTCCTACCAACACGACCAACGCCCCTCTTGCTGTCTGACCCGGTTCGGTGGTGCTGGTGTTGGCTGGTGTTGGCTGGGCTAATCGGAGAACCCTGACTTGCAATGCTACGTCGGTTAAACCGGCTGGTAGGCGCTGCAGTGAAGTATCAAATATTAGTAGGAAGTACTTGCAGCTGCCATGAAAAATGTAGGAATGGTCCCCTCCGTATGTTCGTCACACCAGCTCCTCCGCGGTTGTCCCCTTTCATCGCCACCACCAACTAGAGCTCCTCACAGATGCTGTCAACTGTCGTTACCAAGAAACTGGGAGTCGCCAGAATCTTGTAGAATAGACGCGATTGAGCTATTACTATTTGGGGCCTTGGCAGTGGCATGAGGCTAATCGAAATGGAGGGCTTAAGCTTGGAGACTGACTATGGCCATGCCTTTGGTGTAGGATTCATCATCATCCTGACAGCTTCCACCGTGAAGAGGCTCATTAACGGTGAGAGGAGACCTGAAGAGAGTGAGCTATACTCTGATGAAGATGGTACGGCTACAAACGAAACACAGACTACTCCTTCGGACTTGACTACTCGACTCTTGCTCATACTCGGCGCTACCATCGGCGTGTTTTCCATCTTTTCCGACGACAGGTCTCAGCCCTTTCGTCATTCCTTGAATTCTACTTCCAGAGAGAAGTCGTACTTGGTGCTTGAATGGGTGATTTTCCCCCCATCTTATTGCGCTATCTGTCGCGCTGGGGCTAACGCTGTTTGGCAGATTTGTTTGCTCGTTCAAGTCCTCATCATCACAGCGGAACCATCAACCAGGCAGAGGTTTCTTTATGGCATTAACAGTTCGGCATCTGCTGCCATCATCATCGTGTTAGCCCTGTTTTCTGCTATGCATGCTGGACCAGCATACATTTCACTACGGGCGCAGTTAGTTGGAGCTGTAATGGTATTGATTCCGTCCATTTGCATTCCTCGAAGACCTGTTGTTTTCCTCCAAGACCAGCGTGTCGACCAAGAAAACGGAGCTTCTATTCTATCAAGTGTTACTTTCTCATGGAGCCCTTTCCATCAGTCTGCCAAGGATATTCCAGAATCTTTAAATCTACAACATTTGCCAACTGTTCGGCATAGCTTAAGAGTCAGGACTCTAATAAAAAGGTTTGAGTTTCAGCCTGGAACTCAGAAACTATGGCAACAGCTTTCTAAGACGTTCCTCCTACAACTAAGTCTCCAGTGGTCGCTTGTGCTTGTGAAAACCCTGGCGGAGTTTAGCAGTAGAGTTGCACTACATGGTTTGCTCTACTGCCTCGAGCGATGCTCAGTAGATGACTGCCAAGCCTTCTCCTGGGTAGCGCTTTTTGGATGTTTTCTGCTGCTTGATGTGGGAGTTAGTGGTTGGCTGTCCTGGGTTACTCAGATGAAACTGCAAATGCCCGTCATCGTTTTGCTAAATGCATTGGTATACGACAAAGCAACACGCAAAGAAATATCGCAGCAGAAGGAGTCCCCACCGCAAAGGGCTGAAAATGTCACCGAAAGGGAGGAAGAGGTCGCCGCCTCCTTGACTGATATGATATCCAATGACAGGTGAGAACAGTTGACAGTGTTCGAGATTCCGTAGCCACTAACAAGCCTGCAGCTCAACCATTGCCCAAGCTTACGGTGACAGCCATGATTTTATCCTAGCGGCATCCAAGCTGGTGCTTGATATGGCATATCTCACTCGGCTTATTGGATTCAAGAGCATCTTTGCCGGTGTTATCGCTTCCATGTTTTTCGTCCCTCTCTCCAAGCGACTGGCTCCGAGACAAGGGAAAATGCGGGCAAGACTGGCTCGAAGTCACGCTTCCCTTTCCAATCTCATGTCAGAGATGCTACAAGGCCTTCGGCAAATCCGCTTGTCGTCGCAAGAGTCGATATGGGAGCATAGAGTCTTGAATTCAAGGGAAGAAGAACTGAATAATATGTGGCAAAAGGAGACGGCTCTATCACTCATGAGCCTAGTAGCTAATTTCAGTCCTCTACTCCTCGCATCAGTGGCACTTTCCGTTTATACGCTTGATGCCGGTCATCTGAGTCCATCCGTTGCCTTTACTTCATTGAGCCTGTTTAGCAACCTCCACCAGATAGTCCGTGATCTTCCTCTCAAGGTAACTCGTCTACGCGAGTCATGGATCTGCTGCCAAAGAATTCAGCGATATCTAGAAGGCCCAAATCAGGACAATTTTTCCACTCGATCAAATAATATCTACCTAAACCAAGCCACGCTGATGTGGCCGGGACATTCCAACTCGTCTACAACGGGTTTTAAGTTGCAGGATGTGAGCCTAGCATTTCCAGTCGGAGAGCTCAGCATCATCACTGGCAAAACAGGATCAGGCAAGAGCCTTTTAGCAGCAGCACTACTCAATGAGGCAAACGTGGCTATTGGGAGGCTGGGAAAACCAATGCCACCAGCCGTGAATGAGACCGAATTGAAAGCCTCTATCGTTATTCCAGGGACAACAGCCCTGGTCTCACAACCTCCCTGGGTTGAGAATAAGTCAATCAAGGAAAATATACTTTTCGGATTCCCCTTCGATAATGCCAGATATAAAAAGGTCCTGCATGCATGCTCTCTGATTCCTGATCTAGAGACACTACCAGATGCCGATCTCACCAAGGCTGGTGTTAACGGTTCTGCGCTCAGTGGAGGTCAGAAATGGCGAGTTGCTTTGGCGAGAGCCTTGTATTCCCCCGCAGAAATCATCATCATGGAAGATGTTTTGAGTGCGGTGGATGCGCCAGTTGCAAGGTGGATTTACAAACACGCTATAATGGGCGAGTTAGCTCATGGCAGGACGAGGATCCTCTTAACGCATCACCCTGAATTGTGTTGACGGCGCGAGGTACTCTGTGACCCTACGAGACGGCAGAGCAGAGGGTGAAGTAATCGCCAACAGTCGTGTTATTGAAAAGGACACGACGACCGACGGAGAAGGAGTGTCAGTGAAAACGCAAGCTGCTCCGAGCGCTCCACGAGGCTCGAAGAACGCCGCACCAACTCCAAAAGTTGAACACTTGAAGCAGGCCACCGAAAGAAACCACATGAGCATTTTCTCAGCCTATCTGTCAGCTTGTGGAGGTACTTCAGCCTGTCTATTTGGCATAGCTACCGTCATATGTTGTCAGACCCTTGCTGTTGCTCACCCCTGGTGGCTAGCGAAGTGGACTACACAGGAAGACGAGTCACGAAAGGGAATGCTTCTTAATACTGCTGTATACCTTGTCCTTGCGTTATCTGACGGTATATCTCGGACGCTTCAGTCTTTAGTTTTTACACGCATCAGCTTACACGCCTCTCGATCCCTGTTCCGACAGGTTGTAGAGGGTATTTTATATGCGCCTCTGCAGTGGATTGATAGCACACCCTTGGGCACAATGCTCCAAGGTTTTGGCGGGGACCTTTATCATATTGACCACCGGACAGCTTCAGAGCTGAGTGGTTTATTGGGAAGTGTGATGTACTCATTATTCATCATGACAACGAGGTTTGTCCCCATGTCCAACTGACGGGTGCAAGGCCTAACTTATCATAGTGTAATGTCAGCACCATACACCACTTTCTCCAGTGCTGCCCTGCTCGCCTTGTACTTGAGGGTTGCTTCCTGGCACTTCGCGCTGTCAAGGAAACTGAAGCGACTCATCCCTGCATCGCACCGCCCCATGCTAGACCATGTAAACTCAGTTTCCTCAGGACTAGCTACAATCCGTGCCTTCAACAGAGAGGCTCTGTACATAAATAAGATGTACGACCTCATTGACGTCAGCACCAAAGTCGGATGGCACCTTGCTCTAGGCATAAGGTGGATGAACTTTCGTCTAGGGTTTATTGGAGCGGCATTCGTCGCTACCACAGCAGCAGCCATGGTGTACAACCGCGTAGATGCTGCTACCGCTGGGTTTACAATCACACTAGCCATGCAGCTTAAATCGGCATTGGGTAGTATTCTTGGCCGAGTGAATATCCTCAATGTGGGTAGCGCTGCGATAGACCGGGTTCTCACACTGGCGGAAACACCCAGGGAGACGACAGAGGGAACGGAGCCTCCAGAGGACTGGCCAGCGGATGGGCGGATTGAGGTTGAAAATCTGACGGTTCGATACGACTCGTCCTTGGCGCCTGCGCTCAGCAATGTCAGCTTTACAGTAAAGCCTTCTCAGCGGATTGGCGTCGTCGGTCGAACGGGGGCAGGAAAGACGAGCTTGACGAATGCCCTTCTTCGATTCATCCCCATTGGAGAGGGACATATATCAATAGACGGGCTAGACATCTCCTCTATAAAACTGAGGGAACTACGCAAAGCTATCAGCATTATCCCTCAGGATCCTTTCCTCTTTTCAGGGACCCTACGCTCGAATATTGACGTCGCTGGAGAAAGGACTGACCAAGAAGTACTGTCTGCACTGTATCGAGTAGGCCTCATTTCCGCCAGCGATAAGCCCACAGTCGAAAGCTTTGCGGACCTAACCATGGCAATACAGCCAGGGGGCTCAAACCTGTCACACGGACAGCGGCAGCTCATCTGCCTAGCGCGAGCCATCCTCACGAAATGCCGAATTCTGATCCTAGACGAGGCAACGAGCGCGGTGGATAGCAGGACTGACGCTATTGTACAGCAGGTGCTGAGATACGAGTTTTCCGACGCGACTATTCTAGTCGTTGCTCACCGACTCGCCACTGTTGCTGACTTCGACTCGATTCTCGTGCTGGCTCATGGCGAGGTGGCTGAGCATGGGTCGCTCGTTGAGCTGATGGCCGCCAAGGGAGTTTTCTGGGAAATGGTGCGGCAGAGTGAAGATGAGGAGATGATCAAGTCAATGGTGAGCGGGCTTGTGGCTCCCAAGAAGATTTGAGCTGTTGGGGAATTTGCTACAACAGGCTTTGAAAGTGAAGATTTGCGTAATACAGAGCAACGATGTAGGGTTTCCTACAACTTGCTTTCATAATGTGTATTAAAGGCCTATATTCGTGATAGATGTTCCCGCAAGTGTAAGACTTCTTTCCACACGATAGCAAAAGGCTACGTTATCGTATTAGAGTGCAAATGTCCTGTTTCGTAGGACAAGGAACCTGCATTACTCAACCAGCGCTTCCCGCAGCGTCTTCACTACCAACCCATACGCCTCATCCCTCCTCTCCCAGCCAACCGAACCCCTTTCGGCCCCTTTATCAAAGCTATGGGCCACATCCTTGAGTAGCTTGTTAACAACCTTCCTGCTTCCATCGTCGAGTTGATCAGCAAGTTTTATAGCCTCGGGCGCCAGGTTGTCGCCCTCACACGTCATCACTGCCACGGTAGAAGGGAAGCTCGACGGATTCGCTCTGGACGGCGACGCGCGCGGGTCCTCCCGGTCCTTCTCATTGGGGATATAGCATTGGTTAAAGAAGCGGAGAATTTTCGGCGAAAGCACCCCAGCCATAGCTTTGGGCGCGTGCTTCTCCCCTGGCTCGATGGATAGGTCCGTGACGGGGTAGATGGCGGCAACGGCCCTGATGGAGACCCTGTCCTCCAGCTGCTTCCTCAACGTTGACGCCGCAATGAGTGCCAGGGCGCCGCCTGCACTGAAGCCAGATACAGCCACACGGGTGGCATCAAACTGAGCCTTCTGCGAAGCCACCCACATCAGGACATCTTCCACATCGTGGAGCGCACCGGGGTACTGTGTCTCGGGGCCCTTGCGGTAGTCAACGTCTAGCACCGGTATGCCAATTTCGTGTGCGGCACGGGCACAGAAAAGATCATCTGTGCCGTGGAAATAGCAGACGAAGCCGCTACCGTGCATGTTGACGAGAACGGGGCGTGGTGACGTAGCTGAGGTCGAGGTCGAGGTTGGCGTGTATAGGAAGGCCTTGATGTGGCGCCCGGGATCACGGGACGGGATGAGGACGGTCTCGTATTTGACGGGATACTGCCTAGCTAGAAGGCCATCGCGGCGCCGTTGCGGCCGTGTTTTGATCCATGTGAATAATCTGAGGAGTGAAGCGAGGAGTTTCAGGCGGACATAGGTCAGGATGGCCATTGCGAGGTTGATCTTGGCAGGGTGGCGTGTTTTATCCAGCTTCCCGTGGGACAGGAGTGAGGCGGTCTGAATGAAAGGCGGGGGGAGCGAAACGGTATTTGTTACGCTTATATACTTCGCTGGCCTCTTGGAGGGAAGTGCCATACGCGAGAGCCTTCATCCTATCCCAAAAGTTGCCTATAACATACGAGCACATCCGGAGCCAAGGTGCGCCGAGGTCAGTAGCTTCTACCACCTTGGGTTAGCATCCCCGAGGGAGGGCCATGCGTCCAGCCATGTGTCCAGCCCCAGCGTTAGTCAATAGGGTCTCGTATGCTCTGTACTGGCGTGCCGAATGAAGAGGATTCAGGAGTCCGCTATGCTCTCCTTACTTAAGGGCTGTTGAATTCCCTGCGCAAGCTTGCAGAGACAGACAGCCTTGTCTCTGTGGCCGCTTCATCAACAAGACTCAGATTATCAGCCAGACTGATACGCCGCTCTCAGCTATCAGCCATAGTTCTTGGCTCCGGAGCTGAACCCTCGCCACTTCCCCACGGCCATCTGATCCGAGTATCTTGCGGAGGACTGCCCGGCTCCAGACTGCGTTGGCGCCATCTCCCTCGGCATGATGGGCACTGCCATCCACCCACGGGTCGAAGCCGACTTGGTAGACGGTTGGCAAGTCTTCGACTGTAGGATGCAGCGACGGATCCAGTCCAGTGAGGGAACTGCCGGCAGCACTTGCATGCCGGATTGACGATCTATTCCCACACGCCTCTAGTAATATGCTACGTAGTGGGGCTAATGTCGTCGAAGTCTTACTCTCCCAGAGCGGTCCTTAAGAGACGACAAGCCATGGTGGTCATGTAGCATCACCGCTCCCTTCTTTACCACTCGCCACTTCCATCTTCCTCTTCATTTGCAAAGGAATACTCTAGTTCGAGCAATGCGCCAAGCAGCATACACGTCGCAAACTACACCTCAGATTTCAGGTGGGGCACGAACCTCATTCTCACTTGGTGAACCACACATCCCATCACGCTTAAGTGCCATGCTGAAACATTGCCTGTTTAGACAAAGGCAGAGCGGCGTTGCGACGCAACGGCAGGCATCTTGGCGTCTCGTGGTGAGTGTCTCATTCGTCCCGGTGACCAGTCGCACGGACTTTAGCGGATCCGCTGGAATGCTCCGACTCCATAGCCGTCCCAAACTCCATTCCCGTCCGACGCAGACCGAGGCATCTAGCTCGCCTCCTCATCCTAGCGCTAGGACTTGATATATATCAACGTACCTATACACATCAACAGATCTATACACATCAACGTACCTGTACACGCTCATACCGAGTCAGGGGGGCCCAAAACCCCGCAGCCAAGAATAATACGAAAAGAGAAGAAGAGAACGTGAGCAAGAAAGCTTCAACCTGACCGCCACCATGGTCAGTTTCCAGGCCCACCTCCTCTCCTGGACCCTCTGGTTCACGAGAAAGGGCAGCTTCCAATCCGCCGCGTCGCTTCACAAGCATATCGACCGTCAGCGCAAGGTCCAGGACCACCGCCCCCCGGAAAAGCTACGCACCAGCTTCATCATCGAGGAGCGCCAGGTCGGCGGGTTCCCCGTCTACGAGGTGTCGCCCAAGTCCGAGACGCCCAGCAAGGCGCGCATCCTCTACCTCCACGGCGGCGCCTTTGTCTTTGAGCTATCGCAGCCGCATTGGAACTACGTGACCCTGCTCGCCGAGCGGCTGCAGGCCATTGTCACGTTCCCCGTCTACCCGCTGGGGCCGGACTACAAGCTCGCGGACATGTACGCCATGCTTCAGCCAATCCACGACGAGTTGGCGGCGGCGAGCGACGACACGCCGCTCTTCGTCATGGGCGATTCCGCCGGCGGCACCATGTCGCTCGTGCTCACGCAGGAAGCCATCAAGGCGGATAAGCCCACCGCCTCGCGCATCGTGGCCATCACGCCGGCCATTGACTCGACGCTCAAGAACCCGGAGATGCACGCGGTGGCGGCCCGCGACCCGTGGCTGGACATCCCCGGCTGCGACGAGGCCATGAATCTAGTGTGCGGCGACTGGGCGCGCGACGACCCGCGCGTGAGCCCCATCTACGGCGAGGTGGACAAGCTGCCGCCGACAATGGTATTCACGGCGTCAGAGGATTTCCTGGCGCCAGACGCGAGGCTGTTTGTGGAAAAGCTGAGGGCCGCGGGGAGGGAGGTGGTGTCTGTGGAGGGCGAGGGCCTGATGCACGTGTGGCCGTTGCTGCCGATTCCAGAGGGGAGGGCCGAGACGGAGCGGATAGTCGGGTGGCTGGGCGAGGCGATCGAGGGCAAATGAGAAGATGGTTGTGTGCGATTTGTATGAGTTTTGTTTCTCTGCGATGGTCAGGACACGTGCAGAATACATTCGAAAGTGAAGCCTCAGGGATATGAGGCACTGAATTTATGGAGTAGCTAGGGGGCAGCTGCGTGTGTAGGCATGGGCAGGAGCAACCCGCCGCCTCAACCATAGTGCTTTAAGGAAAGTAACACACCTAATTCACCCATTGCACTATATTCAGCATTAAAATGCCTAAAGGCGATGAGGGCCCACGCCCATCCAAGTTGTCGCCTGCAATCCTACGCCCATCAATTCTAGACTCACTGTATTCATACATTCATTCATTCATTCATTTATTTATTTATTTTAAAAAAAGAAAGAAAAAAAGAAGAAAAGAAAAATCCCCATTCTTCTTTCATTCTTTTCCTCTTGTGAGACCAGATCTGCATGAGACCCTCCAGAAACACGCATCAACTGAGACGTATCTTCTCCGCTGGCTAACGAGCACGCGACTCCCCACCCCAAACCCATTTCACAGCGCTATTCCAGCACGGCCCCGCCCGGAAGCCGGCGCCAGGAACCCCCATCCCGCCCCTCCGTCATTCTGGAATATTCCAACAGGGCGTCCGCGGCCATGCGTGATTACCCAAGCAGAGCAGGCGTTCGTTCACGGGCACCTTTGCCTTCATCATCCCTCCTGTCTGCGATGTACGCATCTCTCTCTCAACTACCTTGAGTCTCACTGCCGAGAGCTACGAGCTACACACTACTACTCCGACTCAGCAGCCCCGCCACTCTCCAAAAGCAGGCCCCTAAGCTCCGCCTCAAACCTCCTGCTCCGCTCCTCGGCCGTTTGTCATCCCACCTCTCCGCCCAATCCCTTCTTCGCCTGGGCCTATCCCCGTCTGCGTTTGCTTCTGCTGCATCCTGCGCGACATATCCTCCCCGCCGCCGCGCATCGCTGCCCGACTCCGTTCACGTGCCGTCTAGGGCCGCTGTCGATAGTCCTTCCCCCCCACCGTACGAGACTACAATGCCAGCTGTCCAGCTCACTGAATAGCCTCACTACGTCCTCAGCCTCCGATCGTCTCCTCCGACCCGAGATACCCGTCCCGAGCCACCATGTCCGAGGCTCTCCGATTCAAGGAAGAGGGAAACCGCCTCTTCCAGTCAGGCAACTACAATGCCGCCGACGGCCTCTACTCCAAAGCGTCAGTCCCCCAAACCAGCAATCCAACCCCGTGGAGCTAACCCCCCCGCGCCAGTATAATCGCCGATCCCAAAAACCCGGCCCTCTACACCAACCGCGCCATGGCCCGCCTCAAGCTCGGTTTCTGGGACTCGGTTGTCTCGGACTGCATGACCTGCGTCGACCTCGCCCCCACGAACATGAAGGCGCACTACTACCTCGCCCAAGCCCAGCTCGCCCTTGACGATCCCGCCAGTGCCCTCACCGGCGCCATGCGAGCCCACGAGCTCTGCGTCGCGACAAACGACCGGTCGCTCGCCCCCGTCACGGCGCTCGTGCTGCGGTGCAAGAAGATGCGCTGGGAGAAGTTGAGAAGGCCAGGCTGCGTGACGCGCGCGACCTGCAGCGCAGTGTGCTGACCTGCTAGATAGGGATCGCGACGAGGCGCTGGAGCTCGCGGGAGACGACGAGATGGAGCGGACGGCAATCTCGGTGGAGAGCGAGCGCAAGGCGGCGCAGATGCTGGAGATCTTCGAGGCGGCGCGGGCCCAGAGCGAGAAGAAGCGCGAGGTCCCGGAATATGTCATTGACGATATCAGCTTCGACATAATGATTGACCCCGTCATCGTGAGTCCCGTCCCCTGTCCCCTGTCCCATGCCCACCAGTCCTCCTTTCGATCCGCTCACGCCCGCCAACAGACCAAAACCGGCAAATCCTACGAACGAGCCTCCATAATGGAACACCTCCGCCGCCACGCGAGCGGACCCTCTCACCCGCGAACCCCTCGTCCCATCCGATCTCCGATCCAACCTCGCGCTGCGCAAGATATGCGAGGAGTTCCTCGAGCAGAATGGCTGGGCCGCCGACTGGTAGAGCACCGACGCGTGCGGCTCATTCTCACCTCCCCACCGGGTGTTCGGACTTGGGAAGGCGAGGCTGCGAGCGAGGTTCTCACCACCCATTTCTTCTGGCTCGCATTTGTCTAGCCTAGTCTCCCCTTTATTGTTTCTACGTGCTCGACTTGCCGAGCATCATGGCGTTGGTTCTCTCAGCATTACAAGGCGTTGGATACACCCCATGGTTGTGGTGAGCAAAATTAGCATATGTTTTAGAATACCAGTGTTTCGATATGTACAGCTTGTTCTAGAACCAGGTTAATTGCATCCACTCTACCAACCCAGGGCGGCCAAGTAAAGCTGTGTAGTTCTATTCATCGTCGACAAGTCTCTATGCCCACCAAAACAATAACTAGAGACCTGTAGAGCTCGTCCAATGCGAAGCTCGGTCGTATACAGGGGGGCGCACTCATCAGAATCATCCAAGGCGTATCCATGCTATGCTCTCGATCACGCTGTCAATACCCAAATTCTTTCGTTCCATGCTGTTTCCAACAAACGCCATCAAAGGTCAGAGGCCAAAAACATATAAAGTAACACGCACAACCCCGAAAACGCCCAAACCGTGCTTGCAGTGGTTACAAATACTATGTGCACCCTCATCTCTCTTCTCCGCTAAAGAAACGCCGGCCTTGGCTCCGACTCTTCGCTCTCCTTGACGAGTCCGACTCGCTCCTCCTCGGAAGGCTCCGCCGAACGCTCCGCCGAACGCTTGAACACGCGGTTGAACGAGAACTGCCGTCGGGCAGAATGTGGCGGAGGCGTCGGGGCGAGGCTCTGCCCACTGCCGGCCGACGCTCCACGATACTCAGTATCTCGGGCGTGGAATATATGCTCCCTCGTCCTACCATAGTATGCACCTGTTTCGTCGTCGGGTTGTTGTCGTGGCACGACGATTTCCGTGAGTGGCACCGGGTGCATTGGGCTTCGCGGCTTATCGGCATGATGCTCCTCCATGTAGACGGGCGCCGATGCATTAGTCCGTGCGCGACCACGGATTGTGCCCACTATGCTTGAGAAGATTGTATTCCCGTCGTCGTCGTCATCTTCATGGCCATCGACCGGTGGGAATCGGGACATGCCCAAGGGGGGGTGCGGACTCCGCAGAGGCGTTGGCGGTAGGGGCCTGGGAGACGTCGGCGGCGAGGTCGCCGACCGCGCGCGGTTGCTGAGAGTCGTCCTTCTCCGCCTGATGCCGTCCCATTCGTACTGCGGCTGTCCGTCTTCACTTATGGGCGCCATGGACTCGGCCAGCTTTTCTTCGTGGAGGCGCCGGAGCTCATCGGCTTCCATGCGCATTCGCGCTTGAGAGATGCGCCTAACAATGGCAGCTGCACCGCGGATGGCGTCAGCCTTGGGCTCCGTCTCGGACTGCTCCTGCTCGGCAATGGTCTGGATCTGGTCGAGGTCGCCCGTGAAGACGGCCGTGTCGGGCACGTCCTTGGCCGATTTCGAGAGTTGCAGCAATACCACCCCAGAACAGATAGTAAGGAATCCAAGCACAACTGTGGTAATGGCCTGAGGGGTCCCCTTGAACCCTTGAAACAAAACTGCCGACGTTATAATGGTGGTGCTCGTGAAGTACACGTAATATGTCGGCGTGACGAGGGCAGCATTAAAGAGGTTGAGGGCTTTCTAGGCGATTATCAGCATGGCCGACTAGGGCATGGGCATGTAGGAGGACTCACATTGAGAAATATGATCTCGGTCAGGAGGGTGCAAATGACAAAGACAAATAGGATCCACATGAACCATTCCTTGTACTGGGGCTTGCCACCTATCCAAGCAATAATGGCGGCGCCAAGTCCTTGCGTCGAGACAACGCTGAGGCCGCCAACCCAGCTACAGATGGAGATGTAAACAAGCATGTTCTTCTTGCCCCATCTCGGTCCGGCGTAGAAGGCCGTGATGGTGGAGCCAACGATGATAACCCCGGCATACGACAAAAATCCAGGGGTAATGAAAAACTTTTGCATCTCCTGTATGTCGGCAACGGACGACTCGGTCGGGGCATTCATGACAATGATGATGGATCCCACGATGCAGAGGAAACAGGCGACTTTGCCAACCATGCTTAAGCGCTCCTTGAGGAAAATAGTAGACAGAACGGCGGTAATAACGACAGAGAGTGCGCCTAGGGGCGTTACGAGGATGGCATCGGTAAAAGCATAAGCAACAAAGTTGCAGATCTCGCCAATAATCATCAGAGTCATGCCAGACCACCAATACGCATTCTTGAGGTACCCATAGCCGTCGCCGGCGACCTCATTGTACTTCTCGTTGGCCTTGAGCAATCCGACCTTTTTCAACACGAACGATACTCCGATGAAGACGCCGGAGCCTATCGCCAGGCCGATGCCAATGCCCTTGTAGAAAGGCGGTCGTTGATCGGCAGGGGCAACTCGAGGAAACAGAGTGCTCTCCGTCGTATACAAGGAGCAATCCATGGCGAGAGACGCAGGATGAGGTAGAGAGGGAGGAGTGTCGAGAGCCTAGGATGATTCGCACATGGGAAAGGTGGTCACGAGCGTAGTATAAATGATCGTATTCGGTCGCTCGAGAGAGGGCGAGGGCAAAGGGGGAGAGCGAGCGCCGAGGGCTTATCGATGTCGCAGTCGTGCCGGTATGCAAACGCAGCAGACGAGGCAAACAGAGGCGGAGGCCGACAGTCGACAGATACGGGGCGTGCAGGCGACGGTGCGGTCGACCCGATGGCAAATAGCGGAGGGTTTCTCAATCGATGTTTGTTGGGGAGGTAGACAATCCGTTGCGAGGTGGGAGGGGAGGAAGATTGAAACGACATGCAACATGAAGAGAAGGAAGAGATGGATGAAGGCAGGCAGGGAACGACGAGGTACAGACTGCGACGTACCAGTCCGTGGCAGCGTAACCTTGCTAGCCGCCGCTGTAGCATGTGGTCGAGCGGCCCCCTGGTTGGGCGGCGCTTGTGGGTACAAGGACTGTGGGCAGTTTGGGGTGCGGACCCAGGTACCGAGATGGGGGTGGGTAGCATCTGGAACCTGGCTTAGAACATGACGATGACCCCTACACAGTAGAGAAAACTTGGCAACTGGCGGGAGGCTCCATAACACCCCAACGCCCCTCTGCCTGCAAGTGCAGGCCCACTCGTCGCCACTAGCGTGCCCAGTCCTTTGGGCGCTGGAGGCCTGCTCTGCGGCGCTGAAGCCACTAACTCAGCGAGTGGCTGCCGACCAGCCAACGAAGCCTGCTTGACGATGAGATCTTGACACAGATTAGGTTGGACCATCACAGGATGCAGAGGCCTCGAGGCCAAGGAATGGGCTCCCACTCAGCGCCTTTACTAACGGTCGCCGGGAGTGCGTTGCTGAACACATGCATATGTGTAATTACCGGTCGCTCATGTCCATCCGCAAACAAGCATGAAGCGACTGCGCATGCGTTTCCATTCTATTTTTACAATTTGAGTATTCCTACCCCACGTCGTATTCCTGTCAAGCGTGTGTGCGCATGTCGAGCACCACACGTAAATGGACACAATGGCAGCACCAGCCGGCAGCCACATGATGTCTGGGTGCGGCTAGAACATCGGTCACAATATCTTCCTTTCTCTCTCCAAGGAAGTGGCCGCCATGCACTCAGCGATGACATGATGCTACATGCACCATGCTGAGTTCATGTGCCAAAGCCTGTTCTGACCAGGTTTGTCGCACGGCCATCGTTCTGCACGGAAACATGGCCTGTTTGAAAGGCGGGTTCCAGGAGTTGGGTGCCGTTGTGCTCACTGCTTATGTGGCTGGTACGAGGTGCGTCGCAAGCCTCCGAGGCGCTGGTAAACAGAGCCCAGGCCAGGCACCCCGGGGCGTGTACTGGGGCGACATCTGCAGTAGAGCCCACTAATTTCGAGCCAGGTCAATATTGAGACCCCTGAGAAACGTCTCCCACGGCAACAGCTTAATCTCGTGGAATGAATGAGGGATCAATGGATCATCGTCATTGCCGCCCACAAGGTGAGACACTGGTCTAGAGGAAATTTTTCTGATGAGCCTCCCCGTCATCTTCATTGGCTGCTCGACTAAGAACAACGCGATTCCAGGCGTGGCCGGACGGTACGAAGCACATTATGCACGGAACTTGCAAACATTGTTTGCACAGCCTCTTTAGCGCTTGATATTTCGCCGACCATCTCAACCATCAATGCGCCAATGGCATCTGGCGCCTCGAACAGTGCAGCACGAGCCACAAACACTGGATCAAAGAATCAACAAACTACCTTTACCAGCCTCAATCAACACGTAGCCAACAATGTTAACAGTGTACAAGGCACCACCTTGGCATTATCAAGCCGTTAGACATAGCTTAACTAATTGCATCTATCTATCACTCATCGACCTAGCCCAGATCCAATGACACTGTCCAGACCCGAAGCTCTTGCCATGTTCACGGAATCCAGGCAGTAGTTATGCTCAGTGCACACAGCGCTGCCGTGCCAAGGCAGTTTCACCACCCGGTCTGCCTGAGATGTTTGTACATAACCGCACTCGTTCTCACAGGCCTACAGCCCCCTTACGCCATGACTGCCCAGTAGAGGCGTGCAGTTTGCTATACTCTTAGCATGTTGGCTTTCGTGGTGGCGCATTGCAGATTGGGTTGTTTGTTAAGCGAACTCATTGTAGCATACAGAGTCAGCACGAATTTGCCCATGCCCCCCCAATGGATCCTCGCTCCTCTCGCCAAAGACACAAACTCGGCAACAGCATGGGAATAAATTCACCCGTGCACGACAGCACGGCCACGACTCAGCCAAGAAATTTCACGCGCTGGACTCGTTGACATCCTAATCCACATCTAGATTTATCTGATAGGCGTGCCACGCCTTGGCTGTGCGACACTGGAGTGAGTGGCGGCCAGAGCTATGTGGGAGTCCAAGCCATGCTAGTGAGTCGGTGACGCTGGGGGCTTTGCGGGGTAGATGTGCCGATGATGGTCACTGACTGGCCACTGGTTGTCCTCGTTGCCTGCCAGTGCTGAGCTTGGAAGGTGCAGATGGAAAGTGCAGATGGAAGGGGCGACGGGAAGCTGAAGCCTCATTCCACAGGCAAAGTCAGCTCTTGGTAAGCTTTTGCAATGGAGCCGTACTGCACAAAGGACCTCTGGACCATGATCCCCATCAAAGAACCATTCCTCCGCCATGGTGCGAAAAGCACGCGAGCGTCGAGAACGAAAGAAACGGCATCACGCCATGCAATGCAGAGATGGCTGGGGACTATAACTCGCCGGACGAGTCAACCGCCCAATGACTGCAGACTGATGACTCATGAGCGAGGGACATGCTCCGGAGTCCGTTCGTGCTCAGTCTCACGCTCAGTCTCACGCTCAGTCTCACTCACACTCCTCTTAAGAGGGTGCTTCAGCTTCCCCGCCGCCACTGAACCATCCACGATAAGTGATGCCGTACTAGCCGCTGCACATGACGCTGGGCTCAATCCGTCCAGCAGAGCGTCCTCGACGCACAAGAATCTCACTGTGACTCCTCCCCTTCAGCTTCATCTTTGCTCACTCACCCACCACCGGCCCATGAGTCGATCCCCAGCTCTTGTCATTCTTCATGACCGATTAAACCAGTCGTCTCACACGGGGTATTTCTTGCACCACCTTGCGTCATTGCTGGCAAGCTATCTATCAGTGGGTATCCCCGCAACGACCGGACCGGACAACGACCCCCACAGTCCCCCGACAGATTCACGCAACGGCTATCGTACCCCGATTTCCCGCCCAGAATTTATAAACCAAAGCCATGGCTCTCGACGACGACCCCCTAAAGCAACTGCACAAACGATGCATTGACCAGCCCCTCCTCTGCAACATGATGAAGATCAAGGTCCGCGCTACGGGCACCGCCGAGGCCTCACCCACTCCGTCTACACCAAACAGCGGAAACCTCCAAGGCGACTCAGACCCTTATGGAAAAGTCAACCTCAGAGTCCTCATCCCCGTCGTTGTCATCCTCTCCATAGTCGCCGTCGTCCTCTTTGTCGCATTTCGATTCGGTCGATTTGGAGCAAAGTTTCGGGGCCCAGCGCAGGAACTCACCACCCCCGTGCCGAAGGCGCACGACGATGTGGACGAGGAGCTCGAGATGGGTAGGATGGATAGCCGTGATGCGGGTGTGCAGGACGGTCGGAACGGGCTGCATGCCCCTCCAGCACAGTCTGTGAGCCACGTTCTGCCTTCGTATTCGGGGGATCGGTCGTCTGCGAACTCGAGTGTCAATCTTCCGGGGCAGGTGGCGCCTACGCCTTGGGACCCGACGGATAATGACCATGCTGGGGATGTTGAGGCCAGGCTTTCATTTCCGCCGCCTGCGTATCGAGGATAGCAATAGTGGAGTGCAGATTCGACGAGTCTAGATTGACAGAGCCGTCCATTGGGGCGGCAAGGATACGTTGATGTTTACGATTACTATGCAGCAGAGGGCCGAGACGGGTTGCCCCGATTTGTATGTTACTGCGATTCATGACCAATAATTTGAATATACCCTTTTTTTATCTTGCAGAAATCTCTCTCGTGGATGGACAGTAGAAGATTCAATTCAGGACGGTCTAGGGTCTGATGCGGTCGCCGCCGCTCAACACAGCATGACATCTTCGAACTGTGCATCTTCCCACCACTCCCTGCCGTACACTTTACCAACCCCCACGCGAGAGCACATTCCATCGGAGTGACGGCGCACGACAAGCACCCAGTGTACGCGCATCTTTCTCGATATCTTTGCTCCAAGTCGCCGTTCGGCTCTCGCTTCTCGGTAGCTGATGCTGCCCATGACGGGCACGCAGTAGTCCCGCCCGCCACCGTCGCTGCTCACCAGGGAGTCGTACACGACCCATCCCAGAGCGTCGCCGTTCTCACCAAACACGCGTTTTGCCATAAACTTTGTGTCTCTGGCGTGGGAGGAAATGATGTCCGTCTCGACGAGCTTCGCGATGCGCGCATCACTCCCCTCTCTGCCACTCTTCTCCCCCACAGGCATCCTCTTCACCAAAGATCGTATCGTCAGGACTCTCGAGTCCGTTGACAGCGAAATCGACTCGCAAAATCTCTTCGCGCCATTAATCACCAGAAACCTCACGCCCACCGGAACGTGAGCCCACGTCCAGGTCGGCAGACCAAGCGGGTCCACCGCATTCGCGTCGTCTCCCTGCCTGGTTACCTGCCAGAGCAGCTGATCCGGCAGACTCTCCATCCACACCCCATGCACATATGCATAACCCACTCTTCCGCTGCATCTCAACCCGCAGTCCCTCGAGCGCAATCAGCTTGTCGGTCGGAAAGGTCAGCAATCGCTGGCTATGCGTTTCAACGATGGGCTTCCACCGCGTATTCCGCGAGATGTTGTAGCAGCGCTCGGCGGTTTCGCGCTCGGAGATTTCCTTGCAGGACCACATTATCGTCCCCGATGTGAAGAAGAGCATTCGTCTGGATAGGAGCCATTCTTGGGTCGCCCATGCGCGGCGGTTGAGCGGGCCGTGCTCGGGGAATGTGTCCGCGACGGTCTCACAGCGCAGAGTTGCAAACACTGCCGGGCCACCTTCACCTGGGAAGAAGTTTGGGAGTTCCACCCTGGGGTTTTTCAGCTGTCGGGGCGAGAGGAAGCCCTGCCAGGAGTCGTGTGTGTGTGACGCGGCGATGGTAAGGTCCGCTCGCTCGTAGACGGCGCCCATCTTGCGGGACTCCCTCAGCCAGTCGTCCTTGTCATCTTGAACGATGCACAGGGAGTCGATCCAGATGTAGATGTAGCCCATGCCTCGCGCCACGGTGATGGCGTCCTGGTATGTCTTGGGGAGTACGTCCCAGGGTATTTCCTGCATGTGATGCCGCGAGGTGTCCTTGGTCGTCCTCAGCGGCACTCTGTTTCCGGCTTTACCCCAGCAGTAGCTCAGGGCAATGTATCTTCCGTTTTTGCCATTGGACTCTAGTAGCCGGACTCTTGCTGCCTCTATACACAATACCCGTGATGGAAGTTGGGGTGCTGTGGATTCATTGACGACGGCCCCCGACAACGTCTCGCTGCAAGTTGTGTGGAAGTCTTTACATGCATTAACCCACTTCTTCATCAAGGCAAATGCGTCTTCATCGTCAGGGTGGGCAAGCGGAGGTCTCCCGATGATGTCGCACCGCCTCGAAGGCTCTCCTACCATGCTGTCAGAAAAATGGTAGTGCGGTATTTGAGGAGATGCCACGCACTTGTTTCGCTGTATAGCCTCACCTTGCCATGGAGGTGTTTGTTGGACTCGCCATGTTTGGCGCCGACAACAAAGCTGGTCAGGCGAGCGCCCTCCGAACCAGGGGGCTCGGGGAAGGTGAGTCCCTCGGGAGCCAACTTTACTTGAGCTGTTATGGGATCGGTGGATAGTGAAAGTGGTATATTCTCTGCATTGGCATGGGGATCTTGAAGCAGGGCGCCGACCAGCACGGCGCACATGGGACAGGTTTCTGCCGATTGGATCAAAGTTGAGCCATTGCTCCTTAACTCTATGGGCTTCTTGTCCGCCCGAGAAAGGCCGCTGCTTGGACACAGAGTCGAAAGAGAGATGGTGCTACACTCGGAGCATAGTGGCATGTTGCGTTGTGGGAGAATGGACCACGGTTTCTGTGGGACAGGCTGCGGGGTTTCCGACTGGATTAATTGAAGCCGAGTCGTGATTGGCGTTGCGTGCCTTGACTTATCCGTTTCGGATGGTGAGAATCCAGAGCGCCTAGACAAGGGTTCGCTGTTTGGCTCTCTCAAGTACTTGCCTATGATTCTTACCATGCTAGTTTATTACATGGAGGTGTTATTCATCGTTGTGATTGAGGGTTATTGTTCATTTGCTTGGAGCAAATACTGCGCAACATTTGCTTCAGCGACAGATGAAGTGGACAGCTGTCATCTCCCATTTTAACCCCAGAGGATTCATTTACATTCAACTATCTACACGGGATCTGTGCTTTGAATGCTATGGCAACATCGTTGATAAGTATTGATGGGCGTGTTTTACATTGTAGGGTAGGTAGGTAAGAATGCGGATGTGAATCCCAAAGATAATCCAACCACGACTAAACTTGACATGGAATAGGCCAAAACTAGGCTGAAGCATTCCCGAAACATTATATGTCAATTGAAATGTAGAAAAGGGTCTAGTATGTGATCTATAATCTATGAACCATACTAATGTACGGACTTAAGTGATTCTATATCCGAATCGTATTTAGCTTGTGCTTACCAGAACTATTCCCAACTGGGATTGTATACTCATCATCCAACATCCGTCCGGATCATCTCAGACCTTCCTCGCTTTATCTCGTCCGCGGACGAACCTGTCGTCATTCATCCCCATTGACAATGGGCGAGGCTAGTGGAGCAGCTGATGCCACTCTCTCAACGCCGAGTCGTGAGCTGAGACCCAGTGCCAGGGGAGTCAAGGCAACGGCAGGCAGGACAGGAAAGACCCTACATGGTGTAACACGCAAAGAGCAAAACCGCATTGCATCTCAAAGGTACCGTAAGTAGACAGATGCCTGCCTTGGTTGCCGATTGTTAGCAGAAGAGTCAGATCCTCACCCTCCGTACAGGTGAGAAGAGGAAGCAGAAACTCGACCTGCTAGATGAGATATTAAAGCCCGGGGGGCCTGAAGAGCTACCCCTTGCTCACCATAACAATGTGTTGAATTCCCAAATTGCCATTCAATCATATGGAAACTTGCACTGTTCAATTGGGTCTGATCACCATTATCAGCCACCACACTCAAGTTCTGGTAGAGTGGATTTGAATGCCACACCATACACTGCGTTGTCCAGTCTTGAAGGAGGCGACCTGGAGTTGAACGTTCGTATCGGAAGCGAAATTTTTGATCAGACGTCGGCTTCACATCTGAGTGATCTGTCCGCATTTGGCGGCATTCAAGAGTTGCCGTTAGGACCTGCGGGCTATCCTGTCCCAAACACATCTCTAGGAGCTTCGACTTCGCTCCCTACCCTGACACCAGATCTGCCCCTTGCACCACCACTTACTGGCTGTGCAGCAGAGCTTCCAACACAACAGCAGAGCTCGCTAGATACTGGCAATCAGTGGAGTGGACAATGGCCACAGGACAACTTGTCAACGGCGCTTAAAAGTCTGCAATACCTGTCCCTATCACAGAAGCGCCAAGTGATGTGTTTATTGAGGCTTGAGACCCTGCAATATGCTGCACGAGACAGGGACCGATCTTCAACCCGATCAAGTTCGACTTCTGATGGCCCCTCTTTTGATGTCCTCATAGGTATCAAGAGAGAGGTGCGAGAGTATGAGTCTTGGCTCAAGGCCAACATGGCCACTACCCTGAGCCTCGGCGACCCAAAGTACAACACTATCCGACTAGTACACTCGAGTTTCTATGCTGCCGTTCTCGCCAATTCCACAGCCATCGGTCTCTCCAACTGCGAACTTCTCCAAGAAGAGGGGCTATCACCGTTTAGCCTCCGCTGCACGACAGAACGTAGCCCGGAACAAATTCAAGATGCTCAGGCCCGCTATGCTGCCCGCGTCCCTCCCGGCCTTGCGCCTTGCGCGGCGCAAGTTGCCCATGTCCATCACCCCTATCTTGACGTTCTACCCTTTCAGGAATTCCGTAAGCGCGCCATGGCGGCGCTGCAGTGCGACCCCCCGTTGTACGACGAGGACGAGATGTGCCATGACCTAGACGCCGAAGGCCTCGTTTGCTGGGGAGGAGGCCTGGCTGATGGAGAGAGCGATGGGGCGAGACGGGCAATGGAGTGTGAAGTGCCCTGGGACCCGAGAAGCTGGGAGCCCAAGGCCTGGTTTTTGGAAAAATATTGGTTTCTGGTAGGTGGGCGTGATGGGGAGATGCATGCGAGCGCCAGGTTATGGGCTAAACGGAGGCTGGAGAACATGGCTGACCGGGATTGAATGTTGGACATTCTATTCTGCTTTGATCTGTTTTGGGCGCCTCTTCGGCCTGAGCAGCTGCCCAAAAGAGTCCCGCAGAGAAGCCTCCACGTTTGTATACTTGACTCTCAGAACCCGAGGCACCCTGCTTCCATCTATATCATACGTCGTGATCCTTGCTGCCTCAGCTGCTCCCAGCGTACCTGCGTCAATGCGATCGACCAAGCTGTGGATATCTAGAAGTGCCGTATATCGCATCATCTGCTAGTGACAGCGTTGCGCACAGACGAATCGCTGGCCGCCTGCCTGAGGCGTTGTAACTGCCGCTACCGGGGCGGCAGTGGCATCACGAACACCGGCCCAGCAGCTGCAGTGATACGAGTTGAACGCCGTTGTGGCGGTCGGCGGATCGGTTGGTGCTCAGATAATCTGTCTCGAGAGGTTGAGACTTGTCAAATCCCGCGTCTCTTGGCCCTCTAGAGCCCCAAAGCAGTAAGAAATAATATGCACACCGGAGCCGAGCCACGGTAGCAACATCAAGGGGAGCGTCCGTTTTATCTCTGATCCACGCCCGGAATGCTTTCCCGGAAAGCCCTTTGCTTACCATATACGTTATCACTTTGCCCGCGGCGATGGCAGCATCGTATGTCTTGCCCGAAGCGCCACCCAGTATGGGGTTTAGAACGGCAGTAAACAAGCTGGTGTGTACCACACGCCAGACGAGAGCATTGAAGAGGCGTAATGTGATCTCCAAAATATAAGTGCCTCCCTGTTTTGCCGGGTCGAGGACATGACGAGCAAGTTCCAAGGGTTGTTGATAAGTGGCGACGCAAAGTTGATGACCTCTGTGATCTGGTGGCTCGTTTTGAAAGCCGGATCGAATGGCTCGGGCGAAACATGTCGGTGAAGAAGATGATATTGAGCTTTGAGTAATTTGTAGCCGTGGGAAAGATGCTTCGCACGCAGCGGGTTGCTTTCTCGGAGCGAATGGTTCCCACCAGAACCGGCCTTTGACTAGACATTGCTGAATGACATGCAAGGCGACATAGCCATTCGCTCTAGTTTCCAAGACTATTTCAATTGCCATTGCGTTTATTAGCTACCATTGTTATGCTGAAGGGTTATCCTTATGTATTTTACCCAACGAGATGAGATGGTGAACATGGGTATAACAATGCCTGGAAGTGTGAGCTTGAAGATGGTAGTTTTCGTTGTGATCTCTTGCTGTAAAACAGACTCATATACCATTTCGAAGCCAGTACAGTTGTGTTAAAGAACTGTGCCATTTTATATCACGCAAGTCGATCTGTAGCTCTGAAAGGGATATCATGGTGGCTTCCTGTGTACATGGTGTCAGCCCAAGCTTCACGGCATGGACGGACAGTGAGATGGCGCGAGCAGATTTACACTAGACAGTTTGTTAAGTGGATCTGTGCATGACCAAGTCTGCCCTGCCAATGGCTCTGTCGAATGAGAGACGAGATGGCGTCAGCATTGTTAGTGTCAGCAGGGGTATGAGCTCTGTGATGTGGGCATGTCGAGTCTGGTTACCGTGGCCGCTTTGAGGTCTTGACTTCTAACATCGATCACAAGCATTACCACTAGCAATTCGTATCGTGTACGACAAGCCACTTCCGCGCTGAAGAAGCTTGCCCGGTCGGAGCTCAAGGCCGGAGTTAGCCTTTCTTCAGCATACCAAATGCCAAAATTCCGTTCGGAGATAAAATGGAGATGAGTTTGACGTAGATGAGTTGACGTACATACAATGACTTATCTTTATTCGGTTTCCTTCGTTATGGATCGAGCAGTTGAAGAAAAGGTATAAAAGACAATGGCCGTCCTGAGAACTCTGCACCAGACCCGTAGCATTCCGAAGCAATCACTCAATATCGTATCAACGCCCAACTCTTCACAATGGCCCCAATTACATCTCGCTATGTAGACGTCCACATATCACCACAAGGAGTAGGCGATGCCCGCCCCACGGCCTTGCAAGTTGTTCAAGATGAAGGACTAGTTGATGGCCTTCCAGGGAAGGTATTCGTAGTCACTGGCGCCAATGACACGACAGGTCTGGAAACGGCACGCGCCCTGCACATGACGGGCGCACGCGTGATCATCACTACTCGCAGTGCTGATAAGAGCGCGCGCTCTATCCAGAGCATTGTTCAGAGCAATGGGGGACTGAGGGGTGGCCTTGAGGCTGTCACAATGGAACTCGGCGATCTTGCGTCGGTCAGGAATGCGGCGAAGGAGATTCTAGCAAAGAGCCCTCGTCTGAACGGATTGATTTGCAATGCCGGTTTGTTCTCATCTTCAATACGACCCTGACGCAGCTATCTGACAAAAGTAGGCGTCCTTGCCCAATCCCAGGCAAGCACAAAAGATGGGTTCGAGCAGGATTTCGGCGTCAATCATCTAGGGCACTTTGCCCTCTTCCAGGAGTTGAAGGACGCTCTTCTTAGCGCGTCAACGCCGTCTCACAACTCCCGCCTCGTCATGGTAGCATCAATCGGCCATCGCAACAGCGAGGTCCACTTTGATGATGTCAATTACCGCACCCGCACTTGGGACTACATGAGTGCCTATGGTCAGAGCAAGACGGCGAATATCTACATGGCCAACTACGTCGACAGAGTGTATGGCGCAAAGGGACTCCATGCCTGGTCGCTTCAGCCGGGAGGGATAAGCTCAAACTTGGTAGCCATGTCGGATGAGCTGAGAAGTAGCCGGCTCAGTGACCCGAAATGGGGCCCATTCTTCAAAACCACTGCGCAAGGAGCCGCATGCTCCGTGTGGGCGGCCCTGGCCAAGGACCTGGAGGGAAAAGGCGGAAAGTACCTTGAGAACATGCAGGAGATTGGTCTTTGGTCGGGACCTGAGGAAGAGAGAATGGACTGGACGGTGCCCGGCTATGCAGAGTTCATTTACGATGAGGCGAAGGAAGACCGACTGTGGATCTGTCGGTAGAGCTTCGTTGACTCCAAGTAAGCAACTGGGTCTTTAGATTTGCTTCGGGAGTGTGCTCTACTAAATACTACGCGAGGATTTACCCACGATGACTCTTACAATACTGCATCGCGGGACGGAGGTGTCCATTTGATAGCCGAGAATTCTTCTGGGGTGGCCCACTAGGCGCAATAATGCGCGAAATAGCCCCTTCTGCCGCAAATTAACTGAGCAGCCTTTGACGCCTGATACCCTACTCCAGAGAGAATTGTATACTCTCTCGCCGCAGCCTTAATAGTATAGGCAATTTGTGGTGCGCCAGTGACGGCAACATTGTTACCAGGTATTGAATGGCTGCTGTAGGCTCGGTATTCACACATGACAAATTGTGACTTGTATTGTGCCTCTTTCAGTTGCTCATATTCCACATAGTTGCTCCCGGACTTCGTTTACATGATTTATTTTCAAGTAGAAGCGTTAATACTCTCACTCGTATCCTCTGCATTTGCCGCTCTCACATCCTCTTTCTGCGGCAGAAACTCCAACAACCCAGCCGAGTCATCCACATCGCCCGTGACGGCAACTCGAGGCATTAGGCGCTACCAAAAAAGACGTTCGAAAACGAGATGAGAAAAAACAGGCGCATTTCCTGTTAATAATGGCCTTTATCCTGAGTGTGTCCGAATTAGTAATTGGTTTTTATGCTGCCGCTCGGGTCCCCACCGCGCCTCGGGTATCCCGGACACCATCGTGCCCGAGCCGGGTGCAATTCCGGGCTTGAGAGACTAGTCACATCGCCCAGGTCTCATCACCCTTTACCCGTATTCCCCTCGCTCTATGACAGCCTCGGGTGTATATAATTTTTCTGGCCGAGTTAGTGGTAGGATACGACTGCGCTGCGGTAGTGTCAGCGCTGTTTCGGCTGTGTGAGTAACCGCTGAAGATGACTGATCTCGTCTATGAGTGCGTCTGCGCCACGGCAAACGCGCTCCAAGGGGCATCAAGCTCAAAGACCAAACTACGATTATATTTAAATATCAACCTATGCCTCCCGCCCTCTGTACACGGCGTCGCGCTCCATTTCAAGTCATTCATTTCATCGATATAAGATTTCGACTGTTAGACAGTAGATGCCTACTGCTCTTTGAACATTGAACCGTTATACATTTGCACATCTCACGAACATTTCCCCTATTTCTTCAAACTACGGCGCCATGACTGAGAAGGACGAAAGCCTGAAAAGTGTCGACAGAGATGCCACCGAGAAGCCGGCAGATGATCCATCCGCCGAAGTACAGCCAGAGACGGGCGAGGATGAATCGCAGTACCCCCACGGGCTGAAGCTCGCCATCATTATCCTTTGCAACATGGTGGCCATGTTTCTCGTCGCCTTGGACCGCACCATCATTGCAACGGCTATTCCACGCGTCACGGATGACTTCAAGTCGCTCGGCGACATCAGTTGGTATGCGAGCGCCTACCTCATCACGAGCTCGGCCACCCAGCTCCTGTGGGGCCGCATCTTCACGTTTTACTCGACCAAGGCTGTCTATCTCGTAGCCATCTTCTTCTTCGAACTTGGCTCACTCCTCTGCGGTGTGGCTCCGAATTCGGTCGCCTTCATCATTGGTCGCGCCATCGCTGGCATGGGATCTGCCGGCATCTATTCGGGCTCTACGATTCTCATCACCACCGTCACGCCTCTCTCGAAGCGCGCAGGCTACGTGGGTATGATGGGAGCTGTCTTTGGCATCGCGTCGGTCATTGCGCCGCTGATTGGCGGAGCCTTCACGGACCGTGTGACATGGAGATGGTGCTTCTATATCAAGTAAGTGATTCATACGCTGCCCTCCAAGTCGTCGAGGCCGCTCTAAGGCCCTGAATAAAAACAATTGACATGCTGACTCGAATTTTCTGTAGTCTTCCCGTCGGGGGAGTCGCCGTTGCGGCCCTGTTCATCCTCTTCCCGAATTTCGGCACCAAGGAGTCCATTCCCATTGCGCAGCAAATCAAGCAACTCGACCCCTTCGGCAACCTCGTGTTTTTGCCCGCTATAATCTGTCTGATGCTTGCTCTTCAGTGGGGCGGAGAAAAATACCCTTGGAGCGAAGGTCGCATCATTGCCCTCTTGGTGCTCGCCGGCGTCCTTCTCATCGTTTTCGTCGCCATTCAGGTCTGGCAACAAGAGAACGCTACTGTCCCGCCTCGGCTGTTCAAGCTTCGAAACGTATGGTTGGGCACCATATTCGCCTTCTGCCTCGGATCCGTTCTCATTGTGTTTTTAATTGCCCTGCCCATCTGGTTCCAGGGCATCCGCGGCACTGACGCCATCACCTCTGGCATCGACACGCTCCCTCTTGTTCTGGCCTTGGTCTTCGGCGCCATCGTGTCCGGAGGCCTTATCAACGGCGTTGGCTGGTTCAACCCGGTTTTCTTTTCATCAGTCATATTCATGTCTGTCGGTGGGGGTCTCATCTCGACCTTTGCCGTGGACACTCCCACGCACACTTGGATTGGATACCAGATCATTCTTGGTCTTGGGATAGGTCAAGGCATGCAGCTCGCCAGCTTGGGAGCCCAAGTGGCTCTGGGCCAGAAGGACGTGCCCACTGGTGTGTCGCTTATGTTTTTCGCCCAGTCACTTGGAGGCTCAATCCTGGTCTGCGTCGGCCAGGCCGTCTTCAACAACCAACTACGGTCACTCCTCGGCAATATTCACGGCCTCGATGTTTCCCAGGTCATCGGTGTTGGCGCCACACAGTTGCGTAGCATTATACCCGCCAACGTCCTGGAGGATGTGCTCGTTCAGTATAACGCAGCGCTTCGGGGCTATTTCTACGTGGGTCTTGGGGCTGCTTGCTTCGCTATTGTACCATCATTGGGGATGAAGTGGGAAAGCGTCAAGGGGAAGGAATTGGCACACTAGGAAAATTCTCCGAACATGGAGGGGGTCTTGCGATGGTATAAAGGTCAACTGTTCAGAGGGACACTGTTTTCTAATTTTCATTTTATAAATTTTTAGCTTTCAAAAACTTGATTTATCATCTACTCCTAGCATACTTAATTAGTTCTAATAACTCTACTCAATGATTTAAATAAAGGAAAAAACTACAAAAAACTACAATAGAGTTATCAATAAATAAGACGTACAGCAACTATGGCTACTTCAAGCATAATTCTCGAAACATTAATCGCATTGAATACAAGGGTGTGAATGTGCTGGCGTTCCTCAAAAATATATTGATAATTACAACTACACATGTATTTTTAACCTGATTATTGTGTGCAATGCTCGGTAAAAGTATAGCATCTACTCCAACTTGCTTATCGTGTATTAGTGGCTTATATACGTACGGATGTGCATAATTTCGGAACACAAGAGCCAGTTGTGGAGGCAGTCACCAAAACTACGATGTAATAGTTGTAAATGTATATTCGAATTTGGATACAGGATACTGGAGAGTTCATCCTTTCACCATCTCTACTGAAATGGCAGTAATGCATTCAGGTGAAGGCGCATTCTAACTAGCTGCCAGCCACGACTCTTTACTCAACTGGGACCTGGCCATGACAGTGCCTGAATACATTTTCCGGGTCAATAGACTTCTTCACAGCCTTAAGTCGGGCCCAGTTCTCGCCGTAGCACCTCTCCGCGTCTGTTGCCGACTCCATGAAGCTGGCATAGGTGGGCCCAATGCTCTCGCCGGTGCTAACAATGCCAGCAACGACGCTCTCCGCCCATGCCACTCCTATTTTCTCGGCAAGGGGGTCGTCTGTGACGGCGTTGATGTGGAGCAGGATGTGAGGCTTGCGCGTGCCAAACGAGGACGCGGCGTTGGGGCGAGCCGCCTTGCCATGTAAGATGCTGACGCTGATGTTGCAAGCAGCCTCGTCGGGCATGGCCTCGCAAACACCGATTAGATGCGCTATTGTCGTCTCTGTGAACTTTGGGAAACTAATGTGCCGCGTCGTTACATTGACAGGATCGCTCAGCTGGCTGGAGATGGAGCTCTGGAAGTCATGAAATGTCGCTAAAGTTGAGTTCAATACAATGTTAGTGCTCTGTTGTCTGCGTCTCATTGGATCTCGCTGGCGGACTCACTTGTCTGGATAGTATTAACGACAACTTTGCCAAGACCTTTGATCTTGTCCAACCACTGATTGCTCTCAGTTCCGATGGTCGCGGCTTCAGGCCAGACGTAGATCAAGGCCATCCCCAGACCCCAATCGCCCTTGCTGAATCCTGCCTGCAGGCATAGCTTGTCCGGCACGCCGGCATCCAACATGTCTTGAAGGCCTTGCAGGACCTTGGCATTTTCCTCCCACGGGAACACTATGAATCCTGCCTCGACTTCCGACATTGGGTATACCTGTACCTTGGACTCGACAATGATGCCAAAGTTCCCACCCGCACCCCGGAGGGCCCAGAGCAACTCCCCATCAGCCTCAACGACATCGCCATTAGCTGTGACGATCTTGGCGCCAACAATGTTATCGACACCCAGGCCCACATAATCGCCAAGCGGGCCGTAGCCTCCCCATGATGCCCAGGAGGTCCAGCCAGCCTCGCCAGCAAGGCCGCTGGACGTACAGAGGCTGTGAGAACCGAGAAAGCCAACGAGATTCTTGCTTGTGACCCCACCACCGATATTGACTGTCTTTTTGTCTTGTGCGAGCTCCTGAGTGTCTAGCTCGCGCAAATCGATAGTGACGGAGTCGGCTATGCACCCGCGCCCAAAGACGTCGTGGCCGCCGCCGCGTACTCCGATTGGCACGCCCAAACCCACGACCGCCTTGACGATGGCCTGTATCTGAGCAGTTGATCTCGGCCGGCATATCACCAGCGGTTTAGCCGTGATCAGTTTGTTGTAAACCCCGCGAAGTGATTCGTATCGTGGAGAGGTTCGCGTATAGAGTTTCAGGTCCGGAACAGCCGCCAGCAGCTTCTGAACAACTGGGCTGGCGTCTGCCGTGACGTCCTCTGCGGCGTCGAACGGGACGGCATCATGGCGGAAAGAGGCGTCAGCAACGGAAGAAGCCATCCTGTGTCGTATAACCGGAACGCCTGCTCACTGCAATATCAGAGTCGATATGCTAGCGGTAGTAGCTTAATTAGTATATATAGGACTACGGAGTGATTATAAAGTAAAATGCATTATTCAGAATTAGAAATCAAGTTGTTCTAGCTATTTGCATCGAGATTCGTAAAATCTTCTGACGCCCGGGTATCAGTCGGCACCGTTGACGCCGCATACATCGTATTTGCCCTTGCTGCCGTGTCACGCTTATGTACGACCGTACGTGGAGAGTGTCTAGAATTTGAACCCCGGTACTGTATCCGCTTCGATTTGTAAGATTGAATGATTCGTAGGCCATTTCTAGGGTTTGTTGCCTAATCGTCAAGTGAAAACTGTGTGAGCCATGCATCCATCACCTTGCCCCACCGTCTATGAGTAAGACCAGCCTTATACACGGTCCCGAGATTCGGGTCTTTGGCTGACCGATATGGCTCCGGAGACAGCCAGTAGCCGAGGCGGGACGGGGATGGCTAGCACGATGATTGCAGCCCTATTTTCCCAATTTATATCCATCTTTATATCCATTTTAACTTCTCTGCCCTGGCATGTGCCCACGACTGTTTACGTGGTCCTGCCACGCGTGCTACGTGCAGGAGAGGCTGGCCGACCCTCCCATCCGCAATCGCAAGCACTGTCGTCTTTCGACTCGTCATATCCTCATCCTCTGGCGAATTTGACCTATTCTATTTGGTGCCATTCATCGACGGCACGAAGGCCATTCATAAGTTACATACGCGAGGGCACCACGAGGAGCTGGCTAGGTGGCGCTCAGCTAGTGTCTATAAAGCAGCGATGTGCACAGGGAATTGCAAAGCCCGGATTCATGTCCTGCAATGAAATATGTGCCGGTACCGGTCAAGAGGAGATGTGTGGTTGCCGTTGAAACAATCTACAGCTATGCCGGGTAATGCTCCAACATCCAGATGGTGTTTGCTTTGCGTCGCATATCCCCAACATAATCAAGATCGTTGGCGGCCTTCATCGGAGACACTCCCTCTTTGTCTGCTAGGTGAGGGTCCGCGCCAGCCTTCATCAGAATGGCCACAATTCGCGTGAAGAGAAAAGCAGCCGGATGATATAGAGGCGACTTCCCATCGTTGGACACCGAGTTGACGTCTACATCTTGCCTGCCTGCCAACTCTTGCACAACTCCAATATGGTGAGCGTATGCTGCGACCCATAAAGGCGTCTGCCCCCGAGCGTTTTTGGTATCCGGGTTCACGCCCTTGGCCAGCAGCCTCTTGATCCGTGACAGGTGGCCTAATTTTGCGGCGTCATAGAACTCTGCGATGTTACGCCACTCATCCCAGACGGACTGGGCAAGCTGGTGGTGGTGCTTCTTGTATAGAATGTCGAGAAATGCGAGCTGCCCGCATGTTACCCCAGTCTTGACTACCTCTTCGGTGACGATACTCTCTTGTCCTTGAGCACTTAGAAGCAGTTCAAACAGTTTCTGGCTACCGTAGTCAGCTGCTGCAGCCGCTTTCAATACGTCCTCTGTAATAATGATTTCGTTCCCGCGTTTCTCAAGCAGAAAATCCACCACTCCTTCGTTTGAGCATGCTGCAGCTGTTTGTAATATGCCCTCGTTAACGGTAATGTCGCTCCCGCTTTCGGCCAGTAACAGTTCAATCACTTGCCGGCCAGTTTCCGTATTTCCGGCAGCCGCTTTCAATATACTCTCCGTGGTGATGATTTCGTTCCCACGTTCCTTCAGCAGCAGTTTGATCAAGGTCTTGCCTTGTCGCCAGTTTCCTGCAGCCGCTTTCAAGACACCCTCCGTAATGACAATCTCATCCCCGCGTTCCTTGAGGAGCAGTTCCATCACTTGTAGTCCCACATACAAATTTGCTGCAGCTGCTTCTGATACGGCCTCTGTGATTAAGCTTGCGTTCCGGCGCTCATTAAGCACCAGTTCAATCCTGTCCCGGCCACTCTCCGTATTCCCGGCAGCTGCTTTTAACACGCCCTCCGTAATGATAATTTCGTCCCCACGTTCCTTGAGTAGCACTCCCATCACTTGTAGTCCACTGCTCGCATTTCCTGCGGCTACTTGCACCATTGTTTCCGTGATGGGGACGTGATCCCCCCCGTTCTTCAAAAGAAGGCCCATCAAGTCTGCGGCACATTCCCAGTACGAGCCTGCTGCTGCTTCCATCACCTCCTTTGTGATGATGATTTCGTCCCCTCGGTGCTTATAAAGCAGTTCCATCATGTCCTTGCCTTCAGCAACCTTGACTACAGCTTGAACTACATCCGCCGTTACCTTGACCCCATCCTCAGCCTTATCCAAGAGAAATTCCATCATCTCTCTCCTAGACCCGACGTTCGGCGCCGCGGCCGCTGTCCTCAGCACATCTTCTGTGATGCTAACCTCATTTCCATATTTACTGAGAAGGAGTTCCGTTACTGCCTTGGCATAAGGACCTGTTGTTGCCGTTTCAAAAACATCTTGTGTAACTTGGATCTCATCCCCGCGCTTCTCGATGAGAAGTTCCACCATCGCTTTTTCATTCACCACGACTCCTCTGAACACATTCTCTGTGATCTTGAACTCGTCTCCTCTTTTCTCAAGAAGAAGTTCCATCATCTCCTTGCCATTATCATTTTCCGTTACAGCCATTATCACTCCTTGTGTAATCTTAAACTCGTCTCCTCGTTCTTCAAGGAGAAGTTCCATTACATCCTTCCCTGCACTATTCGCCGCCACGACTTCGAGCATACCTTCTGTCATCAGGACTTTATCTTTGTTTTTCTTCAGAAACATGCGTACTGTCTCTGCTGCGTCCTCATGATGGATTTGTAAAATAGTTTCCAGGACATCTTCTGTGACCTGGGCATTGCTTCCTGGATGCTCAAGAAGAAGTTGAATAGTTTTATCCCAGTCGGAGCCATATACTGCACCATACAACATGAGCTCTGTAACCTGAACTTCATCTCCACATATTCCAAGAATGAGTTCCACCACTTCAAATGAGTTGCGTGTTGCAGTAGTTAATATCGAGGTTGTGATCTGAACTTTTGTCCCCCGAGTCTCGATCAGGAGCTTGAGTATTTCCTTGCCTTGGGCCCTATTCCGTGCTGCCTGCTGCAAGACGTCCTGTGTAATCTGGATGTCGTCTCCACGCTCCTCAAGAAGCAGCGCCATTATTCGCCCCCCGCCACGTCGAGCAGCAGCAGCAGCAGCTGACTTGTAGCAGCCTCCTGCTGCATTGACATTGGCATTTTTAGAGAGAAGAGCTCGGACGACGTCTTCATGGCCATGTGCTGATGCTGCTTGCAATGCTGTGCCGTAGTGCCCACCTGGCATATTAACATCAACATCGTCCTCTGCTAATATAACATTAACGACTTCGCAAAGCCCAAGAAAGCTTGCCAAGTTCAAATCAGTCCAACTGCCCCAATCTTCGAAATAATCAAACGGAGATGCTGAACTGATGTAGGTTGAGCCCCAGACCTTCAACCGTGCGTCTGAAACTCGACAAAGTGTTCGAGCATCATTCTGACACTCTTTCCTTGCAGCTGCACCTTGTGACCTGTAATGAAATGTCCAGTACATAGCTGCATAGGTGAGAAAAGGAAGATTGGCCGCTACCAGGCCTGGCAAGTCGGGCAACAGGAGGTAGCGCAAACAGCTTTGAGAAATTATGGCGTGGGAATGAGGCAGACGAAAACGGCCTTTCCATTTCATACCCGGATCAGGAGTGGTGGTTAAGAATTCTCGAGCTGTTTGGTGGATGAAAAATAGCTGTGAGTCGTACACATTAACGAGCAGGCCACACAGATTTTTGACTGTTGTCCTAAAATTCTTTTTGAACCGACCCTCTGTGACCTCGTCATGCGACGTGAACCCTGCCTTTCCCAGAGACAGCGTAAGGGCATAATTAGCTTCATCGAGAGTAAGCGGCCGCACTGCAGCGAGTATAATTTGAAGCAGTGTTTCTGTCTTCGCTGTGTCCTTTCGCTTGCTGAGAATCTTTTCATATGCTTCAGACACTTCAGACGGAATGCTTGATAACAGGTCTTCTATATCGGCGCTTCTGCTGTATTCGCTGGGGTTATCTTGGATGATGTTGAATGTCAAGTGAAGCCAGAGGTATGTACGATTCTCCATGCCCTTGAGTCGCTCGGCAAGCTTACGACACTCCTCGGGGCCAAAACTGCTGGCAACCTCGGGTAGTCTGGCATCGATAACCATGTTGATGTCGTGACTGATTTCCCTGGACCTATCGTCACCCTCAAAGCGCACATATGTCGTCTGCGCCGCAAAGGCCCTAGTGAAACTGTCTACTATCACGTCATATGGTCTGCTGGTAATGAGCACCTTTAGTTTCGAAGTGTCCGATTGGTTATGTTGATCCTGGAAAAATTGCTTCAGAGTATCAACCATCTCCCTCCGGCTTCTCTCATTACACTCATCCAAGGCATCAAAAACGCAAATAATGTGTCCGCCATCAGGGGATCTGAGGCACGTAGTGAGGATTCTCCATAATTCGGGGAAATTCTGCAGCAGGCTTTGGCCATGATTTTTGTAACTAGGTAGTGCGTGCTTGATAAGGGTGTTTGTCGGATCGCTTGAAAACAGCTGGTGTAGCACTGCACAGAGAGCGTGCGCGCCACCTGTTCGGCGTTCATCTCCGTCCTTGAAGAAGAAATAACACACTTTTGCGTCTGGTGCAGTGGAGGTCGTGACAGCAGATGCTGTGACATCAATTGTAGACGTGCTGGTCGAGAGATGGCCCTCATTGATGAGTGCGCGGGAGAGAACAGACTTGCCGCATCCTGGTCCAGCAGAGACCCAAAGCAGACCAGAAGTTTCCCCGTCACGCCAGTTACAGAATTTCTCATCAGTTAGGAACCACTCGCAGGTACCGTCGACTCTGACCGGGTTAAAGTCCTTGTCAGCTTCATAGCCCATTGTGGTGGATGCCAGAAAGTGCAGTAATTCGGTCTCTTTTTCGTCCTGCCTCGATGCTTCCAGCGTCTGAAGGATCCTCTGCTCAATCGCACCAGATCTCTGCATCTCTTTCAACTGACGGTCTACGTGATCTCGCAATTCACGTTTGTGAAGAGCGTCGATGTAGTCTTTACATTTATCACTCAAAGCAGCAATTTCCCGCTCCATAGCAGCCCAATCTTCCCATTCAGCCACCTTCTGCCATGCACGAGCCAGCTGTCTGCTGGATAAATGACAAATAGATCTAGCCTGATATTCCACAACCAAGGAGTAGACCCTGGATAAGGGCTCTATGAGCTTGACGTAATTCTGCCGATAGGAAGATAGAAGAAAGGTATCCTCGCAGGTCTTCCAATATAGCTGAATGTCACAAATTTTATTAAAGCCCCTCACCATCTCTTCGTGGCGAGCAGGGCCGCTCGTGAGTAGCTATATCGTCGTTAGGCTTGAGTGGGCAGGGAAAGGAGGTCGTTTACTTGCTGGAAGCAGCATGGACACACCAGACCATGCTAGTGCCGCATATGGCTGAGCGCTGATGGCCTGCTTGACAATTCCATCAGACCAGACGAGAAACTTTGCCAGTTTCTCAACTTGTTCGTGGACCGCTATGTCCCTGCCCTTGATAGAAAAGTGCCACTGTTTCTTTTGACGATCATCCAGCAGCTTCTTCATGGCCAGTTCTATGAGCTGTGGGCTGGAAAGAAGCTTTGCATTATCTGGACACTCGTCATAGCCAGACAAATGCGTTTCAAAATCCATCATCAGAGCCGGCTGGCTCTCGCGGGCCAGTTCGAAGGCGCGGGTCCATAAGTGCTCGCCAATCACACCGTTTTCGCCTCTCGCAGAGTCATGCGCGAGGCTTGAAGAGGTATAAGCTCTATCGAGAGACGTCGGTGGAGTGAAATTGGGAAACGTAGGTGGGGAGTCATGCTCCTCTACCTTATCTCTCTCCACTTGCGAATCTCGTAAACATCCAGGTCGGTCATCTGTGAGTGAGACGGGCGGTGGAGAGACATTCTGCTGGGCCTGCGAGCCACCATGCTGTGGCTTTTTGGACCTTCGCCAGAAAGAACCTTTGAATGGCGACATGGCTTGGAGACTCGAAGAGTCATATGCAATGCTTGAAGAACTGTCAAGGCTGAAACGAGGTAGAAATGTGAACCCCGCAGCACCGTCGGGCAGGGTTTATCAAGATTGGGCATTCCACCCATGTCGCCTTGCCAGAGAGTCACGTAAGAGGGATCCCGAAGATAACTTATTCGTGAACCTCGTTTGTGTAAAGCACATCTCGGCCTTTTCGTGTATGCCTCTTACCTGAATGACCCTTGAGTTGTTTTTCTCCTTCTGGTAGGCATGTATGATGGTTGGCATGGTTCTACGCCTCACGGCAAAATTGCATGTGTGGTACAGCACTCTGCTGTGCATACTTGGAGTCACAATGTACGGCTATCTCATGCGAGCGGTACCTAGGCAAGTTCCTATAAGTCAATCAAGCATATCACTCAGCAGCAGACACAGAAAGGTCCGCCTCCGGGTCTCTTTGTTGCCGTTATAGTTTAGCGAATACGACGATGATCATATGTGTAGTGGGAAGCCGAGTCAAGAATGGCCTGACGCCGGTAACTTACACCGAGATGAGGCGTGGCGTCACAAGCGGTTGGCTTTCAAGAGGAAGAAAGACAATACGGCCCAGAAATGAGCCTGCCGAGTTTAGTGTCTGGCTCCATTTATTAGTGCTACGACCCTCGAAAGCAATATGGGAGATATTTAGGCATTCAAGGAATGGGAAAATGTTCAGAGATTTGAGGGAATTAGAGAAATCACGAGACAAGCCCAATCAAGCACGGTATCTTCAACGGTCGGGGCTATATATCTGTCTAGGCCTCGTAGACGTTGTTGCCGGACGCCTAATTACGAGACAAGAGTAATTACCGCAGAAGGCCAAGACGCCGCCTCGTTTACCAACTCCTGTTGCGCGTAATACAACTTCCATATTAGTTCTCCCGAGAACGAACTTGGAACTGGGTATTGATATGCTGATTGACATGCAGCCAAACGCACTGACACTGCTCCGCCGTCTCAGACGGTCAAGGGCAAGTTTCATTAGTCAAGGCAAATCTTACGGACCATCTGTTCAATCCCTTTGGCGCCGGTCTTGCGGCACTACGGCATTAGTGACGCGGCCCGGATGGGAGCCCGATACTACTCTAGATGACGCCTCAATGGAACAAGAACAGCGCATGGTGTTGACCACTTATCATCGGCGGTGGTGCGAAAACGCACCATCCTCTTCCTTCTCTTCCTTCAACATGATCAAACACATCCCTTGAATGTCAGGAAACAGCCACATGGGTGCCTTGCGAGGGCGTAAGCGTGCTGTATCTGTCTAGGTTTTGAGCCAGTCAGCCCTATCGTCAAGCGTAGCGACTACCTGAAACAATGGTCGTTCTTCAAGTGGGCACTCTCACTCTCCATCCTGTGGCTATGTAAACGGTGGTCGGTCTATTCGTCGGGACGAGCAGTCCAATAGATGAAAGCCGGTTTTTACAATTAGAGAGCCAGCGAAAGGCTAGCTGCTGACATTTGTGGAGGCGGCTTACACGAAGTAGTGGCAGATGAAGAACTAGCTATTGGGCTTGGACCTCGGCTTGTGGATCATGGCTAGTCGTAGATGCTTTACCTTGCCATCCGTCGGGCAATTGTGAAAACGGTGACCCTAGTCCCGATGTCAGAAGCCGGCTTTCGTCGAGACGTTATGACCTGGCCAAACCCGACCCTTAGTTCGCTGTTCAGCTTCTCTTTCACGGTTAGCTTCCCAGCTTGCGACTCTCGCATCCACCGCTCAACTCCCGCGCTCGTTCAGCCACCACTTTCCTGTGGCACTACACCGTCGTGATAGATCTATACAAATTCCAGGTGACCTGCCAGCGTGACAGTGGCCCTCTGCTCTGTGGCGGAGCATGGGGAGCATTAAGCGCCGACCAGGATACGGCTGCATCAACCAGGGGGGGGGTCATCACAACGTCGTAAGCATGATGATTACGGAGCGGGGTTGGTGATAGTCAGCATCATCATGTACGAAACTGGTAGCTTATACGGAGTCAATGGGGCCTACCGAGGCATGCTATAGTAGCTAAATAAGACAAATATCCTGCATCGCTGTGGCTACGATCCAGCATCCCACTTATTGGTACCCCGTCTCGGGACATTCCGAATGGTTCTGATGTCTGTATAAAGTTTGCATCCACAGCTATACGGGGTGCATATGGGACGCGATTTCCACTCGCCCGCCGCAGAAACTCGAATAAGCTTACGGCGTCTTCGTACAGAAGCTCGAAACACGAATATAGAGCCGTCTGTCCTGCCGGACTACCTGCTGCGACTCTGTCCAGTCTCCCCAGGCAGCCTTGGGTCTAGCTACTACCACCATTAACAATGGCCGTGTTACTCAATCCCCATCAGCTGCGGCTGCTGGTTGTCCTGGCCGCGCTGTCAACTATTGCCTTCGCCGTCGTTAGGGTCCGGCGATTCATCATTCACCGTCAGTTTATCCGTCGGCACGGGTGCCGCCCACTGGCACGACGCGTCAACCGAGATCCAATCCTGGGACTCGACAATGCATATAGCCTCATCACGGCTGCGCGACAGCACAAGAGCCTCGAACTGCATCTTAACCGCTTCCTCAGGCTGGGCAACACCTACGCCTCGAACAGTCTGCGCATCAAAAGCGTCATGACCCGGGAGCCAGAGAATATCAAGGCCGTCCTCGCTACCAACTTCAAAGATTTCGGCATCGGCCACCGGCTTAAGTTTTTTGGACCCCTCCTTGGGCATGGCATCTTCGATAGCGACGGGGACCATTGGGCGCAATCGCGCTCGCTGGTCCGGCCCAGCTTCACGCGCGACCAAGTGGCGGACTTGACAGCCTTTGAAGAATTGATCCCAGACCTGCTTGCACACATTCCGCGCGATGGAGAAACGACTGTGGACCTCCAGGAGCTCTTCTTTCGATATACCATTGACTCCGCCACCGAGTTCCTGTTCGGGCAGTCGGTCGGAAGCTTGAAGAAGAAGAAGTCAGAGCTTGATTTTGCGGATGCATTCAACTATTCCCAAAAGGCCATTACCAAGCGCTTCCTAATGGGCCCATTAGGCTCGCTTCACAGTGACCCGAAAGCCGACGAATGCAACAAAATCTGCCGCGAATTTGCACAGAAGTTTGTCGACGAGGCCTTCGCGGCCGTCCAAGCTGGGGAGAACGGCGAGAAAGACGACGGGTTTGGGAGTCGCCTGAAATACATCTTTTCCCATGAGCTAGCAAGGCGGACGACCGACAAGCGCCGCATTCTCGATGAGCTCATGAACATTCTCCTGGCCGGCCGCGATACCACGGCTAGCATGCTCAGCAACATGTTCTTCATGTTTGCTAAGAACCCAAAAATCTGGGCCAAACTGCGCAGGGAAGTGGCCGGCTTGGAGGGTCGGCTGCCAACGTATGAAGAGCTCCGAAACCTCAGATATCTCAAGTGCTGTCTGAACGAATGTAAGTCATACCTGCTTGATGCCATCGGGGCCAACGTAAAACCAAAGCAGCATCTTGCTGATCAACTCTGCCAGCATTACGTGTGCACCCTGTGGTACCCATGAACAGACGCATAGCCATAAAAGATACCTATATTCCCGTGGGTGGCGGCGACGACGGCCTCTCACCCGTGTTTATCCCCAAGGGCAACATGGTGGGCTATAATGTGTACGCCATGCATCGACGAGAGGACTTCTACGGGCCTGATGCAGAGACATTCCGCCCAGAGCGCTGGGAAGACGGAACATTGCAGCCACGCTGGGAATATCTTCCTTTCAACGGCGGACCACGCATCTGTGTCGGCCAGCAATATGCGTTGACTGAAGTTGGCTATGTCACTGTTCGCCTCGCTCAGGAGTTTGAGAAACTGCAGAGCATGGATGCGGGGCCGTGGGAGGAGGATTTGACCTTGACTCTGTGTTCTCGCAATGGAACAAAGGTGCGCCTCACTCCCGCGTGAGTGTCCGGGGCGAAGATGGAGGAGCGTTTGTTTGATATTTCTGAAATTTGCATCATGTCCCACTCAATTGCCAATGCTTCAGCTTCTGAATGAGTATTGCTGCTTTTACCTGTGTTATGTCAGTCGAAATGGCTACTCTGTAATGTAGATATAGAAGACAACAGTTTATACGGCAGCAAGCGGAGAAAGTGCGAGTGCCCGACTTATTCAATACATCGTGAAGGTAATTTGTTAGTAATATGTTTCAGGCCGTTCACAGAAAGCTAAGTGATTGTGCTACATACAAACCCTTGATCGTGTGCTCTTCCGACACATCAGCCATATAAGAGACTATCTAACCGGCATGTAATCTCTAGATAGATTTCTTAATAGGATACAACGTCCAATAGAAAAAGAAAAACTTTCATCTCAACAACCGCCGGTATAAATCCCAGCCTCTCCAACTTGTCCCAAGTCCTCAGCCATTTTATTTGTGCAAAACACCTTGCTACGTCAATCCACCCACCTAACGATGTTCTCTCCACCTGCAAGCTCATTATGGTCGGCTTATTCACTCGTCTCTCAACCGAGCTATTGCTCATCATATTAAAGCAAGCTCCCAACTTGCCTTCACTTTACTCCCTCATCTGCCTCGACCCACGATTAGCAGACGCTCTCGAACTCGATTCTCTCGATATTATCGAGTGAGTCATCACAGCTTCGCTCCCAGTGAACTCCGTTCTTCACCTCGATGAATAGGTAGTCTTAGGTCGCTCAAACACTGCATTCCATCTTGTATTGAGAGCCTACGTGTCAGGCGCTTGGCAGCTCATAGCTTCCTAGTATTCTTGTTTGGCTCTCAGAAACCCTCATCAGTATATGCCTCTCCAGCAACACATACGAAAGATTCACGAAAACCCTCTAAATATTGGCGCGTGTTTTGCGACCACGCCAAGGTCTACACAGGCCTTGCTGCTGGCGATGGCCCGGCCGTACTTCCAATGGGACATCTTGGACAGTATCAGATGCTCTCCACGGAATCATGGGCTGCTCTCCAACGCGATTTCCCTTCTCCCATTTGATGAAGAACCAAAAGGCTCTGTCGAAGAGGAACTTGTCAGTCATTCACCGCCAGCTGGTCCATCTACCCCCGACGCACAAGAGCGCAACTGCCCTTTCCAACGCATGACAGCAAAGGTCATATTCTAAGACGGCGACAAAATCTACAAAATCTCAAGCAAATTATGCCATAGCACTCTCCCTTACCCAATACTGCAGTCATTGGATCAAGGGATGTCTCAGCCAAAGCGATCTGGCGCCATTTCATGTCTCGGATTCCCTATTTGGGACACGGAACGGCTAACTCATATGGGACTAGGGATGCTTTCAACCAACTTCTCGAATATTCCCAGTGGAACTCGCGCAGCGAAAGGTTAACAGCCAGTTACATATTTGGCAAAGTATGTTTATCCAAGAGTTACAACGTATGGACACTATGGGATTGTCCTACGAAGAGTCGCTCGAAATCCGAGAACTACGCTCTCCCTAGAGACAGCAACTACACCTGTCAAAAGACACCAAATGAATGTCTCTCTAGACGCAAATTGTATGCTGTGTGCCAAGGAAACGACAAACACGTGCCCGAAGACTGCTGGTTTCAAGACCCTACTGGAGGACATCACCAACATATGCGTCTGTTCTCAGAGCTGTTCTACAAAAAGGCGATGTGGGCCATGATGCAAATACCGGCCTTGAATCTTTAAAATCATGAGAAGCCCTTCGTACAAGCCCATCAACCCCGTTGGGAAAAGAAGCCGACATTATAGATATCGGGTTGTGTTGTAGTGTCTTGAACCTTGCCTCTGCATCAGCTATACCAGCCACATTGGGCTCGCGCATTCTGACTGCGACCGAAAGGCATCTTGGCGAGCGCAACCACACTCGTAACACCTCACAAACCGGTCCAGAACTCCTTGCCCCCAATTTTAGATAATTCAGATATCGATGTGTCATTTTCACATCTTGAAACTTGCTATGGGGAAGGGGCCTTTCAAAGATAAATGGATTGTTAACTACGCTATACCAGTTCGTAATACATCTCCACTACAACGCCATCTATTAAGCTATGCCCTATTCATGTCACCCACAATCAACCAATAGTCATCGGGAGACACAGGCGGGTCGTGTGGAAATAAGAGGCGGTGACTGCAACAGATAGGAGCTGGAGTGGGAAGAAGGATTGCGGTGTGGGAAGAGGGGATGCAACGTTGTTTTATTTGATTCCTGGCCCCAGACGCTGCGCAGCGCAAAAGTGCACGGCATGTCCTCACCGTAGTATCCGCGGAAGAAATACTGACACATGCCATGGTGGGAGGCTCAAGTCAATTGAGCGTTGTCGTGGGCTCGATCTAGATGTCTTGAGGGTGAGGAATATCTATCTGGTTGGAGATGGGATCATAAGACAGATCGGCCCCAATGAGACTAGAGGAGATCACCAAGCACCTGCATGAGATCGTATTGCTTAAACAGTGGCAAGGCTAATCTATTGTAGTAAGACTCGCTACGATCACAAAGGCATCGCAATAGTTCGAGCTGTCCGCACGAGCTAAAGAGCATGGGCGCTTTCCTTCGCGTCAACTCCCAGGGATTCGCGCGACGATCAGGGCCCTTCCGATCAGTTGCATCCTACCGTCAGGAACAGCCCTGGATGGCTGCCCTCATGATGCATCCCCTGCATGTGCCATGCGCACGCTTACGTGGTAACACCCCAGTCACCGGCGACCCCACGATCCTGCCACGACACTCGATTCGGCCACAATGGCGGCCGCTTGGCACGAAAGAGTAAACACCTTATTCCAAGTATGGACGCAAGGGGCTCATGCCCATCTTTATTCTACGGGTCCGCGGTTTTCCTTGGGTCTGCGGTTTTCCTTGGCTATTTCCTCTGTAGTAGAGTGCGTCCCATTGCCTCAACTCGGCAATTCGTCTGTCAACCTTGAGTCATGTACGTATAAGCTATGTGGGAACCATCACCAAAGATTAAATGCGCAGCCGCATTCCAACTGTGAACAAAGAGACAGCGGATTTAGTCTACGCGACTAGCCAACAGGACCTACCCTGCTTATTTCCACTGCTGGGCGGACCTTATCAATATTGACGAGTGTCCTCATTTGACCAACGGCCCGATATTCCAATCCCACGCCTTTCCCTTTCCACCTCGCCATGGAGCTCACCCCTGGTGGTGTTGGCAGGCAGCAAGACCTGGGCGCTCCACCAAATCTCTTGTCCCCAGATCCATTTATGCATCTTTCTTGGGATGTCGCGTCGGACTACCCCATCTGTGCTTCCTGCTCGGGGATGGCCTTGATAGAGGCAAGGCATCGTGCTATCACCTAGTCAAATACTACCATGCGGCGCAACGTGAACCGTGACACCCTCGCTGGTTGGCGGCTTTCAGCTACGCGACAAGTCTGTGTAAGTGGGATGAGGAGCTGAATGTGGCACCGTTGGCGGAAACACATGGCTCACGAGGGTAGAATTGGACTCGCCCAGACTCGCCCATGGATCTTGAGGATGGGCTGGGCATTCTGGTCGGCAAGGAGCAATGCGGGCCACTCAACACCACATCGCGACATGACCAGACTCGAGGGTGTATATAAGGAGCCTCACATTTCCTCGGTTGATCACTTCTTCTTTTGCTCGTCAGTCAGGATAACTCACCAGCATTCTCTACTACACTCTAGCCTTCTTCTTCTTCTTCGAGTATACGCTCCCTTGCATCTCCCTTGCCCACTTGTACATATTGCAACGGGTTTATAAATCACACAAACACCACCAACCGCCAAAATGCTCAACAAGGTCTCCATCGTCCTCGCCTCCATCGCAGGCCTCGCCTCCGCCGCCCCGGCCTCCAACCTGGAGGCGCGCTTCGGCGATAGCTACACCCTCTACCAGGGCAACGGCACTCCCGGCGCTGGCTGGCCCGACTGGAGCCGCTGGTTGAACTTCAACGACCTCTGGAACGCCAATCAGGTCGTCCTCCAGAACAGCTGCAACTGGAACAACTGGGGTGCCAACAACTCCCCTTCCGAGATCAACAGCATCAAGAACGCCATCAACCAGGTTGCCGGCGAGACTGGAGTCGACTCCCGCCTCATCCTCACCGTTGTGCTCCAGGAGAGCAAGGGCTGCGTCCGAGCCCCCACCACCAACAACGGCGTCGTCAACCCCGGCCTGATGCAGTCCCACAACGGCTCGGGCACCTGTGCCGGCCAGTCAAACTGCTCGTACGACAGGGTCTTGCAGATGATCCGCGACGGCACTGCCGGTACCTCGTCTGGCGCCGGCCTCAAGGGCACTCTCAACCAGGCCAGAGGCGTTGTCGGCAACAACCCACGCGCCTTCTACGCCGCCGCTCGCATCTACAACAGCGGTTCCATTGACTGGAACAACTTCAACAACGGCCTGGGAAGCACCAACTGCTACGCCTCCGATATTGCCAACCGCTTCCAGGGCTGGGCCTTGGCCCAGACAAAGTGCTTCTAAGCACCTGGCAACCAAGCCATTGATGTTGTCAACCATTCCCAGGGCTGGACTTTGGCTCAAACTGCTTCCAAGTGGATCACAACATGACCTATTTGGCTCGTATACATGAGGGGTTTCATCTGGACAGATTTATCGTACATATGTCTTTGCTGTATATACGGCTCTTCGTGTACTCTTTTCTTTCTGTATATACTTGACAGAGCAGACACTCTATGAATATATGTGGCTATATCTTGCCGTCCCGCTTTGCGCCTATTTGCCATTGTGAATCGAGCTCTAATTCTTACTATGTAGCAACATTTTGAATGGTTCTGCTTATGTGAAAAACACTGGCTTATGTCGAGGTCTCAGTCACTGCACGGACATAATGGGACTGCGATGCTTGGAAGAAATAAAAGGAAGCCCGGTAGCTGCTAACCTTTGGGTTATTGAGGTATCAAGGAAACCGCAGTACCTTTCGTATGAAATAGTGTAATTCTGGGCGAGACATTTACAAAGCAAACAGGTTCCTTCGCCAAGTATGCTGTGCATGGATAACCAGTCCATTTGTTTTGTTTCGCTCACCTGCATTCAGTCCCAGACACTAGGGGCAGCCACAAGGTAACGATATCTTGAATTAGAGGTAGCATGCACTTTATAGAAACGAAGCAACTGTGATTTTATTGCCTTTACTAGCATGGTGTCAAGCGTCGTGCAATTGCGAATACTAATCGGCTACAGGGTAGCTCGGGTCTCTGGTAACGCTTGTAACGTACCATCGACCATAACGCCAAACAGACAAAAGATTAGGCTAATAATCACATTTCTAGCAATTATTATAATGGTACCAGCTGTTATATCGGATCGATAGTGTCAAAACGTAACAATGCCTTCATCAGCAGCGAGTTGTGCCAAGCAGCTCGCTTGGGATCAGCCAGCCACTATCTTGGCGTGCGCCCGTTGTCAATGACCAGAGGACATTTCATGAGCTGGGAGATGCAATATGAACGCATCTACTCACCAATGCCAATTCTACCGCGATTGCGTCACTAGTGGACCGTACTCTAGTCATGGTTGACGAAAGCGAGTCATTGAATGCGCAAATTCCGCGCTTGATACGGCACACACCGGCAACAATGCCATACCACTACTACCGCATGCAGCTCCAGTCAGCCAATGCCCAGTCTCCGGGCTACTTCCGACCTAGGACCTACTTGCAGCCTATTAATAGTGCGGATGTCCCCGGCATTCGGCATCCGGGCCAGGGGCGTGGAGTTCATTACGTGGCTACGGGAGAAAACCCTCGTCCTAGCCCTTATACAGAACCTCGGATAGACGCGCCACATTATACAAATAAGAAGCCGTATTTGTATATCACAGCAGTGTACTACGCTGTGAAGTGCCTCCCAAGTCCCGTTTCGTAGCTACCTTGCTCTGTTATCAAGTACAAATGCTTGCGACTCCGGCCAACCCGGCGAGGCCACAACTTCGCCGGCAAATCGGTGCCGCGTCCTGGGTCCAGCTGGAGACTCGACGGTCGCGCAGCAAGGACAGCAATTCGATGGGCCAGCTGATTATGTGGAGAAGACACAGCGGCGATTCCAGCACCCGTACATCCGTAGAGCGCAAGATTATATCGTCGTTACTGCGAACCCATGAAATACCCTGCTCTTGGAACCTCTTCCCTCTTTGCTGTTGTGTCATCGCGTACCCCAGATGAATTCACCATCGACATCTCGCAACATTGCTGCACTTAACAGAGCTCCGAAGTGCATTGGCTCGGGTCCGGCGCGTTGTTCAATCGACACCCTGGACAAAGGAAATCTTGGCAGCAGCCCGCAATATCCTCGCAGGCGGCGCCTGTAGAAAAACTTTTCTTCTTCGTCCCCTGGTTCTCGGCCTCACCAAAAAGACCCATCTCAAGGCTGATGCTCGACGCATAGCCGGTTCTCTTCTCCTCTATACCATCGCACGCCTTCAGCCCTACGAGATATCCATCGCGCATCATGTCGGCGCAGCAGGTGCCAATCGCGGATCGATCTGCCAAGATGGCAGATCCCAGCTCCGTCGTTGACATTGAGGCTGTGCAGACCAACACTCCAATCACCAAGCCGACACACTCCGACAAGGTGGGTGACGCTCCACCTGCCGAGGACAGCTCTGCCAGAATAGTCGAGCTTGTCAAGGGCGAAAAGGATGGCCGGTTTGGCTTTGCGCGCGGTTCGCGGCTCGTCAATGACCTGGCGATGATGGTGGGCTTCATGGAGCTTGCCAACGCTGGTGATTTCGCCGCCAACGTGTGGAACGATGTGCCCGTGCCCATCTACGCCCTCGTCTTCATGGCCATTGGCGGCACCGTCGCCGCCGTGCTCTGCGTCTTTGCCTTTCGCGACTCGAGGCTGGCCCGCAAGAATGTCAACTTCCTTCGACAGCAGCGCAGAGACGCAGAGGAGGAGCGGACGCGGAGGCTGGGACGTGGAGAGCCGGTGCGGGACATTGACGTCTACCTCGCCGTCTCGCTGCGCGAACTCGGCAGCGAGACCATCGCCAGATGGCTCATGGACCTGCTCATGGGCGGCGGCGCCGTCCTCATATCCATCGGCACATACATGGCCATCGGCGGCGCCAACCGGAAGGTCTGGCTAGCAAGCAATATCCTGTCGGGCTATCTGGGAAACGCACCCATAGCCCTGTACGGTCTTGTCAACACCTGCTGGGCGGGCTTCATCTTCTGCAAGGTCCAGAGACACATCAACGCCACATGCCGGCCGCTCAAGGGATCCAGGGCCGCCACGCTGGTCAAGCGACGCGCCCGCAACGTGCAGGTCTTCTGCGTCATCAACGGCACGGCGACGACCATGGGCGGAGTGGGCTCCATGGTGACGGCGACCCGGTGGTGGGGATACGTGGTGCTCATTCCCGTCATCGTCTCGTCCATATTCTGCAATATCTGGTGGAGGCGCCGCGTTGGCTACACCCGGTCACGGCCCACGCCCACGCAGTTCCCAGCCCTCGTTCCCGCCGACCTCGTCGTGATGCTCGAATTCGCCGCCCGAGCCGAGATTGCTATTCAGCAGAGCAGCGAGTCCCCCGTGGACCAGTTTGTCTCCGACCCAGACTCTCTGGCGGAAGTTCTGGCCTTCATCGAACGCCATGACCTTCTCGACGAGTACGCGCTTCGAGTCGCAAACGCCGACGACACACGCGCCGCTCTGGGCGGGAACCAGAGCACGCAGCTGAGCGTCGGCGTCGATAACCTGCTGTCGCTGCCCGAGTCCTTGCACCCACAGATGCTGGCCATGGCACAGGACTGCCTCCGAGAGCTTGGGCCCGAGCACTTCAGGAACCGGGAGCGCTACGCAGCGGAGCTACTAGGTAGCTACTATTGCATTGCTGGAGATGTCGACTTTGATGGTGCCGCAAACGATACGGGCGACAAGTGACGTGGTGATGCGGAGCGGAGCGAAACGTCGGTGGCGAGATGTGAGGCATTGCGATGTGGCTCGTTTTACAATTACACTCTTATATTCTCCCTGGTTGAGCCAGCCTTCCGATTCTACTTCCTGTTCTAATCCATACCTGGTTGAGCCTTGCTCTTCTCCTTAATACCTGATTCATACATTCATACATTTATACACTTTGCTCTCAGACCTGCGTTCCACATCACTCAAAGCGTCGCCGCTGGCAAGCCTCCATGTCCAAAGATGGATAAATTACATTTACTTTCGCAATCGCTGTTTCCCACCTTCACCCCAAGTCGAAGCTGTAGTTTGGCCCTGAAACCACTGCGCCCTCCAGCGCGGCGCCTCCTATGCCTGCCCAGGATCCTGGGCCATCATACCATCAAAGATTTTGCCCATAGTCTCGGCGCCATCCCCCCCAAATAGCATGTTGCTATTCTGAGCCGTCATCTCCGCAGGCTCCGTTGACCTCTCAAACATGATCTTCTCGAACCTGGCGACGTGTGGCTGCGCAATCTCCTGGAAGGTTGCCGCCGCACTCGACTCCTTCCACGCAGCGACCAGCGCCTCCGACAGCGTGACGGAATCCCACAGAGCCAGGTTGGCACCCTCGCCCGCCCAAGGCATCATCAGATGCGCTGCATCGCCGACGAGTGTGACGCCCTTTGGGAGTCCCAGCTATGGCCGACGGGGAGATTGTACATGGCCTTGAGGTTTGCCGGCGCGCCCGCCGACAGCTCGGGGTCTTGCTCGCACGCCGTGGCGATGAGGGTCTTGGCCTTTTCACCAAAGGTGCCGTAAAGCGCTGGGTCGGAAACGAGGAACTCCGTTAGCTGATCGGGTGTGAAGCTTGCGGTTTTGGCGCCGAGTGCGTGCTCGTCCTCGTCCGCGACGACGACGTACATGGCGATGGACTGGTTGACGCCGCGGTGCGTGATGAGGCCGCTATTCTCGCCCAGCAGGAACGTCATGCCCGGACCCAGCACGCTCGCCAGCTCGGGATACCGCCTCGTCGCATCCAGGATGTGCAGCGTGGCGTAGTAGACGCCGCCGTAGTGCGGCTTCACGGCAGTGAGCAACGGCCGGACCTTGGACCAGGCCCCATCGGCGCCGACAACGAAGTCGTGCTCCTTGACGCCGTTCTCGCCAAGGTCGAGCGCGATCCTGCCGCCGGCCGTCCTCGACACACCAGTCACCTTGTGGTTCCAGTGGACGCTCTCGGCGGGGACCGCCAGAGCGAAAAGGTGAGTGAGTGCGTTGCGCGCAATCTCGGGCCTGTCTCCGTCGTCGCTGTGGCTCTCGTGCGTGACGGTCAGGTCCCTTTTCATCACCTTGGTGCCCTCCGCACAGTCGAGGGTGAGCGGCGTGAACTGATGCTCGAGTCCGCAGGCGCGGACCGCGGCCAGGCCGGACTCCTGATGGAGGTCGAGCATGCCCGAGGGCTTGGCAACCGTCTCCGCCGTGGGCTTGTCGCGGAGGTCGTAGACGGTAAATGGGATGTTTTGCCTGTGGAGGAGGGCGCCCAGGCAGAGGCCGGACGGACCGCCGCCGACGATGGCGATGCTTGCTTGCGAGGCCATTGCGAGATGCATTAGTACTGCGGGTATTGTGCGGCTGTGGCTGTGAAGTGAGGATTGCTCTACGACACGTTCGAGAGACGAGCGCGCGTTATATGTTGGATGACTTGCACAGGAATGCGGGTTGTCTCAATCCGGGCGCCTCCCGTCTTTAATACATTTCCGGCACCGCCTCAAGACCATATCCCACCCAGCAAGCCCCCCAAATCACCAGCACTATAATATCCCATCGTTGAACAGGTGGCTGGACTGGAGGGAGCCTTCAATATCGTGGCTCGGTGGTCCGGGTGTCTCTTGGAGAAACAATACCCGACATGGCGCACGGCTGTAGTCGCACTACTATCAGAGTACGCGTCATTAATTAATGAAACCTGCTAGTGCTCTACTACCAGGATGAGAGCAGTACCGCAGGGCTAAACTAGCCGCGCCTTTTGCCCAAATCCAGTAGAGACCCTGGCTTGTGTGTCGCTGTGAAGCTGACATTCGGCGATGGCGTCGGCTGACGTGTTTGCGCGGGCGTGAACGGGGAGTCTAGCGTCCGGAAGGCTGAATGAAGCGCCGTAACCTGGCCGCATCGGCGGGTGCTATAGCCAGTCTGGGGCTGGAGAGCGTCAGATTCTTGATGTCTTGGTTGCTGTCGGGTCGTCCTCCAGGTCTGTTCTGCGACTAGCCGTTTGTGGCGTGGTCCGGCGTTTGGGATATACGGCGTAGATTTCACAGCGGCCAAGAGGCAGTGGATAGGTGCAAATGGACTGATATATGCTTTATTCCCTCGATTTATTTCGTATTTACGTGCTAGCTCTGCTATGTACTTGACAGGGTTGCCAATGCCGCAATGCTTGTGGCCGACTGATGTCGTGCCCTCACAGGTTGGCATGCTCGTCATTTACATCCCGTACATGACCCAATCGGAATGTCACTCAATCGGAATGCGCTGCGCTCCATATATGCATGTCATTTTTAAATGTACGACGCCTCGACGAGGAAGCCGATGGTGAGCTGGATGTGGCGCTGCACGGCATCCCACTGAATCTTGTCAAGGCTCTGTTGCGGTCCGTCAGCACAAACCATTCACAGTTTCACACCAACTGGGGGGGATAAAGGCAGCACTCACATCGCGGCTGGAATGGATGTCGGGGTTCGACTTGTTAAACTCGTCCTCAAAGACAAATGCAGACGCTGTAGCCCGTTAGCCGTGCCTCCCGAGACTGAGCAACACCGCAACTCACGGAATCCGTTGGATCGCGCGCTCGCATGATCCGAGCACCCATAGCCGCACTTTGACGAACTCGGTGCAATCCCCGTGTACTCGGTCGCGACCTTGGTCACGTAGGCTGTCAAGTCCGCGTCGACGTTGTCGGTGATGACGGACGGCTTGCCAGACGGCGAGTAGCCCGTCATGTCCTGGTTGAACATGGCAATCACGTTCTTCTTGGTGGCCTTGTAGTCGGCGAATACGTCCTTGGAGCCGAGCAGACCGCCCTCCTCGCCGGCGTACCAGTGGAACTCGAGCGTGTTCTTCGGCTTGAAGCCGCTGCTGGAGAGGACGCGGAATGCCTCGAGGATGGTGACGGAGCCGGAGCCGTTGTCGTCTGCGCCGGGGCTGCGGGCGGAGGAGGAGCCAGCGGTGGAATCTTGGTGGGCGCCGACGATGACTGCTCGACATCAGTATCCGGGGTCTAACGCAGGACTAGTAGTTCGCCGGAGGCGTATCCCTTACCGATCTGGGCGTTCTCGCCGGGGATCTGCGCAATGACGGAGGGCTGGTTGAAGCGGTGCTTGAACTGCCTGACGGTGATGGCCGTGTTGGCGGCCGCGACCTTCTTGACCTCGTCGAACAGCCACTGCGCAGACTGCGTGCCGGTCTGGGACTGGTAATGGCGATTGTGGAACCTGGCATCACACGGGGATAAGTCGCAAGGTCAACGGTCAACGGGTGGGCAAGAGGGCGTCTTGGTCTTACTCGGACAGCGTCTTCAACCAGCTCTTGGGCTTGTCGGTGCTGGACTGGTCGATGAGCGCGTTGGCCTCGTCGACGTGCTGCAGCGTGTCAGGGTACGTGACGGCGGCGGCGGCAATGGAGAAGGACTGCTCGGCCTTGCCGGAGAGGATGTCGAGGACCTCGTCGTCCTGTGGCATCGGTTAGATGATGGGCTCACGCTGGCTCCCGGTGCCGTCTCACCTCGATGTCGGTAATGTCGATGAAGCCGACGCCCTTGGAGGTGAACCTGGCGAAGAGGGTCCTTCTCGTCAACCCACTGGCCGGCGTCCTGCTCCGACGTCTTGATGAGACGGAGCGACTGACGGTCGGGGTGCGACGTGCTCGCGGGGGCGGCGAGAGCAAGCGGGCACGACGCCGCGAGGACGGCTAGAGCGGTATTGAAGTGCATGATGAAGGCGGTATCCAATTCTGTCACTCGAGAATGCGAATGCCGTAGTAGAGAAGCGTTTCACGTCGGCTCCCTTTGCCAGCCTGCCCGGAGGAACGATGCGTATTTATACGCAGCACGCCGCGGCCAACCTCTCGCAGGAACCAAGACCAACTCGCTCAGAGACGGCCTCATCACCGCCCGCGTCATTGAGGAAGGTGACGATGCCGAAGCGCACAGCTGCCAACTTGGGCACGACGATACGACCCGATGCGATGGTGCCATCAGCACCCGCCGGAGACGCAAACCGCAAGCAGCAGTCATCATGGCCGGGATGGAGGGCGCCCATGGCGATCATGCGCGGACAAGCCGGTCCTACTGCCGCTATGGACGACACGGTTGCATTTTGCCATGGCGCGTCGATTCAATGCGGCAGGACACGAGAACCTAATCTGTAACTCGGCCTGGCAGTTGATGCGGATCGAGGCGTGAGCTGCCTGATCGAGGTTAGGGCAGCACGGCGAATCTTGGCCATATGATGCAAGGTCGGTACGTGCTGCTGCTCTGGGAGAGCGGCAGTGCCGCGCGTAGCCAAGGCCGTCGCGGACGGTGGCTCGGCGGATGGAGGAGCTCGGATGGGAAGGGCCAGAACCTTGTTTGCAACCTTATTGGGGAGTTTAAATGTGCATCGCGAAGACGTGATAGAGGCCGCGATGAATGCCATCAGGCGGAGCCGTTCGGCGCCTTTACCTACCCTGTACGCCAAGACCGAGCATGAGAAGCCGACGCGGCACTCGTTGCTCGGTCGTGATGCGAGAGGTATTTAAGCGGCCAGTTCATCATGTAGTAGAGCCCAAAAGGAAGCCCTCTTACTCTGCCTGGGATTTTATAATCACCCACTAAGCCCTGTGGTGGAGCCTCAACGCCGTGATGAAGACGATATGCTCCTTTACCACTCTAGCGTTGCGCCTCTTTGCGCACTCAGATAGGCAAGTGGACACTGAAGGCTGCTCATACTCTCGTCGACCGGTAATATAAAAGATGACTACGCTGTCTCCGCACATGAGAGCCAGGTCGTGGATCCAGGGGCGGTCCATGGGTAGCCAACGGCATGGTGCGGAGTAAGCGGTACGAAGTGATCGCACCCGAGACAGCCGTCAATCTGAATCATTGCTCAAGGGCCACGCTGGCTGGGGAGGATGGCTGGTCTGAAGCTTCGATAAACGCCGACGGACATGTACGGTGCTCTCCGCCCGCTGCCTCGTCGTCGAACTGTGCCATCGACAGCGTACGCAATGCCCGGGATGGCAGAGGCGCTTAATCACCGCTCTGCACAATACGGGCTGGATACGATATGCGCATCTGCTACCCATCTTTACCCATCTTTACCCATCCTTCGTCTTAGAGAGCCCCCGCTCCTTGCTCCCCCAACCCATGGAGTCATGGATGGCATCCGCCCCATCAAGTCATCAAGTCATCATTGCGGCCCATACGGATACAAGCACGGGATGTTATCGGCGACCATGGACAACACGCGCCATGGCGGCCACTTAGCAAGCTCGCAGCCTGCATCTGCGTCCCACATTCCCCTTCTCAGCTCTCCAAGAGGCAGAAGCACGTACATGTACGAAGGAGGCTTCCCCGCAATCGGGCCCGGCTGCCGTTAATCTCCTGCCCCGGACGGCCCGCCAGCCAATAGCCAATGGCATCTTGCGGGGTTGGGAGGTCGCTAATAAGCGATCAAAGACGAACCGAACAATGCGGCCAGTTGGACCGAGGCATTGACGAAGCGCCGCAGGGTTTATATGGGTGGCCGTCGTCGGCGCTTCCTCGCGTGTCCCGTCGTTGTCGTCGTCGTCGTCTCCGCCTCAACACGGCCGGTGCTTCGTGCTTCTCCATTGACGATATCGCGCCTCTCTGTCTCGCTGCGAAGTGAGGCTTCTGCCGAGACTTGCACTCCGTTGTCGCAGCCATGATCTACGGCAAGCTCGACCAGGTGGCCGTGCCAAACATTGATCTCCTCACGCTGCTCTTTGGTAAGATGGACGTCCCAGGGCCCTCGGCTGCTCAGCTCCCCAGCCTCTGTCGAGCGTCCCGCTGACGTCCGACGCCTCCCAGACTCCAGCCTCAGCCGCTCCAAGGATCACTCGGCCCTCCACGCCGAGGCTCACGACCCCAACTGGGTCATCACAAAGGCCAGGGTGCGCGCCCTCTCCACCGCCTTCGCCCACTTCCTCCGCCACGAGTACGGCGTCGGCGCCACCGGGCCGAAGAAGGATGTCGTCGTCACCGTCTCGACGGGGCAGTCTGCGCTGTCGTCTGCCTTCTACGGCGTCATCGCCGCCGACGGCATCTACTCGGCCGCGTCGCACGCCGGCACCGTCAATGACCTCGCGAGACAGGTCAGGGACGGCCCCGCCAAGGTCCTCATCTGCAGCGGTGACCTGAAGAAGACGGCGCTCGAGGCGGCCAGGGTCGCCGGCCTGCCGGAGAGCAGCGTCCTCGTCCTGACGTCTTGGCCGGAGGTGTCGCTGGAGAGCGCGGATGGGTCGCGCAGATGCGACCTGACGCAGTCGATGCGATGGAACACAATCACAGACCCCGCGGAGCTCGCAGATCGGCCCATCTGCATCCTGTACTCGTCCGGCACGACGGGCCTGCCAAAGGGCGTCCTCCTATCCCACGCCAACATCGTCTCTGCGCTGTACGTGCCAAGCTTCCTGAACCGCCCCATCTACGACTCGCTGCTCGTTCCCGGCCGGGGCTACGCAAAGCGGACCCTCGCGCACATCCCGGCCGCGCACATTGCGGGATTGCTGAGCTACTTCATCCATCCCATCTACGACGGGACCATGATCTACTGGATGCCAAAGTTCAACCTCGACGACTTCGTGCACTACGTCCCCGAGCTTGGCGTGACGCACTTCTTTACCGTGCCGCCCATCTGGGGCCTGCTCGCCAAGCAGCCCGACATAAAGGAGCAGTTCTCTCGCGTCAAGATGGGTTCGTCTGGCTCGGCGCCGCTGAGCAAGGAGATACAGGAGTCGGCGGCTAGCAAGATGGCGCCGGATGCGAGGATTGGGGTGGCATATGGGCTGAGCGAGACGACTGGGTCTGTTACGTATACCCGGCCGGGTCGGACGGATGCCTCGGGCAGTCTTGGGGCGCTGATGCCAAATGTTATAATGAGGTGAGTGTTGTCTCGCAGTATTTCGTCGACTGTTGGCCTGACATGGGCAAGGCTCCTCGACGATGACGACCAGGACGTTCAGCCCGGACAGCCCGGCGAAGCGCTGTTCAAGGGAGCGTTGGTGACCAAGGGCTATCACAACAATCCCGAGGCCACCAGTAATGCCTTTACCCACGATGGGTGGTTCCGCTCTGGAGATATACTTCGGATGGACGGCGATCTTCTGTATCTAGTCGACAGGAAGAAGGTATCTCACCCCCCAACCCTGCCAATGACCGCGCCTCTCAACTAACACACACCCACAAGGAACTCATAAAATACAAAGGCATGCAGGTCGCCCCCGCCGAGCTCGAAGGCATCCTCCTCAGCCACGCCGCCGTCGCCGACGCCGCCGTCATAGGCATCCCCCATGGCGACACCGAAGTCCCGCGCGCATACGTCGTGCCGACCGCCGCCTCCAAGGGCACCATCACGGAGCAGGAGATTAAGGATTTTGTCAAGTCCGAGGTGGCCAGCTACAAGCAGCTGAGGGGCGGAGTCGCCTTTGTAGATTCCGTGCCGAGGAACCCGTCGGGTAAGATTCTGAGGCGGGAGTTGAGGGAGATGCGCAAGAGGGAGACGCAGCAGTCTAAGCTGTGAGCTGCGCGTTTTGCGCATGGGATAAGATTCTACTGCTCCCACTACGGGTGTTGCGCGAACCACTGTTACGTTTGGGCTGGTGTGTGGTTGAGGCGCTGATGGCGTGGACAAATGGGATGGCAGAGCCATGATCTATTGGCCGTTTTAACAAATTAAACGAGGCTGCGCTGCCTGTGTGGTGTGCGGCATCCAGAGAGACACACAAACTTTCTATATAGGCACCCGGGATGCTCGGGATACGAAATATTCATGGCAATCTTGCGACGGCGCAGCGCTGCAAGGCGTGAATAAGCCTGGTATTTGCGCTATCATCACCGTCTGCTTGCCTCGCGGGCTAGAATGCGGACTGCTCATTGATAGTGCATGCGAGATGGCCCGTGTTGAAGAGAAGAAGAAGTAAAATAAGCAAAAAGTAACCAGAACGGCACTCCAACCTCTCACTCCAACTCCGCCCAGCATCTATCAAGACCCTAGAACGGCCCGTGACGCCATCACGAAGATCTAGACCCAACACCCCCCACAACACATAATTTCACGCGCGCACTGCACCACCCATTGCGGCAAGGCCAGGAACATAAGCGTAGCATTTGGCATTGGCTGCAAGTCAACCGCGCAGCTTACCATCTTGGGTGCTTATTGCTCCGTTCTGGGCAACCCACCAGCGTCAGCCGCTCTCGCTAGGTCGAATCGGTGTGCGGCTGAGCTTACGGCGACGAGGGTCGGGTGTGGTTTCATCCAAGTCGGCTAAGACGGAGGAATTGCAGATGTGAGGCTGTCGGTTTTCTGTCGTGAAGCATTCGTTGAACGGTGGTTTTGTTGCAATCTTCTGTGTTTGTAATACAGCCTCGGTGTTTTTGAAGGATGCGAATCGCGGACTTGTGATGGTCAAGATGGAGGTATAAAAGGCGCGGTCCCATCGCGCGTTGTTAGCGAGAGACATCCAGCGACTCAACTGCACAACTCAACCCCTTATACTTGTATCCGTAAACTTACACTCTCCTGCAATCTCTCCAAGATGAAGTTCACCGCCATCACCGCCTTCGCCCTGGCAGTCGCCTCCTCCTTTACTCTCGCCAACCCAGTCCCGGAGCCTGTCGCCGAGGCAGTCCCCGAGGCGATCCCAGAGGCAGACGGCCACATCTCCAGCGACTTCGCCGTCAATGCCGTCGCCAAGATCCCGGGCCCCGTGGTAAATGACTACCCCTACAAGGGCAAATGCAGCGGCGTAGACCCGTGGAGGTACTACAAGTGCAACTGCGTCAGCTTCGTCGCATGGCGCATCAACAAGCGCCTCGGCATCAAGTTCAACAACAGGTACAAGGGCGCCGAGTGGGGGAACGCCAACACGTGGGACGAGGCCGCGCGCAAGACAAAGGTCAAGATCAACAAGACGCCCGTTGCTGGGAGCATTGCGCAGCTGAATCGCAAGACGGGACATGTGGCGTGGGTGACCAAGGTTTCGGGGAATAAGGTGACGGTGGAGGAGTACAACTGGAACGTGGTCAAGGGCTATGGCAAGAGGACCGTCGACAAGTCCTACTTTGAGAATTATATTCACATCAAGGTTTGAGGCGCCTGGTACATGGCATGGACGGGCGGAGGCGGCGTAATGGAGCGGGTGGACAGACTTCTATATTAGAATAACATGACTTTCGTGCTGCTTGGCGTCTGAACTTCACTTGTACGTCTTGGCTTAGGGATTTGTGATTAATCGAAGCTTCATGTGGCCCAATGTTTGGCTCTACTTATACGACCTTGAATCGAACTGTTGCATGCCCAGCCAGTTTGTCGTCTTCTCAAACGTTCCTGCAGGCATGCTCCGCAGAGGATCATCCACCTCATAGTGTGAAAACCGGTTCATGACGGTCGTCCTAGTGCCGTTGCCGTATTTTCTTGCATCGCGAACGGTCGGGCCCCTGGAAATATCCAAGACGACGGTTTTGAGCGATGTTATTACGCCGTGCGTTATCCCAGCAAACACGGCGGCCGAGTTCGACGACACGTCGTATCCTGAGCGGTCAGCAAGCCGTCGGAGCACACGTCTCGTAAAGTCAAATTCCACACACCTCTGGATCTCGCAACTCTGGCGAAGACGTACCCGCCTATCGCGTCCCAGAATGGAACGGCGATGCTGAACGGGGTGGACTCTGTCAACAGTGCCATGCCGCCCTGGACGAACCAAGCCGAGGCAATCGCCGCCACAAGCAGCGGTTCAGCAACTGGAGGAGAAGGAATTAGACCTGGTCTCTGGGGAATGCGCCGCCGCGGATACAGGTGCACTCACGCTCATCAAAGAAGGACTGCGAAACCATGGCCGTGATCAACAACGCCAGCCCAAACGGATTGACAGCCAGCGACAGCAGCACCCCCAACGCCCAGTTTATCCCTCCATACCGGTTCCCAAAGTCAACCAGGGCCAACACGCCGACTTTGAAGGCGCCTACTTTGGCCCCGAATCGGCCGATGCCCGACGTCGATGCGCAATATTCCGCTGTGCGAGAGTGGGAGCGGCAATTCACTCGCGCGCCGACCCTGGCGGCGGCGGCGGCGGCTAGAGCGCTGAATGCAACATCGGCAGCAATGAGAATCAGGTATAAGATGACTGTGATTGTCAGCGTTTGGCACGTTGAAGGGGCGGAATGAGTCGTCAGCGCACGCTTATAAGTGTTTGACTTTGGCGCAACGGCCTGGTATTCTCTGTGCGACTTGCATTGCCCACAGGTCCCGGCTCCGAGAGCGACACCTTCAGATGCGCAGGTCTGAATCTCGTCCGACATTTGTATTGTGAGCTGGTCATCAAAGACTTGTCGTTGAAGGCAGAATGTCGACGGCTGGTGTAAACATGAGAGTGTAGATCTAAAGCAGCAGCACGACAACTCCTGATGGATTTCAGCTCTTATTCTGAGCAGGGATCGATTCTGCCTTATATAATAACCAGTTTACCCCCGCACAAATAACACAAATGCGCTATTGAAGCCCTGCAGATTGTTGTTGTCCCCTTGTCAGCCCCACGCCTATCTGCATCCTGGTGTGCACACAAAATTACGCCTTGCTCAGCCCGCCCACAGTCCAAGTCACCATCTCTAAAGCCCTCATCCAAAATCGGCGAGAGTTGTAGAAGTCGTACTTCTACCTCACAAATCATGGACGTACAGTCCGGCGAGGCAAAGTGCGTTATTCAAGCCAACCCTGACGTCTCGGGGACTGGGGTGCGTATCGGACGACGCGACAGACTGGGGAAGCATTGACACGTCTAGATACGAACCTCCATCTATGCGCTGGCCCTGGTCAGTCGAATTGTCGAATTTCTGGCACACCAGACTACGGACCTCGAAGAATTCAAAGACTTCAGGAAGCAAGTCAATAGCGCGCTGAATCTCCAGGGCCTCGCCCTGCTCGGCACTTCCATCGTGCAGACATCCATGGACAAGCTCACTCTCTTCCACGGCATATGCATAATTCACCTCCTAGCACTCCTGAATCTGAATCTACCGTCGCGGATCTGGTATAACAATGAAGGCCAGTTGAGACTGTACGTGTGGATAGCCACTCAGGGCATAGTAGGCTGCGCGTTCTGCGCCTTTGCAATGTACATCTGGGTCACCGCGAAGACTTTTGGCAGTCAGCCCGAGTGTAATAGCTCAACGGTTTATGTGGTCTTCGGCGTGAGTATACCAGCTACGTCTACCGCCTTTCGCTGGGTGGTCATCGGCGTGGTTTTAGCCTCGGCGGCCAAGTCCATTATGGGACTCGTATTCACCATTGGTTCTCATTCCTTTTTCCGCTGGCTGAGCAGGAGATACCCCAATGGATGGGAGACATATCGGTACGATGACCGGCCGGCACCAAAGAAAACCGAAACTGTGTTCCAGCAGCGGATGAAGTTGGTCAGCACGCTGGTGTGGAATGTGTATGCCATCATCTCGCTTGAACAAACCATTTCCAGGAACAGCCTCGAGCAGGCAGAGCATGAATGGACATTTGGGCAGATCCTCTCCATGTTTATGCTCATCGGCGTTGCTGGAGAGTGTCTAGAACTGGGACTCGCTCACATGGAAAAGAAACGTCGGGAAGAATCTCTTTTGCCGGCGCCGAGACCTCTGGCTGTGAATCAAGGGTTGACAGTGGATTCGTCGGGAACAGCGGCAGAGCAAGCCATTAGGCTGAGAACTCTACGTACGTAGATTATGGGATTCTAGTTTCTTTGTATGCTGTACAATATGTGAGGATAGGAAATAAGATGGGTTGACAATAACACACTTCTTCTTTAGAGCCACGAGCATCAGGCACCACGTCATCCAGCATGGACTCCTCAATGCAGCAGGCCAGGTGATTGTCTCAAATTTCCTTCGCAAGATTGAGGCTACAAGGGTATCACAATCACGGAAATAAAATCAACGGCTCTTCGAATTGACCAATCCCGTGAAGCCAACACTACTGCATCCGGCATCAAATGATCACGTCAAAGTCATCATGTGGTCGGAAGATGCAGCGGCAGGTGGATATGCGCTATTTCTTCCTGTGTGTGAACCTATCGTGCCGTTTCTCCCAATTGGCCACTGGCTCTCTGAAGGTTGTTGATCTGTTGGTGTGAGGATGGTATCCCTGCTTGGCTTCATGTTGTTCCTGGTCTAGTCTTGAAACCGGGAAGGCGGGCGTGTCTTGTGATCGGTTGGTGGAGTACTGCCAACTTTGATGCTTTGTAATGAGTCCTAGATGCTGCGTGATGTGAGTTTGGGTGCTTAAATAATCTGTGACTTCGTCGTAAATATCCATCTACTTCAACTCCAATCAACTTCCCCTCAACGTGAGCTCAAACATCTAGACAAAATCAGCCACCATGGCGGTCATATACGAGACCCCTCCCCCTCCGCCAAAATTCGACATCACCCCAGAGGCGCTCATCAACAAAGCCGAGTCCATCGCCAAAGCACAGCAAGAGGCAGTGGAAGAGATCCTAAACGCAGTAACCGCAGAAAACGCCACATTTGAAAACACAATCGTACCTCTGGCCCACGCCAACAATGAATTCGACGTTAACGTGACGTATATTGGCATGTTTCAGTCGCTCTCCCCGTCAGAAGACCTGAGAAATGCGTCAGCCAAGGCAATCGCAGTGAATGACCAGGCCGCGAGGTCCCTCTGGCAGAACGGCGCTGTTTTTGCATTAGTCGACGCTGTACGCCGCAGGGGACTATCCGAAGAAGTTAATGAGGAATCTAGGCGGCTCGTCGATAGATACCACCGGTATTTTGTGGAGAGCGGACTTGAGTTATCGGAGGACTCGCAGAAGCGGTGTCATGATATCAATAAAAGTTTAAACGAGCTACGCACCCAGTTCATGGAAAACATTGGCAAAGACCCAGGAAGCGTGTGGAAGACAGAAGAGGAATTGAAAGGTCTTGGCAGAGGCAAGTTGGACGGGTTAGAAAAAGACACAGAAGGACGACGGAGAATCATGTGCAAAAAACCCGACTCGATTGCCGTGCTCTCGCAATGTGAAGACAGCCAGACTCGAAAAGACGTGTACGTCGGCGACCAGTCCGCCTACCCAGACAACGTCGCTATTTTCAAGCAAATGATGCTTCTCCGAGATGAGCAAGCGCGCCTCTTCGACAACCGGACCTTTGCGTCTAGGAAACTCGAGCACGCTCTGATAAAAAGCCCAGACAAAGTATCCGAATTCCTCTCAGACCTGAAGGAAAGGACACGCCATCTAGTCCGCGATGAAATCCAAGCGCTGGAGAAATTTAGTGGCCTGTCCACGCCGCTTCATGTATGGGACTTCTCGTATTACCACGATAAGCTGCTCAAGCAAAGGTATAATGTCGACCACGAGTTGGTGTCGGAGTACTTTCCCGCCACAGTGACGATCCGCAAGATGCTGCAGGTGTTTGAGACGCTCTTCAGCCTTTCCATAGTCGAGCGCGAGGATCGAGACGAGGGCGACGTGTGGCATCCAGATGTCGACATTTTCAATGTCTGGGACAAGGAGAGTGGTGCGTTTATTGCGTATCTCTATACTGATATATACCCTCGGTATGGAAAGTATAACCATGCGGCAAACTTCAACATCTATCCTGTGAGTGATGCAAAAAGACTGCTCTTACACAACGAGGTAAAGACGTTATTGACTAGCTTAGGGCTATCTCGACAAAGACGGAAGACAGCTCTCCACGGGCACCGCTCTCGTCTGCAACGCCTCCCAGTCAGCAGAGGGACTTCCCGCCCTCTTGAAACATTCAGAGGTCATAACAATATTTCATGAGCTAGGGCATGGTACGTTCTCTTATGGCGACTAATATCAAGGAGAGTCTGGTTCTAATATGCATCTTGCACATAGCAATGCACGACCTTCTAGGACGAACACAGTACGCAAGCTTCCACGGCCACCGCACCGTCTCAGACTTTACCGAAGCACCAAGCCAGCTTCTCGAATCCTGGTGTTGGGTTCCCGACTGTCTCCAGAAACTAAGTTGCCACTACTCTTACATATCCGAAGAATACAAGCATCAATGGCTGAAGCTAAAATCCTCGACCGGGAGTACACAACCGCCAAAAGAGATACCAGAAACCCTCATTAAAGATCTCATAGCAGCCAAGAAGCTCAACCAGGGTATATTAACCTCTAGACAGGTTGCCTTCAGTCTGTTCGACATGCGCGTCCACAACCCCCGCACGCATGAAGAGCTCGACTCAATGAATACCGGAAATGTGTACAACTCGCTATATGAAGAACTGACGGGGCTAAAGGGCCTAGAAGCGGGTCGTATCGAGACGAACGGACACGTTACTACGCCACATTACATCTGGGGAGTGCAGAGTAGCTACTACTCATATCTATAGTGAGTTTCGCCTTCACCGACTGATTGCCGCTAAATCGTGCTAATGCCGTGATTCAGCACGCGCATTATTGCTACGGACCTGTGGCAGACATGTTTCCAAAAGGACCCTATGAGCCCGGAAACCGGACTCCGATATAGACGCACTATCCTTGGTCGGGGGCGGAAGTAGAGACGAGATGGAGAATCTGATTGAGTTTTTGGGGCGGCCACCTAATTCTGACGCTTACCTAGCTGAATTAGCATGACAGGCTGACATGACGAACCCAAAGTGAAGGCGGAAGGCCTATAAAATTAGCAGACAATGAATACCAGCTGGTTGTTAATCGTCAAGTCTGTCGCTGGTACGGCGATAGTCTTGGTCAGAGCAGAGAATTGCCTAGAAAGCTTTGCGCATTACTGTCGAGACATGAGGTGGTTCAATGGATGAGAAAAGATCAACCGTATTGAGAATGAATAGGTACAGAACTATAAACAAATGCATGCATATTTCACATAAAACGGCGTGCTTTTCCAGCCACCAAAACATGAACAATCTCCTAGGGCTATCATAGTCGAAAAGCAACGAAGCAACGCCCTGTTCACCTAGGCCAAAGCATCAACATGATACGTCGGCAGCTGTGTAAACACATCAAAGCTACCAGTACCAAGTTTTCCAAGCTGCCCCATCACAATGCGCCCACTCGGCGTCGCCAAGTCGTCCCAGTCTCCGTCGAGCACTGCATCTTTCAACACCGACAGTGTCGTCTCAAAACTCATCTTGGTAAACGGACTGACGTTGCCTTTCAGACCGTTGCGGCTGAAAGCAGTGAAGCCTCCGTTCCTCGTCATATAATCCGCAATCAGGTTCAGATGGCGGTTGTCCACTTTGATGCCGTGAGAGCCAAACACACCTGACAGCTCTCGCACGATGGTAGCGCGGCAGGCCTCGACACCGTATAGAGAGAGCATGGCTCCAATGTCGTTGGTCTGGATTCGGTTGGGGTCGATGAAGCCGTTGTAAGTTTGCATTGCCTGGAGGTTGACTCCGCTGATTTCAATGGCGTCCTTCACCACTGTGCAAGCTCCAATGCCACGGATTTCGCGTACCATGGTCTTCGCAATGGCCGCTTGCACCACATTGATCATGAGAAGTTTTGGCATAGTTGAGTCAAATTCGAGAGTCACATTACACCAACTTCCATTCTTCTCGTCGCAGGAGAAATCGGTCACCTCTGAATAAGCCTCTAGGACGCGCTCTGCCCGTCCACTATCCGACTGTGAAGCCCCGGATCCAGTAGCCTCATCCTCATTCTCTTCATCATCCCGGGCTGTCGTCCTCTTAGATGTCGAGCCGTCATCGATGTCGTCTTCCTGCATCTCGTCGACTAGATCTTGTCTATCCATCGACTGCTGGATGGCGTCGTCGTCGTCGTCGTTGTCTCCGTACGACACGGCTTGGCTGCGGTTGGATCGTTCCTTGGCACTCGTTGCGTCATTATCACCTCCATCGTCGTCGTCATCGTCACGGTCGCCGCTAGCTTCAGCGCCAGCGTCAGTCATTTCTACCACCCCGGCTTTGACTCCAACCTCAGGCGTGGCAGTAGTGACCAACGCCGATCGTTTCTTGAACTCGGCCTTCATCAGCGTCAAGGTTCGGCGCAAAAGTTGGCTCTCCACTGTATTCATTACGTCGGATGGACGTATAGCATACGCCTCGGTGTATTCTTCCGCAGGGAAAAACTTGAACTTGACGACGTAAATCTTGGCGAGACCGTATATCTTGCCACGTCCAACCTTCTCTTCAACAGTCACACTGTCTAGAATATAGGATAACGGAAGAGCGCTTATAGATTTAGCAAAGGTCTCTACTTTCTCGGCGGCGACGTCTTCCTTGGGGTAGACCGTCATTGACGGCGTGGAAATGTCTACCGAAGCCGTCATCAGGATCTCTCTTAGACGAGGAATACCCGCAGTAACGTTGTTGGCAGAATGACCAGCCAAATGGAATGTGTTTAGAGTCATCTGAGTAGATGGCTCTCCCACAGACTGGCCAGCAACGATGCCGACAGCCTCGCCCGGTTCTACCAGAGATCGTAAGTACTTCATCATGAAGAGAGTCTCGGCGTTCTTTTTCGTCAGAGCCACGCGGGATGATCGCTGAGCACTGTCATCGTTCTTCTCCCGCAGTAGCTTATCCTTATTCTCCTTAACATAGGTTGACATGGCGTCGTAGAAGAGCTCAGATGTGACAAATGCGTTCGTAGTCGGGTTGTGCGTGCTTGTGAGAGGATCCTTCGTTTTTGGACTGCGCGATTTGGTGTGCTTGATGGCGCTCTTCATGTACTTGACGAACAAATCTCGATTAGCAGCAAGTCGTTCGCTGATATGACGATCGTACTTCAGTTGGACCGCTTCTGAAGCCACATTGCGGAGAATGAAGCTAAAGTCGCTGAGGTATGTCTGTTTAGTGACATCAAGTCCGTCCTCACCGTACAGAAACTGGATGATGGAATTATCTGCATCACGAACGCTTGCATCATAACCGACCGTGAGCCCTTCTAGTCCCTTGATGACACAGCGCTGGAGGTATCCTGAGCGCGATGTCTTGACAGCTGTATCGATGAGACCCTCACGACCTGCCATGTGATGGAAGTAGTACTCTTGCGGTCGTATGCCCGTAAGGAATCGATTGACAATGTAGCCGTTCGCTCGAATGTTAGTCTCAAAGGGCTTGAAACATGGCAATGATTTACCGCTAACCATGAGAGGCACTCGCCTACTCTCCAAGACCTGCTGTCCAAGGTTACACGAGATAAGCGAGGCGTTGACTCTGGATCCCTTCGCACCGGAGGTCGTCATGACCTGCATTTGGTTTCGGGGAAATAGTTTCTCTAGGCCATGGGGGATACACGCCTTTTGGACCGCGTCTGTGATGTTCTTGGTTCCCGCGTTCATCAAAAGATCGAGACCCTCCTGTTTGCGGTCGTCGCGCAGGACCTCCTCAAGACGTTCTAGAAGCAGTGGGTTTGTGGGGTTAAGAGTCCCGTTCAATGAGACATAGTCGGAAGCAATCTTGAGTCCAGCTTTATCAGCTTCCTGCAGGGCCTGCCGTCGAGACTGCTCGCCCTCGGCCGTAAGCCTTAGGTCGTCAATGCCACAAGAGAACGCCCTCATGTTGAGACACCTGGTTAGCAGACGACCTAGACAGCTAAGAAGTTTGCCGGCAGCGGCTGGTCCATAAATCTCATGGATTGCATGAACCATTCCGCCAGAACTCTGACCAATGTGTTGCTTGTCCAAGATGCCTGTAAGCAAAACGCCATCCTGTATCAACACTGTGCCCTCCTCGGAATTACGGCCCCACTGCTCGGCTTTGATCTGTGTTTCTCCCCGCAGCGTGAGGCCACTGCAGTCCAAGGGCTGTATATTTTTTAGGATAGTTGTAATGACTTGTTTTCCCGTCCAGCGCGGAGCAGGTTTGATGACGGCAGGGGGGACAGTCTGGATTCGTTCGGTGGAGATGTGTCCGTTCTCAGGCTGGATTGCGGCGTAAACTAATTGGAAGTAATCGCCGCGACTGAAAAACGTATCGCGGTTGCACAGAGCAATAGACACGGAGATGTGGTCCTGAATGAGACCTCGGAGGGGCTTCCCTTGCGTGCCAGAGAGGTATTGGTGGTTGGTATCCGCGATCTGTAGCGCTTCGGCTCGTGCGACCTCGTTTTGAGGGAAATGCATGTTCATTTCATCTCCATCGAAATCGGCATTGTACGTATTGCAGTTGGCGTAGTGCATGCGAATGGTCTTTTCACCAGGTAAAACCCGCACCCGATGGCCCATGATGGACGGTTTGTGGAGAGTGGGCTGTCGGTTCATCAACACAACGTCACCATTGGTCAAGTGTCGAAGCACCTTCTTGTTCTTGGTCCTTGCCATTTCGATATTGGTCGGTGCAAGAAGTTGGTTGGCCAGAGATATGCGATCATCGACTGATTTATTCCTCAGATTCACCCTTTGCCCATTCTCGTCTTCGATGGCAACGGCTCCAGGCCACTTATCAACGCCATTAATCACTGCCTGTTGCATTTCTCTAAAGTTATGGCTAGTGACGGGCTCTGGGTATGTCAACGTTCGAGCAAACACGGGAGGGACACCAATCTCATTCGTTTCAATATTGGGGTCTGGCGAGATGACACTTCGAGCTGCGTAGTTGACACGTTTGCCCATCATGTTCTTTCGGAAAAGACCCTCTTTCTTTTCCAGCTTTTGTTTGATACCATCCTCGTTGCGCTTGGCAGCAGCTCCTTGCACGGGATTCTTGTTTTTATCGATTAATGCGTTGATGCCCTCTTGTAGGTCTGTCCAGGCCTGATGCAGCCGTGTGATATCGCCATTCCCCTCGCGCAATGAGGTATGCAGTAGGGCGATTGTGGTGCAACCCCTCAGAATTGACTTGTAGAGAGAGTTTTGCTGCGCTTCGGAGATCTCGGAGTCTCCTGTACGAGCTTCGGGTCGAAAACGATTGGGTGGAACGAGAACAACAGTCATGAAGAACATGTCGGGCGTGGTCTTGGGAGTGTTTCGTGACGGCGGTCTGGCGCTGTAGAGCATAGATATGATGTCTTGCTCTTTGGTAAATAGCTCGACGAGACGAGCCTGTACTTCCATTGAGCTGATATACCTCTGTGAGGCGGCGACGGCACCGGCGCGGGATTTGGACTTTTCGACAACTTGCTCAGAGTCTTCCTCACTGTCGATTTGCATCTCGTCAACCTCGTCTCTCGATGATCCCTCATCGCTCCCCTGCTCGTCGACCGAATGACCATTGACAGGCCGCTTCGATTTATCTCCATACACACGGGAGATCGCATCTGACCTATGCAGATTGCGCTGAGCCATTTTCGCCTTCTCCTTGTCCGAGAGCGACTTCTCAAAGACCTTGACAAAACGATCCTTGCGGTAGGATGGTGAGATGCCGCCGCATCCAGCACACACCCTTGACTTTGTGACTGCCTGGAGGAAATCCTTGATGATTTCGCGGCGCATCTGGTTCGCACCTTCGTGCTTGGCCCTCTTGACGTCGGTCCTTGCGTGCTTGTAGTTTCGGATGCACTGCTGGACATATTTGTCTCTTTTTCGAATCACACTGTCCATGGAGTTTTTTTCGTCCTCCGCCTCGCTGTCCTCTATTCCGAGTGCCTCCTCCTCGAGGTCACCCGCCCAATCCAACTCCCCAATCGAGCCAACAATATGTGCCTCATCCATGAGACCGTGTTGGAGTAAGCGGAGCTTACAAATGTACCCATGGAGAATTTTTGTGGGAAGTCGGAAGCCTTTACAATACACACAGGCTGCTCGGAGGAGATGGTACGCCTGATCCATGAAAACAGGATGGTATACAGGCACAGGGAGTTGGATATGTCCCGGGTGGCCCGGGCAGCTCGACTGGTTCAAATTGCAGGTCGCGCATCTGGATGAGCGGTCAGTACAAACTAAATAACAGCAAGCGAGGCGAGCTGAGCTCACGGTGAGTCTCCCCATGATCCCAGAGCCGGGTCGTAGAGGCCACCAGGCACGGGATTGAGCAAACTGTCGAAGGTGCTCTCATTTTCGATGCGCTTGACGGAAACGGCTTTGATCTCCTTCGGTGACAGGAAGGTGAACTCGACAGTTTCGACCGTCGACGGGACGGGCTGTGCGATATTCATGGTGGGAACAATGCGACCGCACGATTTCCGAGTGCAAGGGTTGCGGCTCGTCGGCGTTGCGCGCTTAGCATGAGTCCATGAGGACGTTTACCTTGCGGATAAAACTGAGGTTGGAGGTAGCTTCGATCGCTCACCATTTTTTTTTGGCGGTAGTAGAGGGCAGAATTTTTCACCCCAGTTTGGCGGGGCGGCGATGCACCACGTTGTGCATGAAAAGGTACCTCACAGTCCGTTTACAGCACTTCTGTGCAAGCTCTATCCATGCTAAGCTGACATTTTTTAATGCCCAAAAAATGCAGTGTATAAGGAAATAATCAGTAATTGATCCTATATGTGCCATCCTGTCGCATGTGACCAGCTCGCAAGAGGCAATTGCTGCAAAAGAGAACTTGGTCAAAGTACTCCGCAAGGCCAGCGTGAATGGTGACGGGCGGGCTAGACTCTACAGGCGCCTTCAAGTGCGGCACAGGCACTATAACGGTACCAGTGAATGCGCTGCTGGGCTAGAGCGCGTTTCATACATACACAGTGCTTGCACCGTCACAAGGGAGAGATAATTAGTAGACAGACTCTTCTGTCGATATCCTCACCGTCCTCGGCGTCAACAACCAGAGCCATTGAGAGCTGGCACAACGCCGCACCTCTCTGCAACCATGGCTTCTTCGTCTCTATGCTCACGCCATGCGCTCTCCAGCCTCCGACATGCCCCCAGACTACGCGCATGTAGAGTGCAGCCTTCAGTCGCGCAGTCCGCCGCACCCCGCCGACTTGCCTCGACTTCCTCCAACGCTGGTTCTCTGGCGCTTGGCCGCAGCAAGGTCATCATCTACGGCAGTGCTCTGGCTGCCTCTCTCTACGTCGGCTACCTATACACGACCGATACTCGATCCTTCGTACACCGATGGGTGGTCCCGCCAGTGCTACGCGTGGTGTTCCCCGATGCCGAAGACGCCCATCATACGACAACGTCGCTTCTCAAGCTGCTCTACGACCTCAATCTGCACCCCCGAGAGCGCGGGTACCTCTGTTGATACGCCAGATCTTTCGGGCACCCTCTTTGGCTCTCAATTGAGCAATCCCGTGGGAATATCCGCAGGGCTTGACAAGGACGGCGAGCTCCCGGATGCGCTCTTTGCGCTGGGCGCGGGTGTCGTCGAGATTGGTGGGATCACCCCTGTGCCGCAGCAAGGGAACCCGAAACCCCGTGTCTTCCGTGTCCCTGCCCTGGATGGCATGGTCAACCGATACGGGCTGAATTCGCGCGGCGCCGACGACGTCGCTATTCGCTTGCGTGACCGCTTGCGAAGGTTCGCACGATCCCTGGGCGTGACGGAGCAGGAGGTGCTGGATGGCGAGGCAAACGTGCCACCTGGTAGTCTGCAGTCGGGGAGACTGCTGGCTGTGCAAGTCGCCAAGAACAAGGAGACCAACGAGCGCGACGAAAAGGCAATTGCGGCCGACTACGTGTACTGCGTGCAAAGACTGGCACGCTATGCCGATGTGTTGGTGGTCAATGTCAGCAGTCCAAATACCCCCGGCCTTCGAGATCTGCAAGCTACGGAGCCTTTGACAAGACTCCTCAGTGCAGTAGTCGAGGAGGCAGGCAAGACGGACAGGAGGGTAAAGCCCAAGGTCATGGTCAAAGTGTCGCCGGATGAGGACGAGGACGCCCAGATGCAGGGCATCGTTCAGGCTGTCCACAGGAGCGGAGTAGACGGCGTCATCGTGGGCAATACCACCAAGCGGAGAGATGGCCTCAATCCAAAGGGAGTCAAGCTCACGACCAAGGAGCAAACGGCCTTGGCGGAGCAAGGAGGATTCTCCGGCCCAGCCATGTTCGAGCGGACGCTAGACCTGGTAGGCCGATACCGCAAGATGCTGGACGCGCAGTCGTTTGTGTCCACGGGCGGCGATCAAAAGGTGATATTTGCTACGGGAGGCATCACCAACGGACAACAGGCGATGAAAGTGCTGAATGCTGGCGCCAGCGTGGCCATGGTGTATACCGGCATAGTGTATAGCGGCCCAGGAACGGTGACGCGGATCAAGCAGGAGATGCGGGAGGGCCTGTAAATTAGACAGAGGAGCTCCGGTAACCAGACAGCTGTTTATACTAACATGGTGCAAGCTGCACATTTCTTTGTGGATGAGCAAATCGTAATGTGCGGTGAGGGCTCCATTCCACTCACAATGCTTGTTTTATTGCGTCCGCTGGTCTCGTACACGGCTTCCAGTGGTGGGCTCGGATATGTATCTACGACCAACGTTAGCTTAATATGGGTGCAGGTACTAAGCCCGAGGGTGTGGCTTCAGAAACAAACTGTCTACCGATGGCTTCTGATTCATTGGGATTGATGTTACAGAAGGTCGCGTCAAACACGCTCACCCTCATCGCATACATGCTCATTGGCATCTGTGAACTACAAAGACTTATCTCAGCAGCCCCATCGTTATTCTACGCACTGCAGAGATTCATCTCAGCAGCCCTATCCTCATTTTGCGTGATACAGCCTTCGACATCATATCAGCAGTAGCAAGATATCTTTCGGTGGAACGATGCGCTGCGTCGTCACCAGACTACATCTGCTAATGTCTGCAGACGACATGCAAGATAGGGAGATTGCTCTCCGATGCATTCTCGGCTACTTGAATGCGCATCTCATTATTCAGGTTCACCTATCTGCGTACACGGCATGCATGCATCTCGGATAGGTAATAATGATCCTACGAGTGGATCGGAGGACATGGAACCGCCCGCATGCTCAATGTAGATCTGCCGTGATCAAGATGCGCTAGGCTGATAACAGCGGTGAGGTGGTGTCTCGATCACAGCCACCCTGCAGGAACTCGACAACACAATAATTCCACCACGCGTGTAGTGGGCGTTTATACCTGTCGTACAGGTGCTGATAGAAAATTCCATTCTCCATGCTTTGCTCGTCGTCGTACCAATGGGTAGTTTTGATGCCGTGGCAAATCAGCTAGGTTCAAGTTGGTTTGGTCGTGTATTGGAGTTGCTGTTACTCGCTGTTCTGGCGATTAGGATTGTAATGTAGCCACATTGTTGCAGCGGAATTTTATTGTCTTGTTAACTTTCTGCATTGTAAAAACTATATTTTCTTTCTTTTTTTCTTCTTTTTTCTTTCTTTCTTTTTTTTGGCTAGTATGGTGCTTTTGCGGTACCGTAATTTAGACACTCTCTCTTGGAATTGCCCGCTCCGATTGACGAGTACACACATATCTCCTGCACGCCTGGCTAGATAACCTCAAGACAATCAGACCCAGTGAAGTATTTCATGATACGCTGTCTTACAATTTACATATATAATGGGATATCACGAGACTCTAAAGAAAGGGAATAGATATATCAAGACGACAATTGAATGGGTTAGAGGCTGTTGTCACCTTGCCGCCGTAGACATCTTACAAAGACAGCTACTGCTATTCAATGATCTTTTTTTTAAACGAGGTATCCCACGCTGGCACATTATACACAATGATATCTTCAACGCCACCACCGCCAAGAATGACGACGAATACATCCTGACAAGTGATCTCCGGAAGTGACCGCCTCGCATAGTCGACAAAGCGCTTGATGCCGAATGCGGTCAAACCCGAAAGCGGTGGGACCAACCGCATGTTCGAGCGCAGGATAGACTTCTTTGAAGAGTTTGACTACGGCTCTTGCAAACTGATGCTTGGGTTAACTCGTCACTGGTTGGCGGGTTAATTAGTCTAGAAGAATGAACGGGTGGAGTCTTGGAAGCGAGCTGTTGGCGTGCGCGCTTGCGTATGTTCCTCGAGATCGACACTCTTCAAATACAGAGCATCACTTGCTTCCCATCACTGATACGAATCCTCGGATTCTATCAGCTAGTGTTTACTGAATGCGACCTTCAGAACAATGCAAGCCTTAGCATGAGCCCATGTAAGTGACCGTCATACAAATCTGGTGGGAATGGCAGTACTAAAAATAGGGCTTCGACCTCAAACAGAGCCACTGCCTGATCCACTAAACCTGTCAGCTAGGGGGCTGGTATACCGAGGCACCTGTATGTACCCAAATGAGAATAGCCAGCAAGATCTGCGAGGCTCAGCGTCGCCTTCACTTCATCCACTACTAGTCATAGTGACTCTTCACCTCGCTTCCTTTTCCGAGATCCTTCACCGTGAGTCAATGTCGATACCCGTGAGTCACACTGCGGGTGGCATTACGTCTGTTGGCGCCAATGGAACCCTGTTGAAGAACTCGCCCGCTCGTTCAACCCCGCGCGGCTTAGCTTCTGTTCCGGACGCCAATGATGCCGGTGCCGTCCATGCTCTCGCGGCCATCTTCCGGGGCGGAGCTTTCATCTCGAGAAATATCTTATAACTCGTCGCTTCGGCCATGCTCCCTCCGTGGAAGGCGTTGAGTTCCAGGTCATTCCGTTCTCAAGGTTAATACCATCTACTCACCAACTTCAATAGAGCAAAAAATGGCACAACAGAGCGGGAAAGCCTTGGCCGAATCCCTGTGCAACCTCGAAGTGCCCAAAACAATCAGGTTCTCCCCTGACGGCGAAAAGGTCCTCTTTTCGACCAGCTTGGATTTCAACCACCGCAAAGGAAAGAACCCCGTCTCGACGCTGTGGATAGCGTCGACCGCAACGGCTGGCTCCTCACGCCAGCTCACCTCGGGCCTCTCCGAAGACAATGCGCCTCGATGGCACCCCGATGGCAACAGTATAGTCTTTTTGTCCGACCGTGCAAAACCGGGTGAGAGCTCAGCGGTATGGGTACTGCGTCTAGATGGCGGGGATCCCTACTCCCTCACGCCGGTTGAGAATACGCAGAGCATTGACACGCATGCTATTTCCCCGAACGGACAGACCATTGCCTTCATTTCGGCGGATGAAACACCAAGTGAAATCAAGGAAAAGGAGGAAAATGACGAGACAGACGCCGACGTCTGGGGTGAGCGATGGGACTACGCTCGGCTGCGGCTCGTCGAAGTCGGATCCAAGAAGATCACCACCTTGGTCGGCGGAGACAGGCACATAACAGACGTTGCCTGGAGCCCCGACGGAGGGAGCCTGGTATTCCAGAGCGACAAGAATCCACATGCTGAAGAGGCCATGTTATCTGGGACGACAATATCCGTGGTCAACGTCGAGAGTGGCCATGTCAGAGACCTCTGCACGATACGCAATGAACTTACGAGCCTCACCTGGGCGACCGATGGTAAGATATACTTCATTACCGGAATGCCCGACGATAAGGAATCGAGTGGGCGTGCCGTGTATGCCATTGATCCAGATGCCGCGGCTGTGCCCGCGCACACCAGGGTTGCGTACGGCGAGGAAGAGGACGCAGCAGGGATGCGCCTCACGGGCGATAAAGTGGTTGTAACCCGCATGAAGAGGCTCAGCACTGTCATAGGAGAATTGGGCAAAGGCGCCTTGTTTGAGAGGGAGACGGATGTATGGGCTTGGGACGTTTTCTTCGACGTCAAAAGTGGCAATGCAGCTGTCGCGGCAAGCATATCTGACATCAATAACCCTTACGAGGTATGCATTGTCAAAGGAGACCATGTCGTCCAGGTATCCAATCTCGGGGCACCGTTCAAAGATCGCAAGTTTGGCTCCCACACCGTGCTCACCTGCCAGTCGTCAGACGGACAGGTCGAACTGGACGGATTGTACCTGACGCCCACCACCGCCGAAGTCGGTCCTGACGGCGCGCCAACATCACCACTGCCGACTTTCGTAATGATCCACGGGGGGCCAACAGATCGCAACTGCAACGCCTTTGACGCCTACTACTACTACTGGGCGCCGTATATTCTCTCCAAGGGCTACGGCGTGCTGCTGCCGCAGTACCGCGGGGGTTCTGGCCGAGGCGACAAGTTTGCCGCGTACTCGGTAGGCGGCCTAGGCAAATACGACTACGACGATGTCATCACCATCACGAACGATGCTGTCTCGAGGGGCTTCGCAGACGGCAAAAAGCTGATCGTCGGAGGCTGGAGCCAGGGCGGATTCTTGACCTACCTGTGCATTGTGCGAAACGGCCTACACGGGCATGGCTGGCGCTTCAATGCCGCCATCCCCGGCGCGGGCATCTGTGATATCGACAGCCTCTGCCTGACGGGGGACCTGGGCTCGACCTACGACGCGGAGCTCAATGACGGACACGTCGCATGGACCATGGACCGCCAGGACACTCGCAACCGCCAATGCAGTGCCCTATGGGAGGTGGCCGGCGCCGTCGCCGAGGGTCGTCGGCGAGGCCAGCCAGTCATCCCGCCGGTGCTCATCTTGCATGGCGCGGAAGATGACCGCTGCCCGTTTTCTCAGAGTGAGGGGTTTCGTCGCGCACTGCGTGCGCATGGTCTGCCGTGCGAGTTTGTCGCTTATCCGCGACAGCCGCATACCTTTGAGGAGCAGAGGTTTTGGGTAGACATGCTGGAGAGGATCGGGAGGTGGAGCGATAAATACATAGGAGATGGCGCGGAGGAGGCTACCTTGACGGTCAACCTGAAGCCCGGGGAATAGTTCCAAATTTCTAGCATCGTCGATGCCTCAATGTAGAATGTTGCCTCTTCTGTAATTGGCCTCGAGAATGTATGATGCACCGTATACTGTTGTCTAGCCTGTTGCTGCTTTCCTCTTTCATGAGCCCACAGGGTGGGCTAGATGGCCTGTTCTTTCATCCAACCTCCCATGACGTCTTGCTGAGTAGGCCATTGACAAGTCATTGGTTAAACTACACATGCAGTATTATTGTTACTTCATGGTTCGCCGCCAGCACGCTCTGCAAACCCACCTCGTAACTCCGCCCCCAACCTCAAGTTTCATTATACCCGTGTTGGACCTGCTTATTCCCGACTCTGTCTCCTCAGCACCACCCCCCAAAGAGGCAAGTAGACACGCGAGCCTGATGGCGACCAAGGAATGCCACCCAAGTCGATCCTTTTGTCGGGCTAGCAAAAGCCACCGGGCCGGGGTAGAAGAGCTCCACCGCTTATTCTTGTCTTACGGCTTTCTTTCGGTGATGGGCCGTCGGCGGCTGAAAATTGTCACTTCTGCATAGCCTATCAGGTCGGTGGGCGGCTTGGGGGATTGCGCGTCGTAATGGATGAATGGAGGTGCGTCTCTCGAGTGATGAGCAAATGAGGGTTTGAGAAGAAGCAACGTATGTTGGGGACGCGACGGGTGCTTACGTGGAGGACGCAAAGCGATGGACGAGAATAGATTGCGAAGGCGGGCGGATGAACGGGCAAGCTGCCCGTTTTTAGCGTGTTTGGTGAAGCGTCGCGGACGGGGAGTCTTGGCAAGATCGTAGATGACTTCCTAGACTATTGCATCAGGCCCGCGCACCGAAGCTTGAAAACAGACACAGCGCTTGATTGCTGTGCTTATTGCTGTCGCTCAAAGATGGCGAGTCCGCGGAGCCAAGGCATCACCTCTGTGGAGGGCAACAAGCATTGCCAAGCCTGCAGGGCTGGCCGATTTGGCGACAAACCTAGCATCGGCCATGTTTCTCTCCGGCAGAAAGGAATGTTGTATCTCATTATGGAGCAGCGCTGCATTGCGACCTGTTACGTAGTGCCATGTTGGGGCGACTTCGAACAACAAACCGCCAGCTTAAATGACATTGGCGGCCTCCTGTGTTTGCCAAACAACCAAACAACCGCATACGTACTAATTACTGACTGTAAGAAGTACTAATTAGTAGTATGAATAATCGAGCAAAAAATAACGGAGTGTGACCTAGGGTCGGGCGACACATGTTTTGCCTTTCTGGCGTCCCTTGCTGCCACCACGCCTAAACGTAGTCCATCCAGCCCATCGTCATGACCCCGGTCTCGGGATTCCGGACAAGACAAGAAGCCAGGTCCAACCTATTCGAACCAGTCGTGTGGAGAAGGAGATGAATAAGATTTGTAGGCAATTAAACAGTGTTATGTAACCCTTGTAGATCGACCGGTTTCGGTGACGCGTGCACGGAACACCATGTCGGGCGGCTTGATGACGATCAAAACGTATCGAATACCAACACGGGTCGGCCTAAGAGGTACGTTCAGTACGTGCGTATGTGCGTCAAGTAACTCACAGAGACGAGGGCATATGCATCTCCTCCTATTTTGGGCCTGTGATGAGGTGGTGAAGAGAACATCTTGGCGGGGATTTTGTTTCTGTTTCACTGCCGCATGTCGATCACGGAACCAGGGCCGACGCAGGCGGAGAACGCTATTTTTTGGGCATTTTGGCTTACGCGTTTGTGGCAGCAGATCCAACGGACTTAAATAAGAAGCATCAATTGCAGTCAAGGCGGCTTCGAAGCCGGGTGGTCGTTTTGCACGCGGGACGGTGTTGAGGCCATTGCTGAGTGTGCAGCTAGTTAGCCTTGCGGTAGGCGTTATTTCTTCTCGTCCCCCCTTGGCAAACGGGCTTGGGAGCAGAGTCGTCAGTGATGCAACCCCAGAAGCCACATAGCGGTTACAGTGGACTCTGCCAAGCCTGGGATGTCGATGCAGTGGCAACAGTGGGCACCTGGCGCCTAAAATAGGCATTGCGATGCAGTAATTACTCCGTACTCTGTACCTCTCTCACACACTGTCTCTCAGGTCTCTGGACTGGGCGGTGGACGAAGTCTAGAAACATACCGCGACACACGACAGGTACTTGCGTCTCCTGGTCCGAATCACGCCGGCCGGGCATGTAGCTCACCGCGCCAGCTCCTGTAGTCTCTACTTGTCGCTGCTGTCAGTGTTGTGTACGTACTCTGTAAAGCAACGTAATTAAGTTGCACGGCCTAGTGCGCATCTGTGCTAGACGGCCCCAGTAGTCAATTTAGGCCTTGCAGGGTGCATCCTTCCGCCCTGACAATGACGTGTGATGCTCAGCCATTGGCACAATCACCCAGCATCACATCGAGGTGGCAACTCGTGCAAAGCACTGGCTGTTTATGACAGCAGGGACGAAGTAATAGCGAGTCGTCAGTTTAAGTTGGGAATCCTACATATGCAGGCTAAGCTGATCATCCGAGACGCTGGCAAGTGACATCACCGGTTCCCCAGTGATAGCTTAAATACGGCAGGCGCCCCTCCCGCATTGAAGCCATAATTTCAGGCCAAGAACATCATCAAGCAGCATTCAGACTCAAACTGCCTCCTATTTCACAAACATCTTATCACTTCTAAACCACACGAATCCAACCAGCCCACTACCCTCAAAATGTACTCCGGCAACACCCTCGCCCTGGCCGTCGCGGCCTCTTCTCCTTGCTGCCCCACGCTCGCAGCATCGGCCTTGACCTCGATGATGTCCCCAACGAGTGCAAGGCCATCTGCAGGCCTGTCACACAGCTTTCAGACCAATGCGACGTCGACCTGCGAAGCGACATTGACCGTGACGAAGACCGCCTCACGGCCCAGTGCATCTGCACCAACAACAGCTTCGACGTCGGCAAGTTCGCCGGTCTGTGTGCCTCGTGCATGCACCAGAATTTCGATAAGGGCAGGAATAATAATCGCGATGGCGATGACGACGATGACGATGACGACGACAACCGCGCCGACAGGGACGATATTAGGGGTAGGTAGACGATAGTCCCCAACGGTGGTAGTACAGTCGCTGACCAACATCCTCTTCTCTAGATATCGACAACATTGTAAACGGCTGCGGCTTCAAGAGCACCTCATACGCTGCTTCTGCCTCCAATGAGGCAAGTAGCGTCACCGTCAGCGCTAGCAGGCTTACCGATATTAGCCAATTGACCTCGACGCTGGCCGACAAGACAGACGCCAGTGGAAGGCTGTCCTCTCCCACCAGCGGACCCAGCAGTGGTAGCAAGCCATCTTCCGGCGGCAACCCACTGCCAGCAACCACTGCCACTAGGGGGGGACTGGCTCACAGACCACGACGCCGTCTGGTACTCGAGCTTCTCAAAGTGGCAGCGGCACTGCCGCCCTCCCCCACAAACTCCGACTCAGCCGCAGTTCTCTCGTGCCTGGAGGAAGCTCTCCTGCGGTTTGCTGTATGCTGCGGTGCCTTTGTCATTGGGGTCTGCTCTGGTGCTGTGAGGTATATGAAGAGGCGGCTTGCTCCAGATTGCTACAGGCATAAGTTTGGCGGTGTCTTGAACTGTATGGAGTGTATAGGCTGGCTATACCGAATGGGCCTATGGGGATGTTTTGCAGTCGTTTTCACTGAAAGTTCTGAATGAGTGAGGTTTCTTACTGTCCAGTAAATTTATTGGGGTGATAGCAGTCATGAGATTACGCAAATAATGACGTGAATAAGATGTCGCTCAAGAATTTGTCTCGTCTACTTCGTACTGTCTTGTATTCCACTGGTTAACCTTGATGAGTTGCACACCGGCCGACATGAGGTCCCCCGCATTGTGAGTATCCATCTATTGGCGGTATTAACTGGTGCTGGGGTTCGTGAAGATCGCGGATAATTAATTGTGCATTGTGGCCCAGGACGTGGCTAAATGGAAGTCAACGGCGAGTCTAACTGGATTTTGCTGTCAGCAGGCGTCCCATCTGGGTTGGCTGAAGGGACGTGCGAATGAGATCCCGATTTAAGACCCGAGGCGGAATGCCATTCAGCTTGTAGAAAACGTCTAGTTCCGTGTGTTATAGATTTATCCTGCATTACATGTGGAGATTAGTTTTCTATTATGATGTTCGCAAAGTCAAGTCATAAACGACACAGGAAGTTGTCTAGTTAATAAGTGAGATGGCGTGGGTCGTTTGCGCGAGTGGCGATTACCCCAAGGACAAGATAGCTAGTACTCCTTTACCCGGCATTTTTGTACGCAGGTAGACCTGGAGACAAAAAGTGATGATAATAACTAACAGGAACTATTGTATATTGAGGAAGAATGCTACAATGTTGAGTCGTATTTCGCCTGAGAAAGCATGTCCATAGCAAGATAAATAGTTCCAATCCTACCAGCGATTAGGTTATGGTTATGACTTGGGCCAATCCGATTTAATGTAAACACGCCTTACTTGAGGCAAGGAAGTGCAGTTGATTGACTAGACCAGACACCAGAGAGAGAAAGAGGTATACATATCTGCCATTAATAACATGGCAAATCAACTCTACTGCGGCGTCAGAATCTGCTCCAAGCGAGTCACGGACCCGTCGATCTCGGCCTGCGTGGGAAGATTGACGACAAGGAGATACAGCACGTCCTGCTGCAGGATCTTCTTGATGATGCCCTTGCGTTGGCTCCTCGGCACCCTGGTCCTTCGAGGGCCGCGGGGCGGTATCCCGCGGGATACGCGTCTTTCGTCTTTAAATTCGCGCCTGAGAGACCTTCGCTCTCGCCTCGCCGCCCTCCTCTCATTCCGCCTAGTCCCAGGGTCGACGACGCCACCTGTCAGCAGCGAGATCAGAGAGCCGCTGTTGGCTGGGTGGTTGGGGTCATTGTAGCGGGAGACCAGAGCTGGCCGGGATGCGGACGGCACAGCGAGGGACGAGCCTTGATGCTCGGCTTCCTGTACCGCTGTCAGCAGGGCGGGCGGGATAGGCAAGCTGGGAAACGATAAATGTTGCTCACATAAAACGCCTGTGACCTCCTGTCCAGGTAATCCTGCACCCACGACCCGGCACTCTTCCACTTGTTGGTGGCATTCCCCTCTTCGGGGCCCTTGCCCTTGCCGTCGCCCTCATGCCCAAGATCGCGCTCAGCAGCGCGGTCTAGCTGCGGGAACACCAATTCCGCAGACGCGGGCAGCTCCATCTGGCCGCGGGTCGCGCCGCTGGTGAGCCGTATGTCCTTCAGTCCCCTCCGCAGCTTAGACATGTTGGGGTCTGGGCTGCTGTATTTCGCGGCCGTCTGGTTGATGTCGAGCTTCTCGCTCGAGACGATTGTCTGGCCGATGGCGGCAGACAGTTTGCTCAACACGCCGCGCTGCTGTCCCGGCGGCAAGTCGTCCTTGAAGGCCATGACCATGGCGAAGAGACCGCGCGGCATGAGCAGGTCCTGGTTGACGCGGTCGAGGAAGGTGTTGCGGCGACGGCGTGACTGCAGCTCACGGGCAGTTCCAGCGGCGACCTGGACAACGGTGCTTACGACCATGGCGGCTACTTCGGGGACGAAGCCAACGACGCCGGCGGCCACGAAGAGGACGTCAATCCAGGGATCGGCCTATGCAAGCCGTTAACAAGTGGCAATTTGATAGCAGCCGTCAACTAACCTTGCTCGACTTATGCCAGTCGGACAGGAACTTCAAGAAGACTTCCTGGCTGACGCCACAGTCTGCGAGGACAGGAGCGTATGCCCTCACGAAACCGCGATCCTTTTGTCGGGGCCGGCGCTGGGGGATGATGACGGGGCAAGGGAGTTGGTGCGCCGGCTCAGGCGGCGGGCCGGCGAGGCGCACCAGTTCGCGGATCATCTCCTCTTGTTGCCGGACCTTGGCATCTTCTGAGTCGGAAGGCGATGGCGCTTCAGCGCTTGCAGTGTCATCGTCGTACGGCGGCGGCGCCATGCGGTCGGCCATCTCGTCGAGCTCCCACGCAGCCTCATCCTGCTGGAAGCCGTCAAGCAGCTCGTCCTCGCTATCGCTGTAATCTTCCTCTTCATCGGCATATCCCGCCTCGGAGGCCTTGGACTTGGACACGCGCTCTGCCTTGCCACTACGCACTAGCTTCTCGGCGGTCGCTTCGTCGGCGACCTCGACATACTCCGGAGGGGGATCATTCGATCCTGGGGGTTCAGAGCAGGGTGCGGCAGGGCTGCCGGGAGCGGGCGAGGGTTGCCTGGACCGGGACTTGGAGCGTTCGCGGGAGGCGTGGATGGCTTCCGAGGCCATGCCAAGGCCTGAGCCCAGGAGCTTGACGATGATTCCCATTTCGTTCGACCTGCGTTGCCTTCACTGACTTGACTTGCGACACGTCGCATCCCACCAGCGGGGGAGCCACAACCTTTAACCTTCCAGAAGGACTTTGTATACAGAGTACTGGCACACTCATTGCCGGTTAACCGGATTCGTCTTGGCTGCGTGCATGTCCTGTGAGAGTTTAGCGCAGCCATCGCAAGCCACCAGGGGAATAAAAGAACGGCCGATAGGCTTGTAATGCGAGGCCACTTTTCCCCGCGAGCCCGTCGTCAGTGGGTAGCATGATGTGCTTGGCGAGTGCGAGCTGGACGTAACTGGATGTAGATGCAGATGCAGATGCAGGCCAATATAGCTACCCCCTCATCGATCGCGTAATTGACTGTTTTGTAGTCTGACCGCTAGTATAGCTAAGCCGTATGAAACAATGTGATGCCCCATATGGCAATTGAAGGGGGAATGCGCGTTTGTCTAGTCGGTTGTCCTGTGTTGGGCTTGGTTACTTATACACACGGGCGCATACGTCAAAACCAAACCTGAATCCCGCTTATAAGTGATCGACAGCTTGCTGAGTTTGGCGACGAGCTGGTTGTCTCGCTGGCATACTCATAAACGGCGCGCGTGTATCGAATGCGGAGAGCCGTTCATCATCCATGCCGCGGACCAACTGCCGCCGGCCAAATACTGGAGCAATAGGGCTGATCTTCTGCCGAACCAAGTAATTTGCTCCCCCAACTTCCTGTTCAGACTGGTGGAGATTATCATCGCAACACTGCGGGGAGTCTGGAAATGGAGATGGTGGATAGCCGAGTCCGATGTGACCCCATTGAGGATTGAGGGGTTGCTGGTGGTTGACGGTTGATGCGAGATATAAGAGGAGCCCCGGAAGCATTCATTCTCTCGAGGCAGAAGCTATTGTCACTGCTCAAAAATACAAACGGGGACGATATCAAGGCCGGCGGCCTCGGCGAGACTCAGCTACAAGACACTCACAAGCCACCTTCATCTCGCGATGCGCTTCAACTGTTTCCACTTCTCACCACTCCTCCCCCTCATCGCAACATGCGCCGCCTCAGCCAACTACCACGACAATGCCGGTTGTCCTCGAGCTCGTCAACCCGCTCGTCGGCACGCGTGGCTTCTCCCCCAATGACAACGGCGGCATGATCCCATCTGTTGCGCCGCCATCGCCATGACGCGGTGGACGCCCGCAGTCGCGCGAAAACTTCATCTCCCAGGTGCCGTACTCTGATCATGACCGACGCATACACGGGTTTCAGGGCACGCACCAGCCTGCCATTTGGATGGGGGAGAATGGCCACGTAGTGCTGACTCCGGGGATCGGCGACGCCCCGAGGCCGCTGTTCCGCCATCGAGGACTGTCCTTTCGGAAGGAGGACGAGAAGAGCACGCCGTATGTGTATGAGGTGCTGCTTGATGCGGACAGCGTCGGTGATTTCGGCTGGAACTTGACGGAAGAGGCGGCGTCGATCGAGTTTGGCGCGCAGTGTCCTCCTTGCCCCGGCGGGGCGGCGTCGGTCTCGCCGGAGATTGTTGAGGGCACGAACGGGAGAGTGAGGCGCCGCGACATGTCTGGGTTGTTTCCAGATTTGATTGATCGCGATACCGTCGATACGTCGTCAAATAGCAGCGACCTGGGCGAACAGGGCTACAACAGCGCCATTCGCGTCGCCTTGACCGCGTCTTCTCACGTAGGACACGTACGGTTCGACTTTGAACACAAGACAGGCTCCGAGTACAAGCTTCAGCGGCCATTCGTCACCATCGAGGCTAGCCGTCTCAATTGGACGGGTCACGTCGACATTGATGCGAAGAGACGCGAGATATCCGGCAGCAACTCTCAGCGACAGGACTACGCCCTCGGACCAGACCGGCCGGAGTCCTTCCGGGGGTACTTTGTCTCTCGGTTTTCACAGCCATTCCACTCGCATGGTACATCAAAAGCCGGAAAGTTGGCCGAAGGGAGTAAGCATGCAGATGGGAAATTCGTGGGGGCATATGTCGGCTTTGACACATCTGTGAAAAGAGTAGAGGTGCGCACTGGCGTGTCCTTCATCAGCGTTGAACAAGCCCGCAAGAATCTCGATCTTGAGATCCCTGATGGATCTGCCTTTGAGGACACGGTCGAACACACAAAGAAGGCGTGGCTTGAGAAATTAGGTCGCGTTGCTATATCTGGAGCTCCCAAAGAAGACGCCGAGCACGACTCTCGGTCCACCTTCTACACGGGCCTCTTTCACGCCCTGCAGTACCCAAGCGACTTTTCTGAGCCGACGACCTCCGCTTCAGGAGGAACTCGGCGCTTTTACAGCGGCTACACCGACAGCGTTCACGAGGCTAAGGATTCGTACTATCAGTCCTGGTCTATCTGGGACACCTACCGCGCAGAGCACTCGTTGCTAACGCTGTTTGCGCCGGAGCGTGTCGACTCGATGATGCGATCGCTGCTGAAAATATTCGATTGGTCGGGGCGTCTGCCCATGTGGGCCAACATGATCGAGACGAATATCATGATTGCGACAAACGCCGATGTGGTCTTGGCCAATGCACTGGAACGGGGCTTCCATGACTTTGACGTCGATAAGGCGTGGACAGCCGTTCGAAAGGATGCTTATGAGCCACCCGAGCGAGACACGGAGCTGCTGTACTATGACCGTGAGCCAAACACGCCGTACGAGGCTCGCGCAGGGTTGACTAGCTATCTTGAACGGGGCTGGGTAGACAACGATCGCTGGTCCGAGTCGGCGAGTCGCACGCTAGACTATGCTTTCAATGACTATGCAGCGGCGGTGGTGGCGAGGCATGCTGGAGACAACGAGACTGCAACCGAGCTTTTTGAGCGCAGTAAGAATTACGCAAAGATCTGGAACTCTACCAGCGAATTCATGCAGGCGCGCAACGAGAACGGCAGCTGGGCTCACGAGGACTGGGGCTGGACCGAGGGCGACAAGTGGGTGTATTCGTTTGACGTGATGCACGACGTGGGCGGTCTCGCGGCGCTCTTCGCAGATGGGAAGAAGGGCATGAAGTCGAAATTAGACGAGCACTTCTCTGGTGGCCACAACTTGCACAGCAACGAGCCGTCACATCACGTCCCGTATCTTTATGCAGCACTGGGCTACACTTCCATGGGGGCAGATGCGATTCTGCAAATTGCCAGAGAAAATTACAATGCCACTGCCGCTGGGCTCAGTGGCAACGAGGACCTCGGCCAGATGAGTGCCTGGTATGTGCTCTCGTCGCTGGGGTTCTACCCCGTGAATCCCGCGAGCGACGAGTACGTGGTCGGCACGCCTTTCTTTGACCGGGTGGAAATCGCGCTGCCAGGCGCAAAGTCGGGAAAGAAGCTGGTCATATCTGCGCCTGGGGCTGGGACAAGGGGCAAGAGGTATATCAAGGGACTTAGGGTTGATGGGCGCAAGGTGGACCGGCCGGTGTTGAAGCATGGGCATATAGTGACTGCGAGGAGGATTGAGTTTGAGATGAGTTCCAGGCCCACCAGCTGGGGTGGGAAGGGGATATTGTAAGCCCTTAAGACGTTTGAATCACATACATGGGGAGCTTGGATAACCTCACACAGAGCTGTCATGCAGCGCTTGACTTTTTATGTTGCATAAATTTCTTCGCGTATAATCGCTTGCATAGTTTTGTTCATTTATTTCCAAGCCGTTTTGTTCAACCAAAGATTCTGGCCTACAGGACATGTTTCGGTCCATCAAGCCATGCTACACCCCATCTGCCGAATTAGTCAAACTCCAATCGTCCACCTTTATTGGAAATGACATGTGCTGGGACAAGTTAGCTATACAGACCCGTAGATTATCATGCAGCACTTACATAATTCATGTCCTGGCTGGTCCTTGATCAATTTTCCTTTCTTGTTGTAGCATGACGCGTAGAAGAAGGTGCCTGACAGCGTGATGTCACGACACGAACTGATAAAGCCAGATCTTTAAAAAAAAAATTAGCAACTGTCGATTGCTTATTTCACCAAAATCACATACGATCCATAGGTCAAGTATCCATCATCGTTACCAAAACGAGTATTCAGGTCCAGGGCTGCCGGGACATATTTGCCATGACCATCACCGCAATAGCAGCTCAGCGATCGATCGACGAACTTGCAGTTATTGCATGATGCCTCGTAGTACTTGCAGCTGCCCAAGGAAGCTATGGCAAGAATGCTTGTGATGGTAGATAGCGAGAGATGCATTGTAGTGTAAGTTTTATTATATTTCTTGCAGCTCCTTGCAGGGTGTTGACTGAGGGAGTGAGAATGGGTGTCTCTAGGGCTATTTATATTTGAGAATCAAGGTAACATTGCAAGTCTTATCAATTCCCAGGCTCGCAGCAGCAACTCAACCACTGGCAATATCAGCTTCATTGTCGTTGGCTTATTAGTAAGTGTTCTAGATGTAACAACGTTTCGCAGGACGACGAATGTCCATCCATCGGTCCATTGCGGCCCACAATTCCAACTGCTTAATTGTAGTACAGAGGAATTAGTTAAAAAAAGGCGCCATTTTTCATTAGTCGGCTTACTCGGCACATGTCGAATCCCTCGCAGTTCATGTGGCACAAGTCATTGATGGATGTGGTGCCGGGTTAGGCAGTAAGATCTCAATTGTAGCCGACTTGGGTCAATTGAGGTAGCAGGATTAGCTGGCTTGACATTCTAGGAGGGGCAAGGCTCGTGGAAACGTACAATCCTATATTCCTACCGCTCCACAGCTGGCCATCTGCCCAAGTTGGTCTACCGCCCCGAGAGCCGTGGAGCAAACGGGTGCAATATCGAACGGGTTGATGATACCTGTCGCCCCCCAAGACCCTTTCGTGAGGAAAGGTCCAGGGTAGTCAACATGATGACGGCAATAGAATTTGGTCGCTGAGGCTGCACTTGGCAAGCTCCCCACCTAGCTTTTGGATCCTTCTACCGTTTCTCCAAGCGGTGCACCGCACACACAGCCCCAGCTCCTAAACCATGCACATATATCTCGCTCCTCGTGAACCACTAGGAGAGCCCTTGTCGCCGCCTTTCAACTATTAAAACGGTCCCAGCTGTATTGCCTGCTTGGTTGACTTCAAAGCCGTTCGGCGTCAGGCGCCTCCAAGGGCATAATGAGCCAACATAAAGTTAGGGTAAGCTGTACCATATCACCATGTCCATCAAGAAAAATGACTACGGGGCTGACAGCGTCATCTGCCCATTTTTTCAAGATACTCGTCCGGATGGGATATGTCTTTAGCCCTCCTTTTGTCATCCTATTACCGAAACGGCCGATCCTCCAGCATTAGCTTACGAGGTTTGTCGCATTCCTTGGGGACCACTTCGATCAACTTGCTTGCGCGGTGTATTTTCGGCATAATTTTACTGGATCAATTCCCCAATGCTTATTTACGCGCGGAGGGTCTGGGCTGTATTATTGCGCAAATATTTCCTTTTTTGTTTCAAATGGAAGACTTGACATGAAGCCATGTTCGAACCGCACCCGTATTTCATGTTAGAGGCCACAGAGCGGGGCGCGTCTTTCAGTTCGTAAGCACACGCCACCTGTGGCTGCGCTCAGCCACAGGAACAGTTCAAATACATAGTGAATAGCATCTTAGATGGCGCGAAGGGCAAGTGAACAGTTCAGTATATAGGCACCCCCAATTCCTCGTCGCAGCATAGATACTTAGCCAGCCATCAATGCACAGTAATTATCCAGACTACTGGATTACGATCTCCAATCCATCATCTACGTGATAATTGCACAATAACTTGGCCCCAAGCATCCTGCTACATGAACCTACGGTTGTAACGACTCTCTGTTCATCTGGAAGACCGAAACTATCACAAGCCCTGTTACAAACTGCGCCATCCTAGGCCATATTATATTATAGAAGGACTACGGGAGATACCTAGTTAATACTAAGATAAAGACTTAGCCCTACTACTGCTAAGTATTCTGCTATGTATAAATAAATCTATAGTTATAATGACCCTCTGTTCATCACAAGCCCTCGACAGTTATTTACCTACCCTGCACTCCACCACTGCCGTCATTCGCCTGTCGCAGAGACCGAAATTAACCAAATAGTCATTGTTACGCCATCCTATCAACGGCAGCGGCTTATGATGAAGAATAAGTCGAAGCTGTTATTTCGGCTGAACGAGGGCGCTTTGTAGTGTTATCTGTTGATGTATCACTGGATTGAGAGGAAGTCTGCCTTTTGCCTAGCGTCAACTTTGGCATTCTCTGGATGTGAACGCTGTACCTTAACACGAAAGTCCCTCACGGCTATTCATCTCCGCAGCCCAAACACAACTTCAAAGGGTCAAGCTGCGGCATGACATGCTACTCGTGCCTGTGAATACGCGCTTCAGAATACACCACCTCTCCACCTAGCCTCTCCGCACTTGATCGCGGATCGATCACGAGTGCGCGGGGTTGATGTCGGCCTGATCTGACAATTGTGATCCCAGCAGCTACTACCAAGGTAAAAGGGCCGTTGAAGACCCTCTCTATTGGATATTCAGCCATTTAGAGTCGCTCTACTGCAGCTTGCCCTGTCAGATGTGAACATTTCAGTTAAACCCGATCTTGTCGATGTAACCCCCGCTTCCTGGCGATGTTGAGGCATGCGCGTGAACCGTGTTAGGATGAAGAGGAGCACCACCAACACGAGCGCAACCAGATTCTCTTCTCCAGACCAAGCACTCTCACCAGCTTGATAAGCTGCAATTTGCAAGATGCGCTCATCACAGCTCGTCGTCGCCGCCCTCTCCTCATCAGCCGCCGCCGCCGCCGTACCCAACTTCGCTACGTCAGAAGCTGGCAACCCGTTTATAGACGGCAGATACGCCGACCCGGACAACGAATTCTACAATGGCGAGTACTGGGTCTTCCCGACCGCCTCGCGCGTCTACGAGGAACAGACCTACCTCGACGCCTTCTCGTCGCCAGACCTAGTCCACTGGACCAAACACCCCAGCGTGCTGCAGGCTTCAGACTTTGCCTGGGCGCATAAGGCAGTTTGGGCTCCCGCGCCGATACAGCGAAATGGGAAGTACTATCTGTACTTTGGGGCAAATGACATTCAAGAAGGCGAGACAACGGTTGGTGGTATTGGTGTTGGTGTCGCAAGCGAGCCTCAAGGTCCATACCTGGATGCCATTGGGGCTCCGCTGATTGGGGCATACTTCAATGACGCACAGCCGATCGACCAGGACGTATTTCAAGATGATGATGGCCAAGCGTACATCTACTATGGGGGCCACTCTCACGCCAATGTGGCCAAGTTAAACGAGGACATGATTAGCATCGGCATATTCGACGACGGCGATGTCTACAAGGAGATCACGCCAGAAAACTATGTTGAGGGCGCACAGATGATGAAGCGCAATGGGAAGTATTACTTCTTCTGGAGTGAAGGCGGCTGGACAGGTCCCGACTACGCCGTGTCATATGCTATCGCCGATTCCCCCATCGGTCCATTTAAGCGTATCGCGAAGATCTTGCAGCAGGACTCAGCGGTGGCTACTGGATCTGGGCACAACGGTGTTATTCACGTCCCGGGGACGGACATCTACTACATTGTCTACCATCGACATCCGCTGGGTTCCACTGATGGGAATGACCGCCATGTCTCGTACGACCGCCTCTACTTCAACGCTGACGGCACCATCCAACCCGTCAAGATGCTTGTGCACGACAACTTTGAAGACGGAAACATGATTGGATGGACACCCTACGATGGGGAATGGGATGCAAGCGAAAACTACCTGAGGGCGGGCCATTCCTCTGGTGGAAAAGCCCTCCTCAATACCAACTTTACCGACTTCAGTTTCGAGGTCGACGTCAACATCCCTCGAGCCGGATCTGGGGACGCAGGCCTGGTATTCCGGGTATCAAACGCCAGCTCAGGGACAGATGCCTACAGCGGCTACTATGCGGGTATTAGCACCGATGGGCTCGTAAAACTAGGACGCGCCAATAACGGCTGGACGCTATTGAAGAGAGTAGATGCGGACATTGCGCCCGGCCGCTATCATCACATACAAGTTGTTGGGCGTGGTGACTTTATCTCCGTGTTTGTCGACGATATGACCAAGCCAAAGATTCGTGTGCGAGATGGCACCTTCAAGGGCGGCATGAATGGTGTAAGGGCGTTTGACACGGATGCGCAGTTCGATAACGTCAAGTTGGGGCATTTGAATGTGAATTGAAAGGCAAGAGGCGGGAAGAGCACCACTCCGAGCGTTCTGACAGCAAAGCTAAGACTAACTGATAATTCTCGTAAATAAAAGTTGTATTCTCAGTCTGGAAGAGACACTCGCCCTGACAATTATGCCCCTACACATTTGTCGGAGGCTCATGTCTAACAGAGTAGTCTAGCCATTACCTCATCTGTCATCTTTCCTTCATTTTACACCACGCCCATCTCTCTCCCACTCCATTGGTCCCGGGGATAACAGCAATCTGCTATGCTTCTGATGGACGGGCTGGTGTGTTTGCGAGGCCTGTCGCGCATGAGTGATATATGCGTTCACTGGTAGTAAAGTATATGTAATCGCCGAACTAGACCTGCACGGTATCTTGCAGATCTCTCGAAACAACGTCTTTAATCCGTACACATGAGCCACTATGGCGACTACAGCTCGAGGGATGTGGCGGCAGTTCGGCGAGCATAGGTGGAGAGAATGTACCATGGCCATTACTTGCCAGTTAATGATGCGAACATATGTCAGACTCGGCAGGCAGATCTCAAGTAGTAAGGATTAACAGGCCATTGGATAGACGACAGAGCTTGCCTAGCCCTGTGCCCATTATCGCATCGTGCGTCCGACATCGAGGGGGATTGCGGTTTCCAGGTCTACGTTGGCCGAGATGTAGGAATCGGCTTGATGAACCGAGCTCGAGTCCTACGTAGCTTATGAACTTGAGGCCTTGTTCACTTCATGTGCCTTCGCTCGTGTGTGTGAATGTGCGCCTCTGTGTATGCCTTGCGGTATGCTGCATGAGCGTTATACAGATATCGAGAAGGGGGGTGGAGTCAATGGCAACAGATGCATTCGGAAGTGAAATAGTAGTATATGGTATTATGTGGTAATTAATCTATGCCGAGTTTGTGCTGATGATGTATGTCTACGGCTCAGTTTCAGTTTTTTGCCTTTGCAAACCCACCACCAACATTAGTGCTACAACTGTAGATATTGGCAGTCCTGCAGAAATAATATGAATAGAGTCGTGAGGCTGCTGCACGATGACCGCCTTGGATGTTGGAGGGATGGTAAACCGGTTGGAGATGAACAGCATAAATAGCTGGGACGGTTGGCTAATTGACTGGATCCTCACCGAGCGTATTCTTGGTTCCGACGCATACAACCTCAAGAAAAACATTGCAGGCCTCACCTGGACTGATGTTGGAGGCAAGATCATCCTGTATCCCATACTGTTAATATACCCGCTCGCATTTTCAGCAATGTGAATCTTCTGCTATGCAATTACCACCTCCGCTAGGACGTTGAGGGGCTTCTTTGATGCCCCATAAGCCATGCGACGTCGCATTTGCAAAATGACAGAACGAAATTACGGAAGCACAATGCTCCAGAAAGCCTCTTCATATGGTAGCTTGGAAGAAGTGATGGCGAGGCAGTCTTGTAACTCGGAGGGCATGCCCGCTTCACGCCTTGCAAACGGATGAATTGAGTCAGTGGACCGGGGCAACGTTCGACTAAGCTACCCCTCGTGTTTCGACGGCATCTGAGTAAAGGATTGCGTAGTAAATATCATCCTGGAACCAAGTTCAATGTTTACACCACAGACAAACGTTGGTTGTCCACAGGCGCAGAAGGTGAAAACGCGTGAAGATGTGCGAGGATGCATGTTATGGCCCAAAATGGGAGAAAATCTTGGGCACTATACTAAAGAGTGTTTTTGGTGCAGCCCATTGCTATGTATGATAAATTTCGATATTCCAGTTATTTTACGTGCATCATTGAATCAAAATCCCGTGGAGAGACCTGCACGTATAGCCTAGTTTGATACTTCAGAAAGCGTCGCGTTTGACCTGTGTGGTCCTTTTCCTTGTCCATCAATTGTCTAATCCGGAAACACTGGCTTATCTAGCATTTTCTTTGACCACTCTACAACAAGGTGTTTGCTATTTTCTGGTGGCAGCATGGCCAGGCTCCCTGATTGAGTTCCAGTTCAGTCTGACGTGTGACGGAGACTCTTCGAACTGCCGAAAGCCTGGTAATATACTGCCATTTGCTAATTGGCAGCCACTTGATAGTTGAGGGTGTCCACAATGTTCTCGACATGGTTTCATGCAGACAGGCTGGCCATGTACCACTACATGCAGCCACAAGCTCGAGTGGTGATTGCAAGTGTGTGACGGAAGAAATAGCCAGCCGTTAAGCAAACACCGAACCATACAGCAACCACTACGCAAAGGTCCCCAACTAATAGCAGGCCTGTCACAATATTTGGAAGCAGAGTGGACGCATTGCAGTTTCTTTCTGTCACACTAAACTGTCCGAAGCTGAACGCGCCTACATGTGGCGGACATCTGAGCCATTTACTGTGTCTCAGCTGAATATCTGAGCCTAGAATCAACAGCTTTTGTATCCTAGCCATTTCTTAACGGCATTCGTTTTACACAGAGACCAAGAGCTGTAGAGGACATTATGACTGGGACAACGCTTACAGAGCGGGAAACCTCCATAGTCACTCGTTCCTTCACTCACGCGTCATCAGGTGTAGACTCACGATCTAGAAAGCGTCGGGCCCGAAGTCTGTCAGTCGATTCCGCTCTTGCTACACCGAAGCGTGCGCGGAATGAAAGCACTCGGCAAGCGTGGGAGACCAAATTCAAGCTTGTTGTACACCTGAGCGACGCGATTCTCGAGTTTCTTGCGTGCATTGTGACGCAGGATGAGATTCCCTTGCTACCTGTCTTCACGACTACTACGACAGCGGCTAAGAAGTCGTAAGTGTATCCATTCTCCAATTAGTCTATAGAACCAATTCAATCTAAACGATTTCTTCCAGTAAACGTTCATCCACGGCTGGATCAGACGTCGACGCCGACGACAGGGCATCGGACGAGTGGAACAGGGCGCGTCGCCAGCTAGATAAGACTTTCCGGAGCCTGGTAACGTGGAAGCGAGACATAAAAAACGACTATGTTTATCTCGACGATGATAGACTCCTCATTGAGGATGTCAATGGCGTTCTCGCCTGCCTCTTGGCAGTGGCTCACCACCTCACACACCTCGTTGACCTGGATAGTGCTCGCTGGGATAAGGATGACAAAAATGCTATTGCATTCAAAGGGGTAGCCCAAGGACTTAAAAATTTGGGAGAAAAATTACTGGAAAGTAACCCGTCAGATATGGCCTGCCAATCCTGCCATCGTCATGCCAAAAAGGCGACTGATTCGGGCTCGGTGAACTCCAATGTTGAGAAAGATAGGGAGGACTATATTGGGCAGGTTCAGAACCTAGTCTTAAACCTGAAACTTGAGTCTGAACCGCTGCAGTTTGCTCTCCGGAGGTGCAACTGGATGCGACAAGCAACAGAGAGTTGGGATGGAAGCAGTGTGGAGCAGTCTCGCGAGTCCACATTCAAGAAAGACTCCAGTAGTAAATGATGAGGCTTGTATAATAATTTTGTGCAACAAAGCGTGGAGAATTTACCAAATATTCCCATTCAGTCATTCAGCGCGTATGAAAGCTACGTATTCAATGGATATATATAATCTGCGACGGAGAAAATCAAGCCAGGATATGAAATGACATGGACAGAGCTACACCGAGGGTTTCCTCCCATAACTGCTCATAAACTCATCCTCCATCTTTAGTAGTCGTATAACGCGTTGATAAAAGAATTCCTGAATGCTTGTGCCGTACATCCCGCCACCATCGACGTCGTCTATATCAACTTTGTCATGCAGATCATTGTACTGGATGCAAAATCGAGCAACCTCGGCGTAATAGTCTCCCATACCCTCTAGATCATCTCCATCTAACCTCTTCTGGACGTCTTCCTGTGCTATGTCCTCTAGGCAGGCTAATTCTAATAGAATGACGCCTAAGTTGTACAATACCGTTTGCATGCGGCTGTCACCCACATTTGGAGGATTTGCTAAGCCATTCAAGCCGGTATTCACCCTCTGGTGTCGGAGGCAAACGCTGAGGTGAGTCTCAAGACCCCTGTATTCTATCATCATGATGTTTCTTGACTCCAGGCTGGCCGGGTCCCAGAGAGTGGGGTCAAATTTGACCATTGCCTCCGATATGAGTCTAGCCAGGCGGATGCGAGTCGACTGTGGTGGGTAGCGCTTCTTGATCCAGATGGATAATGGGATCTGGCTAGTTCCGCTTCCATATGGAAACGGGCGTTGCTGAACATGGGTCCCGGATCCGATCTTGAACTTGAAGTTCATGCCGTTCTCGAGACTCGCAATGCAGAAGTGCGGTCGCTCATTGAAATGAGCGATCTCGGATGCAGAGATTGATGGGCTCCGCGAATGCTCCATTTTCTGAGACGATGATGAACTGCTCATAGTTTCTTCATTGACCACTGTTTGGGCCTGAATCCAGACGAATCCGTCCCCATGGGTATCACACCGCTCAAAGGCAAGATGGAATCGGATCCAATTTTTCTCATCCTGCTGGATGCTCTCAATTTTTTCGAGATTGACATAAACGTGGTGCTCGTCGTGTTCGTCACACAACCAGCTAAGCTGTCGACAGAGCGCCGTAGAGACGTCACGACATGCCATCAGCAACTGCAGGTCCTCGGTTTCTTTTTCATCTAGGCTCTGTGGCTGCTGTCTAGTATGATCAGACGGCGACAGCTCCTCAAGCCGACCATTGAACCGCGCATGGAAATCTTTGAGATATTGACCGCCTTTTGAGATGTTGGTACTACACCTTTGGACCCGTGATGTGATCGCTTTGGGGGTCAGCTTCGTGCGTGATTCCAGCTTCTAGGGGCACTGGGTCAGCCACATGATAGAAACGTGAGATGTGCTGGAGCTGGTGAGATAACTCACGGAAATCAGACTCTCCAATTGCTGGATCGCCGCCCCAAGAAGCTGTTCAGCGCTCCCCAAAGTCCTCAAGAGCTCCTCTGCCCAGGTAGAAGTGGGAGTGGATGGCTGGTCACTGCTGGTGGTGGTATCAACAATAGTACCAAACAGCAAGAACTCTCGGTCTGTGAGCATGGCGAGTGACCTTTGGCGCTTCAATACCACCTGCATCCTCTCGATAGGTTGAGCTCCCTCGAACGCGAGTGCCTGATCGTGGGGGCTTTTGTTGAGGCTCTTCAGGAGCTTTCTCACACCCCTATGATGGCCCTGGATGACTACCAATCTGTCCCTGATCCTGAGCATGATGGTGCCTGTTGGTTGGCTGAACTGACTGAGCATGCTCGAGATATCTATGACTGAGCGGCGCGATCGAGTGCGCGGTGGGCTGGCGGTGGGTTTGCTAGCTTCTCGGATTGCATTGACAACTTTGCAGTCAGTTTTATGTCGTCTCAAGCCCACGAAATAACGCGCTTACTGCGAGGCATATATATTTGCGGGCTGTAATAGACATCCCTGCTCCATCTTGTGTCGCCTTGGTTGTTGAACATTGTTGACCCGCCATTTGAGACATTGGCATCAACATTTTGTCTCCTGGCATCGACTCGCTGATTCCCTCTACCCTGAATTGGCTTAATCGCCCTGGTGCTGTCAGCTCTGATACGCCTCCTGCTTGGTGCTGGCAATTGAGCCTCCATCATTGCGGGATATTGGTCTCGAACTTTCTGTCGTAATTAACCTTTGCGATGGTATGATACGGTAATACGTGGGTAGTGTATGTTCTGGGTAGTAGATTGACAGTGAAACCGAAAGCGTTGTGAAATACGATAGCCGTAGGAATAGAGGGCATCGAACCACAAGTCAGCTTCAGCCTGGTCGAATTGTTTCTACCTATTCTAATTACATGATGAACGCAAGGAAGCTCTGCAGGCTGTCCGGTGCGAGCCGCACTTCCGATGCTGCCACAAACCGCACAGAGTGACCAGTGGAATATCTGTGAAGAACGGTAGGGAGGTTGCTGAATTGCAAATATGTACTGATACCTTGATACTCGATGAGCGGCGCACCCAGATAGTCTGATGTTGGCGAGTGGCAGAGTTGCAGCCTTTCTCAGCTCTGCCCTCTGAAGCAACGCCTCATTCTCGGCACTCGCGACTGGCAACTGCATCCTTATACACGGACCTGTCAAGAAAAAAAAGGGGAACCGTGTTAACTCATTTTCCTTATTTGCGTATCATGCGTGCGTCTGCTGATATTGGGAAGTTCGTCATTAATCTAGTCTCAATTTTGTGACCCAGAAGAATAGGCCTCAAAGTTCGGAACCGTCACGCAAGTTTAGTGGTAAAGCATGGCGTAAATCGCATGCAAGCCCACCAGCAATACTGGGGTGCAATGGAAGGGCTGGTGGCGATGGCTGAATGGTCTGAGAGGAGCCACGTATGTCGATGCCGCCCTGCTCTACATATGCGATGGTGGAGTGGGTTTTCAGCGCAGCCTAGTCTAATGAACTGAATGCTTGTGGCGGAATATGCCTTTCCGTCCTTGCATTTGTGCTGACGGTCCCTACATCCTATCAGGTTGCGGGAAATAATGAGGCGAGCTGAGATGAGGAATCCGCTGCTGATGTGCTGAATAGCTAGCTCATATTGTTATTATGATTGCTTGAAGGGCATCACGCATGTATAAAGCTCATCGACGAGCTTCTGTACTTTGCCAGACTGATGCAAACTTATCTCTTTTCATCAATGTCCCCATCCTATAAAGGTAAGCCCAAGGCTGTACGTGCTTCCCGGAAAAAGCGTCGTTCGCAGAGCCGTCCGTCTCCCACCGCCTCGAAGCCAAGTCCATCTTCATTGAAACGAGCTAAGCCTCGCCGATCGAAAGCTCACAACATGGTACATCTGACAATCTGTTTATACTGAAACTGACCTCACAAATGTACAGCCTGAAGTTCTGGACGCCGAGCTCAATGTCATGAGAAATGAAACTAGTGGCAACGCCTTTATGGTCAATGCCGCCACTGGCACAGAAGGCTACGTGGTATACAAGAAGACCAACATTACGGACAACAAAGCTGGCTGTAAGTCAGTCATGCTCAACCACCCACACAGCGAAAGGACTTTGAGGACTGTCGCAGCGGTGACGGGGCAGAGCCCTAGCGACATCCAGCATCAGGGCTCTGCAGACGGAGATGTGAATTTGGGAGGCGCTGGTACAGGCCAAAAGTAGTTGGTAGCTGCTTGTGATTTCGCTACTCGAAACAAATATGAGAAGAGAATAGCCTTCAATTAGCCACCGACTCGTCCATAAGTTTTATCACCTTGTAGAAAAATATTGTATCTGTTAAAGCTGCAAAGCCTGTGCCCTTTGCTTCATCAGGGCGTCAAACACATCGTCAGAGATGGCGTGATTGATCATGGTACTCTGCCCGCTCGCCTCGTTATCGCGGATTTCAACCTGACTGACTTCCAACCATCCATCCTTGCCAATTGGGCCATTGATCTGGATAGCTTGTTCCATGGTCAGGTTGCCCACAACAAAGCGTGTGCCCTCTCTCAATGTTACATCCGTATCCTCCCTAGGAAGGGTTGATATGTCTGCATCAGTTAGATGTAGAGTATTGGTGCCTTCATCTGTCAGTATCGAAATACTCAACTATGTGTCGAGGTTGAGGATCATTCATTCAATCCCTTACCTTCAAGCTGCCGCGACCGCAGGAAATTGGCCACCTGCAGGCCGTTGCCTTCTCCAAACACGACCTGAAGTAGCTCATCAATACGTGTGATGGCCTCAGCCTCAATAGCGAATGTATCACTCATGGTCCTCGTCAGCCCAACATGGGCGACCTGTACACGCAATACCATATGCTCCTGAGAGCGACTAATCTGCTGCATAATATCTCTCAGCTTCTTCTCGTCGCTTGATCCGGAAACTAGTTGATGAAGAAACTGTCCTGGCGCACTACGGTTCTTGGAGAGCTGTCCAAGCAGCGCGACTAGCGACTGAGCCACTTTGGTCATCTCGATGAGCTCCGACGTAACGGTGGCCGTCTGCAGTGCGTCCTCATCTCTAACAAGCTTAATCGTGGCGTTGACCTTTGCCAACTCGGCCTCGTAGCTGGTGAGGACCTGGGAGAGTTCTGTTTGCCTTTCATAGGCTTTGCGGAGACGACCGAGGAGAGATATGGCAGACTCAGTGAAACCGAGAACGCTGGATGCAATTTCGAGACCTGACTGAATATTTGTTATCTCTAGCTAGTAGTAGTAAATAAGGCACTCTCACCATGATGAATTATGTATCGCTAGGTTGAGTTGACACCGATATTCACCCTGGGCCAGAACTGCTTTCAGAGGGCCAGGTGGTGTTCCCAAACGTATGCTATGGCGTCAGATGTGCCTAATTGCATGTCCGATGTGGCTGGTGGCTGCATGTCAGTCTCTCATGACGTGGCAGGGAGTCAAATGTTGGTGCGTGGTCAGACTGTGTGCTCTCAACCATACTGCCAATACTCCGCTCAATGTCCCCACACCAGATCTCAGAGGGTAACAAATACTAAGTTGGTAGCAAGATATATAGATAGATAAGTATAATTTGGTTCAAGGTGGTTAGATTCCTCGGCGATGAACCTTGCATTGTCGTGCATGAAGCTTACACCTGATCCGGCACGGCTTTGTCGCCCACAACCATTCGCAGATTTGGCCGACTGCAATGCCTCGGCATTTTTCCTAGCCCATATACTGGTAACCATTACTGCACCCCATGTTGGATATCAGTACAATTTTATGTTGGCTGTAAGTCATATGGGGCCAACAGAAACAGTTTCCCATTAGTAAATGGCACGGAGCTGGGGCTGAGGTTATTGAGAGTTTAAAAATTTATTATCTATGCTAGGATAATGAGAAACATTCAGCTGTGAATGGAGTTCAGATCGAACTAAAACTAGGATCACAAGGGTCGGTATGGACTGCCCGTTGTTTATTATGACTAGCGTTTAAACCTCAATATGAAAGCGAGAGTCCTATTGGGGCATGATATATACGGAGTGAGCATGAATCTTACATGTCTTGCGCTGAGAATTATAAATTTACCATGATATAAATTGTAGTTACTGGCTTGTGTATATGGGTCTCTCGGCTGGCTCACACGTTGCTGTTCTTTGAGCCTTGCCATGGGAAGCTTCAGTCCCCACACCACAAAATCAACATTGTCACGTCTCCTCTAGTCCGCACCTAAAGTAGTTCATCCTCGCTACTGCAACTGTCACTTTTATACATGTATAGTCATTTAAGCCCATGCCAGTTCATTGTAGACGAGATTACCATACCCACAGCTGCGAACTGTAGCTACATCGTGAACTCTAACGGGCCTTGGTGGAGAAGCTACTCACGCAGATTTTGAACTCGGCTCTGTGAAATCTCTTTGTAAAGTAAGTGCATGTTTTTCGACGTCTAGCCATGATGCGTTATCCAGAGATTAGTGATTTAACTCCAGAAATTAGCCATAGGAGTGACATCATCATTTAACGTTCTTAGTTATTTATACGGGCTTCACTACAACTCAATACCGCGAGTAGCACATCTAGTATATTGTCTACTATTCTAGGATATTGCCGCAGCTCCTCTAGGCTATTGTGGATATTTGTTGGTAGTTCGGTTTTCCACTCCAATACGGGAGAGTCTCTATTCTATAATCCCAACTTGGTTGTGGGCATGATTTCTCAACGTCTGTTAGCCTTAATAAAAATGTTCGCTTGTTCATATACATTGCATACGTTCCACCATTGAAAATTGTGATGCTCCATCTTCTTTTTCAGCTAGTTCACCCAAGAATGGTATCCAATCTCCTGCCAAACATGCTATTCCAGGTCGAGCCTAGTCGTCTTCGTGTTAACGAGCATTGAAGTCATCTCGCTGTTGTCCGAGTAATAAATACTTGTAATTAAAAAGTATTCCAGGGAGCCGAGCTAGTCACAGGGCTCTAGTTATGAGTCGACCAGTTGAAAGTTGAAACACATCCAGAAGCCATCCACATTTCCCATGTGTCTTCATCTCATGTGCTTTCTTCACATGGCCTGACATCTATTGATGGGGACCATGAACTATTTGCCGGCGCCGAGGAGAACCCTGCTATCTGCTTGGAGATCATTGGAAGCCCTGACTCCGCCAGGAGAGCACCATCGGTGCCTTGTGGACTCCTCGTAAACCAGACCACAATCTTTCCTAGGAAACCGCCCATGCCCAGGGTCTGGGTGCCCCCTCTCATACTCACCATTGTCTTGACTGCTTCAAAGTGGCGGATACACGAAGAGACATCTCCAACAAGAAGCTAGGCACATGTTAGCTTTTTAGTTCCTACATCGACGACGCAAGAGAGGCAACGAAGATGCCGTGCAGATGTCACTCCTAAGTAGCGATACAGATGTAAGTAACATACCGCTTCAGATCCGAGTACCAGTGTCTTTGTAATTGTCAAGTCACTACAACTGTTGCCTTCGCGTGACAGACTCTCGTTCACCCCGTTGATACATTTGATTCTGTAATGCAACGCGGAGTTATTGAGATTGTCGTCATGAAAATTTTCTGCCAGACTACGGCAAGCGACAAGAAACACGGATTCCAGCATGTCCACATCCGAAGTCGCGAATCGTATCCAGCTCGTCGCCATGCCTCGACCAAATTCGTCCCGTTCTGCTTGATTGCGCAGCGGCATACATGTGATGGGGTTAGACACAACATGGTGCACGACTAGACAACATTAGCTGATTAATTATATAATCAGCAAGCATGGATGCTATGCGAATTCCGTGTTCCGGGTGACTATGCAGGCATTGAAACCACGTGGCAGGGAGGAGATGGATGCATCCGACTGTAACTGCATCTAATTCCCCCCTTGCGCATGGATACACCCTTGACTAGTCTACTGCTGCAAATGACAGAATCGGAGAGACATGACTCACAGTGATGAATCAAGAAGTTTTCAAAACCGCTTATGGGACGGATAAGAGAATTAAATGGATCACGGCTGGCCGCGCTGATGGGCGCTCTCAGTGTCTGGCCGGCCAGGCGGTCCCGGAGGAGACGGCCAGATTCCAGTTCAGACCGGCGTAGTGATTCCGGAGCCTTGACTGATCTACTGCGGCTTTTGGCCTGGCTCGTGGGATTGCGTGCGGCATGCACCCGAACCTGCCGCCGCCACGAAGCGGCGTCATCTGGGTGCGACAGGTGGACGAACTCGATCTGCGTCTTTCCGCCACGCTTCCGTGGCTGTGTTGGATGCTTGCGGACAGGGGAAACTAATTCACCCATGCTCGCATCTAGATTGAGAGGAACCGAAGAGCGCGAGTATCGCGTTTACTCAACGAGGCAATCGAGCGGGTCGACAGTACGATCTGTGGAGTAATCGAGGCTGACTGTTGGTTGGAAGGGTGGTGCTGCTGTGAGCTGATTTGCAGCAGGGCCGAGCGATGTTCTTCAAGAGGCTCGCTGCAGAGAGCGATGGATGGACATGGGTTAGGAGATGAGTGTAACGGCGGAGTTGATGCCAGATGGTTGATGGAGGTTGGTGTTGCGGCGAGAGGAGGAGGATGCAGTTGCGTTTGCCTTTATCCACACAGCTTGGCAATATCCCGTTTCGCACTAGCGCCGCCGTGGTGCGATAGTGAGCATTTTCCTATTTCGAACTAGAGTGGGGACAGAGAGTGTGACTAATAAGCCGCTCAGATGCTCGACTATAACATGCGGTTTGTTGACGCCTGTATTTTTGACCTGGTTGATTCCAAAGAATACACGCTGTCCAGCTGCGATCCTGACAAGCTGTATCAGGTAGATGTGGAATTACAAAGCCTGTCTTTATAAGCAGCGGAGCGGAGTTTGTGCTTGTGGGAAAACTATCGTTGCTATTCAACATCTTGTGAGCAAGCATCATGAATCATGTTTGGAATACAAGTCCACACCAGCCGTACTGAAGAGATTCGGCGGCATTGGATGCGGATGTTATAACTATAGGCTTATCGGCATTGCGGTATTCTGTATATAGTAATGCGATGACCAGTTTCTGTGGCCTGGCTAACTCTTCATGCCCTCTGGTGCCTCAATTGAAACTATTACCAGCTCGGAACTGCATTTGCGATCAACTACCGTGCATAATTCATCTCTACCTTTCGATACAGCATGAACAAATCATGGGATCCGACCTCTGACATTCCCAACCTTGAAGGGAAGGTGGTTGTAGTCACCGGTGGCAAGTACGTCTTCACAACCCCAGAAGCTCCAACGCCAGACCCCTTTAACACGGTTGTTCCCTAGCGCTGGATTGGGCCTTCATACCGTCAAACATCTCGTCGTCGCAGGAGCCAAAGTGTATTTCACTGCACGCTCGCAGGACAAGGCAAAGAAGGTGACCGATTTCGTTACATCGATAGCCCCAGATATTCCACAGAGCCGTTTAGCATGGCTCCCTCTCGACCTAGGAGACATCAAGACCGTCTTGGAGGCTATAAACGACCTCAAATCCAAGGAGGAGAAAGTGGATATTCTGAGTAGGTTCTGCGCAAGGATTTCAACACTCTCGTGGTGATATAAACTTACGTCTGTGGTACAGTTAACAATGCAGGGGTAGTCCCAAAGGACTTTCAGATCACGGATGCTGGGTGGGAGATGGCGCTGGCAGTCAAGTACGACAGCACAATGCTCTGCATCATACAGTCTACTGACATCAGTGTAGTCATATTGGGCACTTCGTATTCACGAATGGTCTCATCCCGCTCCTAAAACGTGCAGCTCAGGAACCAGACGCCGATGTCCGCGTCATCACCGTTGCCTCCAACGTAACAAATGTTTTCATACCCGCCAACTTCCCTCTTGATTTTGACTCCTCATCCCTGCTTACTGGAGTACTCCCCTATGAGCCCTGGCAGTGGCGACATGTCTGGAAGCGTCTCACGCACGTCAACATGTTTCGCTACAGTATATCCAAACTGGCCAACATCTTGTTCGCGCAAGAGCTGCAGCGCCGCTTCGATGAGCGAAATCTACCCATTATTTCACTATCGCTCAATCCTGGTGGTGTTGCCACCGACGGCGCGGCAGGAATTTTTGTTGCTTTCCTGCGGCCACTACTGCGGTTGATGCAGGTTACGGAAGACGTGGGCTCGTATCACTCCCTGTATTCCGCGACATCGAAACAGGTCCGAGATGAACCTAAACGATACGGAAAGTACTTGGAGCCTATTGGGATTTTGGGCACACCGCATCAGACTGCCAATGAAGAGAAGCAGGGGAAGTCATTGTGGAGAAATACTACTGACGAGGTGAATAAATACCTGAAGGAGCAGAACCTGAAGCCTTTGGCGGAGTGGTAACGGCAGAGTGACGCGTATTAAAGAGCCATTGTTGTGGTATAAATTTCTACAACGGCAATCACTGATAGCTGACTATCAGAATACGCATTCGAGATCTGCAATAAAGTCTACCTTCTAGCAGTGTCATAGATGCTGATTTACCATTCAGCCTCGCATCACGTGTGACTCTCCAATGGGGCTGGATTCTGCAGCCCGTATTTGCTCCAACCAACAAGATACTAATCTGTCCAATCATCCCAAGGCGCGAGGCACCCTTAGCATGTCATATGGTCACCTTGTCGCCATTGTTGATGGGCCTCCCGCATTGATATACCCATCTCGACGCCGTAGATGCATGTTTTACATTTCTCCTCACTCATGCGTTTGGTGTGACCAATCCACCCCGGACACGCGTAGGAAAGACGAGGCTGCACATCGCAGTTCGTTCCGCTAACATGCGCCACATGGTTTGTCCCGCCCTCATATCTTGGAAATGGGGCGGCCACATAGACTCAGACCTCACCGGTTTCATCTATGGAAGATGGTGCCAAGAGTCCAGCCACAATAGGCCGCAGCTGAGGTGTCATAACTTTCTTCTCATGCGACCCTGCGTGGGTGGTCTTGAGCCTCTTGTCAATAAAACAGAACTGAAGGTTGGTACTAACCAGTGAGATTGGGTCAATACGTTAATTCTTTAGCAGCTTTCGCATACCATTTTAACCGCCTGAATTTACCCGACACTGTTGGTGCGGGATAGATACACTGTGAGATAGCCGGATCCTAGTCAAGCATCCAGCATGGCGTCTGTTAATGGAAATCCTGTAATATTCACCCTGTCATACCTATGTCCCACCCTAATGAAGGAGGGTTAAGTACTAAAATACACAGACGCACCGGAAAAATAGCCTGGATCTTTTAATAGGCATCATACAGGATATTCGTCAAGAAGTTGGTAAGTTCAAGGCCGAAATGGTCCTCCGATTTGACAAGGTCGATAAAAGAGCCTGTGATCTCAGCGACCGCATCGAGACTATGGATCAAGGCCTTCGCGACTATTTTGACCCCCAACCCATTCGAAACGACATTGCTGCACTACAAGGAGGCCTTCAAGAGTTGAGTCAAAATATGAGTAATTCACAAAAACACGTCGACGACAAAATCACGGGACTACAGTCAAATATTAACGCAGCAATCACTGCCTCTCAAGACAAGATTGGTTTGGCCGTTCACAAAAGTAGTCTGGAATCAAGGAACCAGATTGATGGCATGTTGCCAAAAATTGGCAACGAGCTCTCGAAATTAAACGGCCCTTTCTTGAGCCTTGATACCAAGTTGGCTGGCATCACTACAACTATAGATACCTCACGCCAACTTATCAAAGAAGAGGCTGGGAAAACACGGGAAGAGCTAAACGATGTGATTACTACGTCACAGAGCCAGCTGCACCACAGATTGAATGCCGTTAGTCAAGACATTGAAGATTCTGAGCATCGTATTAGCGACAAACTCGATGTTGTACAAGGAAATATAGAATCTTCCATCACAGGGTCTCAAGAGAATATCAAGCAAACTATCGGAGACGTAAAAGGGGACCTCGGCGACCACATTCGTGTAGTAACTACGAAATCTCAGTCTGAACTGGAGAAGTGCCTAAGTGTGACGCAAAGAGGCATCATAGGCCTCGTGAAAGCAGTAAAAGACACAAAGCTGGAGATGCGAGCCGGGTCTGTTTGCGCCCTTCCGTTCTTGCTATTGATGAGACATTGCAGTTCCTGACTTTGTTGCATAAAGAAATTTCAATCATGCGGCGCGTCTGGCCAATAAATCAGCAAGCTGTTGCAGTTACACGATAGCCAGCATGCGTGGGACCGACAATAACCGTATAAAGAACTTTCCTTCGACTTACTCGAAATTCCACCAGCTTGGCGGTATGAAATTCTTCGTCTTGTACGACTGCGATGATAGGCTTTGACAGTTTCTGCAGGTGAAATTGATAAGATTTTAGACGACTTGGGCATCGGTTTTGAAGGCAAATTTGGCCACAAGAAAGAACGTTTGAGGATATATATGGGACTGCGAAAATAATTTTTACTTCGAATTAAGGTGAGCCATAAATCTGCGCTTCCCAAATTTTGACGGTCGAATAGCACTAATCGTTGGATACAAGTGCAGCTGGTCTTGCAGATGAATAATTGATAGTTCATTTGCAATAATATATCAGATGTTCATTTTCGTATTGTAAGTAGACATATGTACGACCTCAACGTCATACTCCCGTGCCTGCAAATAGAAGATTATCCCTCATTCAGTAGTCGCAATGACCGCAATAGCCACACTCCTTGTCGCAAGCCGTGAAGTCTTTATCTGATCCATCATCAATTCTCTCCGTAGTGAATGGAAAGGCGTGATGGGTAAAAAAGTCTGCGTCGTCATCAAGCGACCCTTCCGCCGCAGTAGTGGAGGAGAGCATGCGTTTAGTAGAGTCCGCAAACGCAGGAGTGTCTTCATATTCCTGCCGATCCGCTGTGGCTTTTGTAGCTTTCTGGTCATCAGCACCCGTAGTCGCCGTTGTGGTCAACACTGATCTAGTTTGGGGAAGTCCAGTCCGCAGGTTTAGGTCAATGTCGCGGGCGGGACGAGCCATATTCGCCCGCCAGTGATGCTTGTTGACGGGGTCTTTCTGGTAAACATTCAACTCGAAGAACTTATTGTGGGCTTCGCATTTGAAGTTTTTGTATCTGTATGCGCGTGTGAGAACTTGGTCGGACAGAGTCTTCCAGTCAGGTCCGCTTACGAGTTGAGTTTCTGGAAGTTAGCTCGAAGCAAGTCGTCTTCAACTACCTCCACAAATCCATTGCTTGTATTTGAAGCTGGGATGAAATATTTGATCCATTCAATAGCGCCATAGTTCACCTGTCGAACAAGCTGTATGGAGAATGGGGGATTGAGCTCAGCAAAATCCGTGTTTCCCTGGCCGACTGTGTCGAGCTCGGACTCTCTCGGAAAGGCAGCCCAAGACATAAAGGAGGTAAACTTGCTCTCATGTGAGAGATACTGGGGGCGAAACGCCTGAATAGCAGTGCAGCAAAACAAAGTTGAAGACATACTTAACAGCTGGTATATGCTAAGTAGCAGTATGGGGTGACAATGGAAGGTGTCGAAGAAACTCGCGAATAAGTTGAAGGCGAAGAGAGGGTTGAGCGAATACTAGAATACGCCGGAATTCGAAATATCATCTACCCCGTTGCCCTTGACCATTCCTCCATTAGTTTGCTGCGCCTATACGATACCAGCTGAACATAATTGGCTGGATGTGGGATGACGCAGCCAAAAACGCCATGCAGAATTTGCGGCATACCGACAGTAGTCACCAGATAGACACCCAATCAAATTACTAGGCTCCTATTTTACAATCTTCTACCAGCGGACATGACGTTAACCGTACAGAGATGAATTGAAGTATTATAACTTGGTTATGTCCCTCATTTCCGCCATTCTCTTCTTCTTCTCCTTCTCCTCCTCACGGCTGGCCCAGGCGGTTCAACCGCACACGGTCTTTACCATATTCCTGCGTCCCGCCAACTCACCTTCTCATTACCAATTTTCTGTCGCGACCGTTTAGTTCTTTTCTCTATCATTTTTGTCCATTCCCTTTCCTGTAGGCTCGTTCACACACCCTCTACTTGTTAGCAAGGACCTTTTATTCCCAGTCAAAGTCCGGTTGGGCCCTTTGGATCCGATCAACATCTACTACATAACCGAAACCGATCTCTCCAGTTTGTGGATCCCCGCTGGCTCGATGACCGAGTTCCAGGTCCTCTTTATGGGGGTGATGGTGGTGTTTCTAGCATTACTGCAGAGCCTGCTGGACAGGACGAAAACGTTGGGGAAGATTCACGGCCCGCGACTACACCTGAAAACCCACAGCGAGCCAACTACGACGATGGCCAACAGGTTTTGGCTGCTACAAATTCCCTGCAATGCCCATATTGCCCAAAGGCTTTCTCCTGTCAACAGTTCTTGACGTAGGTTTCTCGGAGGACATTCTGCTTGACCTGATACTGACAGCCTCATAGCAGGCACATCAATAGGCATACCCGTCCATTCCAATGCAACGTGGCATACTGCCCCAAGGCTTTTGCTCTAAAAGCAGATCTCCACCGCCATATGAAAAGCAAGCACAGTGGTCTCAAAATGTACTGCATGGAGCCAGGATGTACTTCCAAGGTAGCCAGGGACGGGACATCGAGGAAGGACAGCCTCATGAAACATATGAAGTCAAAGCATGGGTGGAAAATATAATTGGGTAGCAGTACATAGACAGCTAAGACGACGGCATCAATTCATTCATTATCGCTGAGAAAACACCAACTCGCCATACCGTATCAACCTGGGCATGTTCCTTGCGCACCACCCTGCATCATATGGTGTCTTTTTAATGGTAGCTCCAGCAAACCGACTGTGAATGTATAAACATATCAACTTCAAAAGCTAGAATGTAGAATATAATACCAATCATTAATTATATACAGTTTATCGACATACCATTGCTAGCAAGCAGCAGTGGTGAGATGCCATCCAGATGTAGGGCTGACATCGCCCTCTCCTCCATGCAGCAAATGCATATATTAGATCATCCCTCTACATGTTTCATGAATTAATATCAAACTCATTTGCATCAATCTCGAGAATATAGGACATATATAAATGCATACAAATTTAAGTGGAGGCTGTTGGATTCTTTAGTAAGAATATCTGATAATTTTGATTAGGTATACCTGGAGCAGTAGTATCCCTCTGTTCAAACAGGGAACTGGGATATGTATATGCACTGCGGGCTTACAGCCAGTCTGCTATATGGTAGAAATAGAGCTGCATTTCTCTGCATAGATTGCAAATATCAAGCCGTCTTAGGCCGGTTTTAACATTCAATATCAAGCGGATTATTTACTTGAAATGCCGGACGAGAGTTTCTTATTGTGTTGTTTCGATTCCGTCTACAGGCTCTCTCAGCCTGTACATTTACGTATTACTATTTGGTAACATGCGAAGTATATTTTATTATGGACAAATCTACACTCACAATACGCTTCCGCTCTTTATAGTTCCAAAATGAGCTATAAGCCATTAAAATAGACCCTTTCCTTAGCAACAATACCATTAATGAGTTGAACCATCCAGAGGTGAAGTACTGGGCCAAAATATTTTCCAAAGCACCAATAGCAGAGACAATGAACTCGTAGGGCTCTTCCTGGAAGAAGACAATTTGGGCCTGTGCCGTTTGTATCAGCTGTACAGCAATATCGAGGTCGATATTACCTATGGCCCCCTCTGCAAATCCAGACTCTTCTTGAATTACTCTTCCTCGTTCTGCAACATGTTTTAAAAGCATAAGTACATCTGACATCTGCTGATCTGAAAGGCTCTGTATGATGTAATTGCGTATGCCACATTTGTTGCTATTTGTAAAACAAATCCTTTAGCATCCTTGATCTCTGTAATAGATCCCCAGCCATGCTTCAAAACCTTGGATATAAAACAGCGCTATCCATAGCACCAAGGACTTCAAATTCGGACCGTCCGCGCAATACCTCCAACTTATAAGCTCTATGCCTGATGGAGGCCACTACTATCTCGAAAGAGATTGTAACTCGTCGCTAGACATTTTATTGGGTATTTCAACATGACCAGATATGATCAAGAGAGGGAACGGAGTGGGTCAAAGTCCTTCCCAACCGTTCCGTAGGCAGGGTAACCATGTGATCCATTCGCAAAAAGTCTGCCACGGTTCTACGCAGAAAGCCACACTGTGCTTCCAAGGAAAGCTTCTATCTTCTATGTGTGAGATATGGACTAGGTCACTGCACTGTCTGATCAGTGGCCGTGTTGTTGAGAGCTCTGTTTTTAACGGATGGGGCGATGTATCGGATGTGAGTTCTGTTGGTTGAAATGCATAGTCTGATCTCTCATCTAAAAGTAAAAGGTGATGACCAGTCAGAAATCCCTCCATACGGCAGCTTGCACGGCAAGTGCAGAGTCATTCACCCTCTTAACCATTTAGCCATTTACGCGTTTAGCAATTTCGCTGTTCATAAACTTAAGCGTTTAGGCGCCGTTGCATTTGGACACGGCTTGACCTGTGTATTACCAAGGCAATATTTGATCGCCCCTGTAATAGACTTCGAACTTTGAAGCTTTCATTTGCTAGTCAAGCCACTAATTGCCACTTACATTTACCCTATTGCGTTTAGTCTTCCACCATTAGCTGACGAAGTGGTTGAAGCTCTTCTTGTTCTCACTTCCATCCATATCTCTATAAGTTCGCTTCTACCAGCCTAACTTCGTAGGCAAAATTTTTGTTTTGCATTGGAACAATATATTATTCCAGGTATTGAGCAAAACAAGGCCCTCACTCAAAATGTCACCAGCTATTAGTAATGATCAGACGAATGGTCACTCAAGTGGTCAATCGAATGGCATTAATGGTCTGTCCAGGCCGTCCCTCGAGTTGACGGTTCTCGGATTGAACAGTGGCACATCTATGGTGAGTCCGGATGCTTGAATGCCGTTACATGGAGTTTAGTTTTATCTAATGTGCCCAAGGATGGCATTGATTGTGCCCTCTGCCGATTCAAACAGCAGAGTCCTTGTTCACCAATGCACTTCGAGCTTCTAAAGTATGGCGAAATTCCACTTCAGCAAACGATCAAGAAGCGAGTTATGAGAATGATTCTTTATAACCAAACCACTCCCGAAGAGCTTTCGGAAATTAATGTTCTTCTTGGGGAAACTTTTGCATCTGCAGTCGAGGAGTTCACAAAAGAGCAGAACCTGCAGTTGGCAGACATCGATATTCTGGGCTCCCACGGCCAGACGATCTGGCTATCATCTATGCCAGCAAATGGCCAGGTAAAGTCTGTTCTCACCATGGCGGAGGGTTCTATCCTTGCCGCCCGAACAGGAATTACATCCGTTACCGACTTTCGCATCTCATACCAAGCAGCAGGACGCCAAGGCGCTCCTCTGATTGCATTTTTTGACGCCCTTCTACTGCACCACCCAACGAAACTTCGGGTCTGTCAAAACATTGGAGGCATTGCTAATGTATGCTTCATCCCACCCGACAACGAAGGTGGAGTTGATGCCTGTTACGACTTTGATACCGGCCCAGGAAACATATTTATTGACGCCGTGGTCCGCCATTACACCAATGGAACTCAAGAGTATGATAAAGACGGCGAGATGGGGAAGCGTGGCCATGTTGACCAAGCCCTCGTTAACGAATTTCTGGAACACAAATATTTCAGTCTGGATCCGCCAAAAACTACTGGACGAGAAGTGTTTCGTGATACCCAGGCGCATGAATTCATCCGCAGAGCAGAAGCGAAGGGTCTTGGGCCAGATGATGTGGTTGCAACTATCACAAGGGTCACTGCCGAATCAATCTGCAATCATTATAAGCGCTATGCACCGAGGCAGGATATTGATGAAATATTCATGTGCGGTGGTGGTGCTTACAATCCGAACATCCAGGCTTTCATACAAATGGAGTACCCAAACACTAAGATTATGATGCTGGATGCGGCAGGCATACCTGGCGACGCGAAGGAAGCCATCACCTTTGCGTGGCAGGCTATGGAAGCAGCTGTTGGCAGGTCCGTTCCGGTTCCCACAAGAGTGGAAACTAGACAAGAGTATGTGCTTGGAAAGATATCTCCTGGGAAGAATTACCGAGAGGTGATGAGGAAGGGCATTCTCTTTGGTGGAGCAGCAGACCACTTGAGCCCAGTGAAGGAAATGGTCAACCGCGTGAACGGAAAGGAGTTTGACAACAAGTGGTAAATCGAGTGGTTCCATCTCGAACACTCTTCCACCCCAGATGGCGCTGACGAAGCTTTCTCGATATTGCCATCTTACTATTTATCTCTCGCTGGTAGTTGGTTGATCTGAGAGCTACTTGAAGGTATAAATTGGCACAATCTTCCCAGGTTTAAGCGAGCCAACATCAACTCAAAAGCGGACCCATTTTTCTTCTTTATCACGCTTGTCATTGTTCGACGAAGGTAACATTGTGAGTCGTACTACAGACCTAGTTTTCTTTACACGTCGATGTATATATTCTCCTCACCCGCATTGCTATCCTAATATAGCTATTACAGTAGGCCAGTTTGGGCTGTCATAGCGCACTACAGGAGTTCATTAAGTTGTGAATAAGATAATTGCAATAGTCATTAATGTGATTAGACTGAGTACCGAGGATCGAAATGGGTCTAATAAAAAGTAATTTTACCATGCACTCCTATAGCTACATCTAATGTCATCGTCTCCGACTACATGGCAGCGAAAGTGGGCCATCGGCCCGGAGACGGGGCAAGTGGAGATGTAAGACCAAGCCAGTCAGACTCCGAGATCCTTGGAGGTGGATGAATTTATAGAATGTGGAGGTTGAAGAGCTATTTAGAGGTGCTACAGTGTTTGATAAGGGTAGTTGATATTCCATGACGTTTCGCAAGAACAGCGTGTCCTGCTTTTATATTAACACAGACACGCTCATGAAGAGGAACTATTATGAAAATCACTCAGAGAGATTAGGGAAAATGCTACGTATAATTACATACAACGCCTCTGTACATCTGCAGTCAGAGCTAACTTCAACAGGCATTCAATTGAGCTGGCAATGTTATGCCTACCAGTGAGCCCATGACTTCGCCACAGTCACCACTAGTTCTGCCTCATCAAACCAGCCTGCACCAACATCTCTCGCCCAGGCTTTCCTTGCGTCACATTCCCACCATCTCTGCAGCGCGCTCCGATTCCTGGAGCGGCGCTAATGCCATTGACTCTACCGCCCTGTACTTCCTAGCCGCGGTGCCTCTTATTGAATAGTACGCTGTTTATAGGGCGGTAGTTGAGTCTACCCAAACGACACCACCGCCAAAAACATCCTTCAGAACTTTCCTTTGTTCCTCAGTTCATCGAAGACAGAAAGAGAGCGGGAACAAGCCTTGGAGAATGAAAGAATAGCTCTATTAGAAAAGTTGAACTTCTTCAATATTGCCTCAAATCACTATGGCACATTGAGGGATGAATCGATGAGACATATGAGTAAAGGCGCTGAATTTGGAATGGTCAAGCCAGACCGTGGCGACATGATAAGTCACACGGTTTGCAGAACAATGGGCTGGGGTATAATTATTAAACCTTCGTATATCCAACTAAAGGATCCCATTCACAGAACAAGTGCGTTTCCAACAATTCCATGCTCTTCCATCTTCGGCTACACTGGAATACACCACGCACTATTCTACCCTCCCACGCCCACGACAATCCATAGACATCTGCCATGCCCTCACCGTTTCACACTGCCCGATACGTAACTTGATTGCATTCTTCAATATAGGCAAGACTGTCCGTGACTCCTCTGGAAGCCACTTGCGCACCCTCTGATTGCTAACGTAGTCGTAAGCTAAGATTTCGCTCAATTTTTCCCCATCACCTATCACCAACACAACCCGCAACTCGACGTTACAAGAATGGGCGCTTAGTTTAACAAAGCCTATTTGGTATGTCTGGAGATCCACAATAATTTTCTACTTCAACGGTGAAATGTCAAACTGACTAGCAGAGGCTGCACCGTCCGTCACAACCAAGCCAATTCCTCCATCGGCATACTCATCATCCGTGGCTTCCAAACTCTGTCCTCCAGCAACAGAGCCCTTGATGGTATTGCCTTGGACCACAATCGAAACCTCGTAACCAACGTCAAGCTGCCAGTCGAAAGCTATACTCGCGAGTTCGGTCCTCTCCTCGTCCCGCGCCTTGACCAACGCGACGCGGCCATTCTTTGCAAATACCAGAGAGTAGTACCTTCTGACGCCCTGTACCCTTGCAACCAAGCCGGCAGGTGTTGCGAGACGAACCGTAAAACGAGGAACGACGACCTGGTAGTCTGTCCAGTCCCGCGTGCCGTAGGCGATGATTCCCTCGCCATGGTCCTGGGAGACGTGAAAGGAATCCAAAGGACTGTTAAGGAAGAAATGATTTACGCCATTGATCCAGGCTCGTTTCCAGAGCTCTCCTGGTGAATTGGATGGCTTCTTCACCGATATATGGGGTGCGCCGGTCCAACTCAAACTATCCATCCACACCGTGCCACGGAGACATCCTTCAGGCACGGATAGCGCGATGCCGACCTTCTGGATAGGCTGGCTATCAAAGTTGTCCAAAATTGCCCACTCGACAACCTTTTCCTCGCCCGGCTGTATTGTTACGGAAGGGCCGTCAACAGTGTAAAGGCCATCGTCTGGCCCGTAAACCTCGATTCGTATCTGTGCTACGACTGGTACCGTGTTATTCTTCTCTGCGCGCGCAACTGCTTTGACTGTTTGTCCTGGGTTGACCAGTGGCGAAGCCATGAGGTCGTACGTCCGCGACTCAACTAGTTCTGGGGGAGTGAAGGTCTGTGTGAGAATCTCTGCTGGAGAAACCGCATTTGTCAAACCTTGTAGTCGAATGGAGAGACCAGGGCGGTTGGCATCATCGACACCCTGCTCAACCGTAATGAGGCTTGGAGTCAGATCATCGTGGCTTGCCTGGAAGCCTTGAACGCCCTTTGGTAGGCTAAAGTGATACTGCGCGCCGTCTTTAGGAGCAGGCAGAGCCGTCTCGTTGGCGAGCTGACGTCCCAGGTTAGCGATGTCATACGCAATACGAGTGCAGTTATTCATCGAGTATCCAGCATCGGCGCTAGATATGACGGCCCTATCGGCTAAAGGGCCCAGCCAGTCAGGCCCGTTGTTAAAGCACTCGAGGCCGTTCATGATGGCCACAAGGCATCCGATATTCCCAGAGTTGCAGTCGGTGTCCCAGCCCGCCGTGTTGATAATGTACATTGCTTTGTGGAAGTCGTGGGGCGCATACAACAGCGCCATGATCATGATGGCATGGTTCGGTGCAACATGGCATATGCCGCAAAACTTGTCATAGCCATAAGCATCCTCTATCCTCTGCCTCGTCTTTTCCCAGTTTCCATCCTCCTTGACCCAGCCTCTCACATCGCTTATCAGCCGAGCAATGAGGCTGTCCGTGGGGATGAAGCTGAGACCCACCTCTAATATATGTTCCACATCATTATTTACAAAAGCCTCGGCCTCCATCGCGGCCCACAGTTTGGCGGCGTAGACTGATTCGCCGTCGTGGCTGACCGAGCCAGCCTGCTCGGCAAGCTTGGCTGCCAGCGCCGGGTTGCCAGGAGCTACAAGAGCCCAGCCGTCGATGAAGATTTGCGCACCGATCTGCTCGGCGACGGTTTTGCCGTTGGTCTTGATCGCGCCACTCAGGGGAGCGGGGATGCCGGCCTTGAGATTGCGGTATGCTGTGTGTTCGGGTTGAGATGCCCGTGCCTCCCCACCAGAAAACGGAGCGTCTCTCGACAACATTGTTAAGCCACGTCTTGCCAATATCTTCAGAGGACAGGTCCGGAGAGACACCGTGCTCGGCGAGCGCCCGTACGAAAACGAATGTGCCCGACACGTCGTCGTCAGTCACCACCAAGGGGAGGCCAAGCTGCTTGTGAACGTAATACCTTACCGGGCCGAGCTGTTGCATGATGCGCTGGTAGGTCCAGCCTTCGAAAGGTCGGCCCAGGTACACACCCACAACCTTACCCAGAACGCCTGCATAGACACGCTCCAGGTAGTCGGCGGGAAGGCCAGACATGATTGCTCCTGTGGTAGAAGTGGCTTTGAACAGAAGAGAGTATTGGACGAGATCAAGGGAAGGGTTTCAACGTCTCGTGTATGGTTGCGTTGTGTTGGGCCTATGCAGCAAGCGGAGCAATTGACTTGCGATGTTACGACATACATTTGCTTATTATATATCTCAATTGCTTGTGTCGGCTCTGGCAAAGCGGCGGCGGTGCCGTGGAGCTTGTCAAACCTGAGCTACTCCGCACACTGTTGGCCGGACCGGGGTGCGACGCGGGGAAGACAAGAGGCGGACGACCGCTGGCAACTTAATCCTCGCGAATGACTTTTACGGCTGCTGGAGTCGCGATTCCATCCCAAGTAAAAGACGCCGTCATGGCTGACTTCGGCGCGGACAGCGGTTTGGTTCCGGGCATCAATGCCACAAACTTGAGTCTCAGTTGGGCTGGACGAATGGGTTGATACCCAGAGCTGCCTCCAAGCTTGGCTCCTAACACCAAAATCATGCTTGGGGATTTGACGCCCACTCCTTGACTCTTCCGATGATGACCGATGGCCTTGTGGCCAGGTAGTCTTCTCGCTTATATGCCAGACCCCGGGTTGGTACACATGCAAACAAGGCAGACGTCATCAGTCTCGAGAGTAAGAGGCTCCTAAAGTCGGAAGTTTATGGGTTCTTAGTCTAGGCGATCATCGCAGAGTGGCATCGGTCTATTTTAGCCCGCCAGTACGCTTCTGAGGTGTGTCCGCTTGCACTCCGAGGATATCTGACAGCATATGTCAAACTGTGCCAGGTTATTGGGCAATTGATTAGATCAGTTGCGCTTCAAGGATTTGTCAAAAACACTACAGAGTGATCTTTAGGATTCCCTTTGCCGTCCAGTGGACTTGAACACTTCCGCTGTTCCTCCTTACCTGCCGGGCCACAGACTCACACCCCATATTGTCTCAAGAGTAAAGGTAGAATAATTGACGCCGAGAATGACATCAAGCGGCTGTCCTCCAATTTAGCGGAGGAGCAGGTCAAGAATTCCATTGCTCTGATTGACCGTGCCGACAAGCTTGAGTAATCTCTGACGAGAATCTAGCTATCGGGACTGCTTCAAGGGCACGAACCTGCGACGATTGGGGATTGCGTGCGTGGCTCTCCACGCGCAGTGCAAATCTGGCCAATTATTCTCATACTGACCAACTTACTTCCTCATCCAGGCCGGTTTCAGCCCTGACAACGCCTAAGAGATCAATTTTGGTAGCTCGGACTGCACATTTATCTGCGCCTGTATATCTTGAGTGCCCATGACCTAAATTAGACGCCGGCCGCTGTTCATCTACGGCATGACGGTTATGACTGCTGTTCTCCTGGTCATTGGAACTCTCTCATACTCACCTACTGAAGAGGCAAAATGGGCGCGGGCTGGCGGTCGCCTGGCTTGCAATCTACTCGGCTACGTTGGGATCGCAGTCTTTTACCACTTCCGCTGAGATCTCTGCGACTCTAGTGCGAGCACAAACTACTTCGCTGACACAAAATGCCTATTGTTTCGTATATATTGCTGCCGACGTCATTGAACCCCAGCGTGTCAACCCTACGGCTGCAAACCTCGAAGGCAAGACGGCGGTTTTAGGATGGGCGCATCGTTTCTCACGGTTGCTAGGCCATCTTCTGTCTTGCCGAATCATGGGGTCCCACATACGAGGAGTTAGATCTGCTTTTTGAGAAGAAGCTCCCCTTTTGGAGATTTGCGGGAACTGATATGAACACGATACACGGTGTGAAGAATGAGTAGTTGCAAAAGTCATAGGCCACCGTATGGCGCCAACAAGGGTGTTCTTTTTGAGTTCTACCCTTGCCATACCTAAAGTTGAGAATGGGTCCAATTCAGGGATAGACTTGGGGGTACGGAGCCACCAGAAAGGATACATTCTTACCAGCTTGCGGCTGGATTAGCCGCGCCGTTGCTACAGCCTCAGGAGAAAGGCGTGCCAGAGCCTTGTGTTCAAGTCAACGTACTGTTGGCTTGGGTTTCATGATGATGAAGATGCTTTCTACCGTTAACGGAGTAGGTTTCTGACTAGTTCCATTGACTTGATGCTTTATTGATCATCGCTACGGAGAGACTTGGAGGGGAGGCTCAAATGGGTTATCATAGACAGTATTGTGGTGTCGTTGTTCTCATTCTCAGTTACATAGAAGGTTCTGCTAATTGGTATTCGCGGAGCTACTCGACATGCAGGCAGTCTGGAACGCGAATCTAAGATGCTTGAACTTAGTCAAAGTCATTGCTCGCAGTTCTAAGAAACTTATGTTGATGGGATGATGGAGGTGGCAGCTCCTGATGGACATATCAAGCTATCCTTGTTCCATAATCGGTGCCGCCCAATTTTTGGTGGTGCTTTCCCATCTACCAACTGCTGGAACGTCTTTTAGTCATGAAACCCATGGAAATATCGAGTATAAGTCCAAGTAACAGCTCCCTTTCTCATGGTGGTGTGACCCGTGGCTTTGGTTCGAAGCCGTACTGTCTGGAAGCGAAGAACATGAGAATGCTATCAGTACTACCTTTCATTAATACAAAAAACTAGGTGATTTTAGCTTTAGTACTTTAAACACTGGGACTTGCTGAGTTGAAACAAGTATCAGCTTGAGAGAGTGCAGGAGGAGTGACCAAGTGGCGAAGAGACCAGATGTATTTAAACTCTTTTGGATAGAGAAGGGGTCAAGTGGATTGTTTTGCCAACTCGATTCACCTTTGCATTACAATGCTAAAAATAACAATTCAACCGAGTAAGGTTGGATGAGTTCTGACGAAAGCGTGAGACCTGAAATGCGTTGCGGCGACGGCGGGATTCACCACCATCCCTAAACTATTAGTTCAGCCGTCTCCTGTCATTAAAAGAATTGGAGGCAGTCATATAGTTCCATATCTTTTCACGCGGTGTTCCCCTGTAGGTTCCAGGTCCATCATGTTGTTTCCTCATGTCAGATAGAAGCAAGACGGGTATTACAATACCGCTCAGGCGTCACTCAAAGTCATCAGTGTTATGTCTTGTCCGTAGTGAATTATGAATGAGGCTCTTCCAAATTATTATAATTAGGTATGTGTTTTAGTTTGTTAATGACTCTCTCATCCATTGTGGTCGTCGCCAAAGACGCGGTTTCCCTGAAAAATCCCACATCTGACCCCAAGAACGAAGTGGTGCGTAATATTGTGCCACTTCTCATGTGCTGATATGCTTGAAATCATGGCAATTTCTTGACATCTGCGGCAGGATTCAACCACCTCATCGTAGACACCCAAGTGTTTATGTGCTCGTGCTCTCCCCATCCCAACATCTGCAACGCCCAAAAATCGAACTATATGCTGCTGGTCTATAGACATGCTTGTATAGGGAGAATGCGTCCCAGATCCAAGCAAGGTGAACGCCGAGGCATTTAAGCACCTACGGGATCATTGCAGAGAACACCGAGACCGGCGAGCGGAATGGTGCAGCACTTGGCGCCCTTGCCTTCGCCTACGCAGCTGCTCTTGAAGTCAGAGACGCTGTTGGCACTCTTGGCTATTATTTGAGTATTTGTTAGTGCCGTGAAAAAACATTGCCCATGGAAATACGGAGGAACATGTAAACGTACCAGTGCTGCAGTCCACGCCAAGCAGGCCTGCGACATCAGTAGCGCAGCAAAGAGCCTCGCTATAGAGCGTAGCCGGGCAGACTCCATCGCGAGGGGCCAGCCTTGAAGAAGGCCGGGCGATGGCAGAGCAAGCGAAAAGGGCGACGAGAGCAGTGAAGGTCTTCATTTTGACGAGTTGGTCTAGGACAATAGTCGAGGCGATGAGAAGATGAGAAGAAGTTTGTGTAGGAGTCTGTTGGTGCAAAAGTGTGATGGATTGAATGGGAGCTGATGAGGAAAGACTCTAATGGTAGCGCGGTGGAAAGGTGTTATTTATACACAAATCTTGGCTCTTGTCGATGATGGAAGCTTTCGATACATATCTGTCGAGGATAAGGGCGGCGGGCGCGCATATCTCGCCAAGCTCCATCTCCCTCCAAGACGCACAGAGAGCTGGAAGCCAAATTGGCCCTGGGAATCAGGGACGCCGCCCCTTTGTGATTGGATATTGAGACGGGGGCAATTGACCTGTTGCGGCTCTGCGGGTCTGTTGAAGGGATGGCTTCGTCTCAGCCGTGATGGCGCCATGCTTTCTTTTGCGAGGCTACACGCGTGTTCGATCTGCTGGCGCGCGTAGCCGGCCGATGGGCTCTCGGTAGATACCACAGAGCCCTTCGTTCTGATCCCATTGATTAACTCCATGCTCAGCTGCTCGGCATATTTACTTGTCCTCGCATCAACCCCCCAAAGCGTCCATGCAACACTGGTCATGGACCACCGCCCCCCCCTCGACTACCATGGCCCATGCCAGTCCCCGCGAACTTTTAAACTGGACTTGACAAGCGCCCCTTTTCTGCGACGAGTCGTGATGTCCAAGACATTATTAATACATTTGTGGCTACGGAGTATTGATATATCGATTCTCGCTGAGACCCTTGGAGACTGAGACAACAAGGGCGTGTTCATTTTGACGACGGGTCGAGGGATCGATTGGCTGGCCTTGCCGCATTGGGCTTCTACGACTGGCGCAGGCGCGACTATGGGCGAGCTCAGTGGCCTTTGCCATCCGCGAGTGACTCGCCGTGTCTCTGGCAAGCCGCCATGTGATTGATCATGACCGTCGTCTTTGATCTGTCGCGAAGGCAAAGCCGGACAATTAAGCACAGGCGCTTTGGGGTGGACATGCGCTGTGCGACAGCGGCGGTTTAGCGGAGACAGGCGCTGGACTGGGCCACTGAGGCCAGCTGCTAGCGGTTGCTCGGGCCCTCTGCAGGGTTGATGCACAACGGCCTGACTGGTTTGGAGTGATGCGAGCTGAGTTGTGGGAAGATGCACAATTTTTGCATAAATAATCGACATGAGGCACTCCCATCAGAGAATACCGTGAGTGTCACAGCCCACCACGGCATAAGCTGCCCTTCTGTGGTGGCAGGTCTCTTGCTTTTGATGGCCTTGGAGAACAAATAAGCGCCTGCTGGCAAACCACACGAGTCCGACCTTGCATCGCAGCGAGCCCACCGCATGGTGCGTTGGAAGGGAACGGATGCAGAGTGGGTAAGCGAGCATGCGCCGACTTTAATGTTTGCTCGCGAAATGCAACAAAGGAGAGCCTTGTTTCTCTTTCGAGGAGCTGGCGGCCCGTGATTGAATGTGGCCGAGTTGTGGAAGAGCAGCACGGGCTTCGCCGTCGCTGTTGGTGCGTTGTGTCGCTTCATCTCTGCCATTCACAAGTTTCTTTTCCTCACCATCTTCTTTATATTTCATCGGAATTAATGCACCAGGATATGTTTCCCTGGATACCTTCCGTGTTGAATGTAGTCTCCCGTTTCGTCTCATCATATCCCGTGCTTGGTTCGGCCGCTCAGCCGCATCCTACGGAGATGGCAACACCTTATTCCAAGATCCTCGGACCTGCTGCGAAAAGCTTCCCATCTTTGGCACAACAGGACCCCTCTGCCATTGCCCAGCCGGAAACACATGCGACGCCATCGCAATGCTCACTACACCTTGAGATGTTGCCCGGGGATGTCCGCCACCTGATAATGTCGTGGTTGGACCTCGAGCAGTTACATCGTCTGGTTCGCTCCTCTCCCACTTTTCATAGGCAATATGCAGAGACGCGCCGTCTACTGCTTTGGCTAAGTCTCCAAAGGACCTTGCTCTGCTCCCTTGTCGATGCCGTCGCCGTCTGCCGCGCTCGGGCTGTTCTTGCGCTGCATCCTCGCACTGATGGACTAGTCGAAAAGCAGCTGGAAGTTTATGAAGCTGAGAGATGTCTTGTTCAGCCACTAGCCCTCGCAGACCAGCTCGATGTACAAGATATTGCCGACATGGCCGGCTTTCACATCTCCAGCATAGTACCCTTGATGGAGCGATACCTCAATTGTACCAAGAGCCTCCATGGTCCAGAGCTTTCTGCTGAAACGCCAGAGACGGACAAGCTTTCCGACTTGGAACGGATTCGGTTGCTGAGAAACCTCTATCGCTTGCAGTTATGTTGCCACCTTTTCATTCCCGGTCGCGACGATGCAATACGCCAGTCCGGCCTTCCAGTAGTTCGATCCCTCGACAACTTCCTGAGGGTGTTTCACAGCTCGGAAATAGTGGAGATTGCGCCTATTGATTATATCGCAGGTGCAAAACTATTGGATTTTGCGAATGGGGTGTCGGATGGGGAATGAAATGGGGCAATTATTTAAGACAGATGCAGCTAGTCTGCGGTGACACTCACTTGCACCGCCAATGACATGCATTATACAATCTTTGAACACAGCTATTTAACGAGGCATCGCCGGCAAACGTCAACAATCTAGTATCATTTGCTACATTAGGGACGAATCTTCAGGGATTTACACGGCTCTGTAGTCAGGTGGAATATTGAGTGATGGAGTCATAGTGAATTAGTTGCTTGTTTCTTGAATCAGGAGACCCTAAATGAACAATCGAGAGCCCAAAACAACCATCGCTCTATATGCAACCCCACACCTCATCTCCGGCATTCCTGGTAACCCCTTGAGGTCTATAGTAGAGCCAGGGCACCGAGGGCGAGCAGAGCGTGTGCAGGCTCAAAACGAGCACCAGCACCGGTGACGACGGGAGGCTCGCTAGACGGAGGAGTGCTAGCTTGGGCGCCATGAGCAGCACCCATAGGGCCAGGACCGGGAGCAGGAGCATGCCCAACAGGAGCATGGCTAGGAGGTTTGCCCGCAGGAACATTGGTAGGAGCAGGAGCAGGAGCAGGAAGGCCACCCGTATGGGACGTTGCCGGAACACCATGAGTAGGGGGAGTAGCTGGAGTATAGCAGCAAGTGGTAGGAATCTTGACGTGGCCGTTGACAAATGGAGAGTATCCAAGGCACTTTTCGTATTGAGCACAGCAGAGAGCCTTGTCGGCACCGTACTTGCTCTTGCAAGCCTCCCACTCCTTGGTACACTTGATAGCACACTCGTGTGGATTTAGGTGACCAGTCTCGACGGGCTTGGCGCATGCGGTAGGTGTGACGAGGGTGCCATCAATGTAGGGAATATAACCCAAGCACGTACCGTAGTCGGAGGCGCACAAAGACTGGTTGGCCTCGGGCTTGATGCGGCAAGCGTCAAACTCATCGGTGCACTTCTTAGCACAGACATCCTGAGCGGGAGTGCCGGTGGACGTAGGGTGAGCAGTCTTGGAGCACGCAGTTGGGAGGCCAGTCTGGCCATTTCCAAAGGGAGCGTAGCCCAGGCAGTTTCCGTACAGAGAGCCGCAGTAAGACTGGTTGGCATCGGGCTTGCTCTTGCAAGCCTCCCACTCCTCAGTGCACTTCTTGGCGCAAGTGTCTTGGACAGGGACCTCAGTAGGCTTGGAAGTCTCGGTCGACTTCCAGGGTTCCGCGGCAGTCGAAGGCTTCGGCGTCTCACTCGGCTTTGAAGTCTCGGTTGGCGTCCATGTTTCAGCGGGCTTGGTCGATGCGGCGGACATGGTAGCCACGGAAATGCAAGTTGTTGGCGTGACGAACCTACTGCGGTTGCCAAAGGGCGAGAATCCGAGGCACTCGGCGCATTCGGATTTACACACGGCGTGGAGGACGCCGCGCTCTCGGCAGCAGGTTTCGTAGCGGGACATGCAGTGCTTAGCACATTCTTTGGGATCCTTGGGCGGATGCATGGTGGGTGAGGCGAAGGCAAAGCCTACCAGGTTGGCGATGAAGAAGTAACGCATAATGATGGCGTTGCAGCTCAGTGTTGAGCAGGGAGTAATAAGTGGTATCGAGGACAACTAAGAAGAAACGACTGGATGTCCGTCCATTCAACCAAGGATCACACGTGCGAGAAAGACGTAGAAATGCGAAAAGGGCGGGATATATATAATAATCAGCCTCGAACCGCATCTCCCACGCCTCTCCGTCATAGACACTGCGGAGATGGGCCGTGATATTTCTCTGCATGGCCGATGGCCCGCAATGCGGAGATACATCTTGAGATGGAAGAGCAAAGAACTACCACCTAGGTTAAGATTAGGACCAACTGTGGCTATCTTGAACCTAAGTCGAATACTAACCTGCCGCGGCGCGCATGTAGCAGTAATAGACTGTCTTCTGGCAAGGGTACTGGAGGTCTTCCTATTTAGATAGCTACAGTGTTGATTTAGATTGAGGCCAGCGAGCACCATGACGTCTAAGATATGATGGTGGGGAAGTATCGTGATAGAGTCGGGTGCGGCTATCAAGTTCACGACAGCGAGTTCTTGAGATTCGAGTTTTAGCTGTTCATATAGGGTTTCAACCTAGTGGAGCTCCTCTCCGCCTGCTCTGTGTAGTATCAAATAATATTAAGTATGCATCATAGTGCATATTTCGACTACATTCCCTGGGAGGATACATATGGGATGAAAGCAGTCCCACGTTCATGGCATGGCTGTCATGTTCACGGGCGATGACCCGCATGAACTGACGACGGTCCGATATTTGGGAGACACTAAGGCGAAGTGCAAACCTAATCGAAGCGAAAAGATTGCCTAAACCAACGTCAAACAAGAGCTAGATATCTGCTAACATGGTGGCGAATACTAGTACGAGCTTCCGCCACGGCATCTAGGAGCTAATGGCAAGACTGGAGATACGGCTGTGAGACCAACGCATAATGCGCGTGAACTTACCTACACCTGATGCGTAGCATCCCTCTCATGCTATTGGTGGCGAAGCATCCATGTTTGTGGCGCTGAGAGAGTTTGCGCTTGCATCATTGAATGTTGGGCTCGTATGAGTTATCCGCGGCATCGCAGTCATAGAAAATTTACAAGTGCTTTGTCCTGATGAACTGATGTACAGGATAGAGAGGGGATGCTCTTCTGATTTCTATGGAACGATCTGCCAATGCCAGCTTAGGTCGTCGAGTCTCGGGACTGTCCCACGTATGTCACATTCAACTACAAGCACATTATCGAGTAGATTCTCCGTCACGTACGTAACATCGGTCTCTTCACAGTAAGTTCAAGATTTAAATGAAAATATGTCTCCAGTATATTCAACAGAGCCAGAGGCCCACGATGATTCGGGGGCTGAAGTGCGCATTATGCCACTCCACCAGCTTGGCATTCACCTTGCTTTCCTCGTCTTGGAGGCATCTGCAGTACCATCACTGCATAATCTGGACCCAGTCTAGCTGCTATAACTCAATAGTACTGTTAATTCCCTGCATTAAATTTCGTCGAGTCAGATTTTGCTCGCCCTGCTCAAAAGTTACGGCGGATCTTCCTTACAACTTCTTTTACCTTGCTGCTATTGCTCCAATCACTTGGGTATTAAACTCTTACTTGAAAGTCAATGCAGGAGCCAGATATTATGATCGTGTGAAGCTGCGCCGTGGTAGTCCGCTATCACACAACATGGGAGTTGATAATGCCGCAGATCAGTATGTACTTAATTCCTTGTACCATGCATTTGACTTGTAGTAAAATATCATAATTTCTCACATAAACGAGATGAACCCTGCTACAGATCATATGCTCTTAAAGCTCCCTATTCAACTCCAAATCCTTAATCTTAAGATCAAGCATACCCAATTTCTGTTTACCGACTTGCAGCAATTGGAAAACACCTTCTGGATCAACTGAATCTCTTATCTGATGCAATCGGCGTAGGTTTTTTTCTCCGTATGACAAAAGTGCCCGCTGTTCCTCGTAGCAATGGCTGAGGAACAGGAAAGGGTGGTATATATCCATTCCCCTGGCTGCTTTCTCAGCACGCGCCAACAGCTGTTTAATAAAGTGTCTCAATCGCAGAGTATCCGAATTTTTGCTCCAATGCAGAGTGATATTAATAACTATCAATATGTTAGATAGGACGTCTTCACAACCAATGTGCCGGTTACTCACTTGTAAGAGGCCCATCTACTTCTCTTAGACCCAGTGCATTTCCACCCCTCTGTTGCATCTTCTCGATCGTTGGAGTTGTGAGGGGATTGTATACAATTATTACCTTGATTCCAGAAATATCCAGAATCTTTCTAGCTTCTTGCTGGAAAATCTCCGCAACTCTCATGTGTATCTCGGGGTTGCTCCGGACAGTTATAGAACCAAAGAAGTTGAAGAAACCAAACTCGTTCACAATGTCCATAGCTTGCGCCATTTCTAGAGTTGTTCGTTTGTAGGTATACTCTACAACTGGACTGGTCGTATTTTGGTTTTCTGAATAGCGGGCTGGTTGCAAACTGGACACCTCTGGCACTGCAGCGGCTGAAGCGACGACACGATCCGAGAGGACGAATTCCCTTTTCCAAGTCGACCAAGCCAGATTAGTTGCAATCATCTGCACCTCGGGGGGCATCCGCCTGGTGAAAGCGTCCAGCCGTTGAAACACATATTTCATATCGTTCATGTTCCAGAGCTGGAACGTGTGCCACGAAGGGCCCTGTTGAAATACCTCCAATTTCGCGCTTGTGACGATACCAAAGTTTGCACCACCACCCTTTAACGCCCAAAAGAGGTCTGCATTGACGGTCTCACTGGCATTAACGAAAGAGCCATTAGCGAGAACAACGTGAAACTCCAACACAGTATCGCATATCCATCCCCGGCGATGGGAGAAGAAGGAAATCCCTCCTGAGACGAGGTTAGCGACGTTGTGTTTAAATCCACCATGATAGACACCCACCACCTAAAATAGACCCAACGATTCCAGTCATGCTGTTACGAGTTCCTGCGACTGACAAATTGCGAGGATCCAATTCCTTGTACACGTCAGCCCAAACAGTCCCTCCTCCTACTTCAATAGCGGGCTTGCCATTTCCAATGAGTCTGACTGAGCTCATCAAGCTCAAGTCAATTGTCACGCCATCTTCAACATTGGACGCCCCCAAGAAAGGCGATGTACCACCTCCAAGAACGGCAAACTTGCAGTCTCGCTTGCTTACGACCGCGAGTACGTCACTAGCTTCGATGTTGTTTATGGGTTGAACTCTGCATCGCGGCAGGACCTGGGATTGGAACAAAGACCAGAACTCCTTCTTGGCATCACCACCACAGAATGTGCGATCTGGAAGTAGCCTATGAATTTCAAGACACTTGATGTATATTTCTTAGATACCGATGACTATTTAGAGACCGAGGTAGGACTACTCACTGCTATAATACATGCTTCCCTGCCGCCAGAATCTGATACCCTCTGATCTATGGATAGAATATTTAAAGTAGCCAGAAGGCGAGTAAAGAAATTTGATAGGTCGGTATACATCTTGTTAGACTTGCCACTGCTGAAGGTGCCGTGGCAGCGCAGTCAAATAACTGGCCACGCGGCACATCTTAAACAGGCGAAGCTTGCTAGCTGGCAATATTACATAAGTATGTATGATTCTATAAATGATGATATTCATTACGCTCACATGTGATACCTGAAGTGGCGGTGAATTCCGTCGCGTCTGCCTGCGCTTTGGAGCGTTTCGTTATCTTCTGTGCACCAAGAGGTAAAGGCTAGGTGCACTCATTGTCTACAAGTACTACATCGCACGACATGCTTCTCAAACTTTTCTTAGTGAATTTTAAGCTATCCATGCGTATCAGATCGCATTTAGGTCACAGAGAACCAACAACGATACGTCGGTGAATGAAATATCATGATTGCAGCAAGGTTTCATCATATGTGGTGTGGCACGTATGTGGAGGCCTTGCTCAAGATATGACACTATGTCGACTCCCCTTTGGTGAAGGACGCATCAATATCACGTCTTTTGAACATTACATCACTAGCAGCAACTGTGTTTAGCTTGGTTGTTCACAGTTCTACATAGGGACTCCAATATTATGAGGGAAGTGAGACGCCTATAGGTCTGATCATTATGCAGGTATATTTATCCAATGATGAATATCATCAAATTGCTACAAAGGTTGGTGTCACATCTGCCACCATATGCGGTCAATAAATCTACTCATCATCTGTGTAGATGGTTGGACTTGTGTCTTCCGTACCACCAATTCTACTAATCTCCCCTTCATGATAGGCGATGCCTTATATACCGTCGTTAGCTTCATGAAAAGAAATCGAATTCAACACAACAGAAGCAACTTGCCGTAGATTGGATGGGTTAGCAATCCGGGCACTGAGGCATCGACCCGACGCTTCCGGGCCCATTCATTGACTAGGTCAAAATTGACGCACTCGTGTTCCTGCGAAAAGTCGGCTCGGGGTCGAGCACTATCGCGTGACCACTGAATAGTGAATAGGGAGATGTCAGAACGACACAAGATTGCTTGTCGCATGATCTCTATGCAATGATCTATCAATTCTATTAGCAGCTTAGATCCGATATTCTCAACCAGTTGGCTGAACTACCAGAATGTAACCGGTTCAGCCGCTCTTCCTCAGCAGTTAGATTTGGGAAATAGTGCTCTTTCCACGTATATTGCCTTAATCTTTTCTACATAGCAAGGATGTCAGGCTTCTCTTCGAACCGAAAAGAAGAAAATGAACGTACGAGACAATGAAGCTCATGATACACAGCCAACCCAGCAAAATAAAGCCCGTTCGTGTCTGGTATTGGAATGGATCTTGACCCGATCCGCTCAAGGTCAGATTTTGGAATCGCAATGTTCATATCTGGAGATTATAAGCTACTGAGTCAACCTGAATTGAGGTGAAGTACTAAACTCCATTACATACTTTCGAGAAGGTCCCCCCATGCGCGGTCGAGTTCTTCACTTGGTGGCCCATAGTATGGGCTGTCGATGACAAGTGATGCATTGAAGCGTGTTGCTTGGTACTGTACCGCACTTTGGGCGGGGGCTTTAAAGGTTAGTTTTGATACAGTACAAGTCGACTAAGGGTAGGTAGCTTACAATATATATGGGGTTCCTCCTGCAATACGAAGAAGACCAAAGTGTATAAGCTTATGAGGGACAGCTGCAGGAGACAGAAGCTGGTGCAGCTCGATAATATATGGTTTGCCATTCGAAGACGGACAGTCCCATGAGGTTGTGGTTCTAATGACACAGAGGCAGCCAAGAAAGCTTCATATTCATTTCCATACTCAGTGTTTTTATCGCCCATTGTAGATACGTTGGAATTAAAAGAGACTGTCGCTTTAGAAGAAGCGAGGTGATGGCAATGAAGTCAGGATATGACTTTGGAGGGAGAGTGAGTTAGTTTAAAATATATTCATTTATGCAGAACCATTTTCCCCTTGAACTTGATCTTCTACTTCGATGGAAAATATTCAATCATCCCCGTCTGGGCAACGACCGAGGGGCGGCAAGACGACAGCCATAAATTTGGTATGAATCCCTCTCGTGCACGAATGACGACCTGTGCAACGAAGATGGCCATAACATGTCGTGATTAACAAATCATTCCTCAACACGACACTTTGTGGTTTTGTCAAATGATAGGGCCTAGCATTCCGTGTTCTCCCGATCCAGTTCAGGTTGCGAGAGCCAAGCTCAAATTGATTGGTTGTTGGACAAGTCCAGGACTCATGGCAATCTTGGAACTTTCACAGGCTGCAGTGTAGCATGATTTAATGGTCACAACTCAACTTTTCGATGCACCAGAGCTGACGGTCCGCAACCGTGAAAGGAAACTCAGCTGTGTGGTAACGCACCTTTAGGCTGTCGAGCTACAATGCTCGTTTGGAAAAGTGCCCGATACTTTCCGTTTCGTTTTGGTTTCCCTCTGCGCCAACATGGCCAACGTATATTTCCAAGAGTTGAGAGTGAAAATGCATATAGAAGCGTCAATGCCCTTCAAACTTAGGATTTCTTTCTTCATTGCCCTCCTCTCAAACCTTCTGAAGCTTCACGTTCAGTTCACATATACCAATACATCTATTTAGACGTTAGTGGTCAAAAATATTCATTCAACATGCTTGCCTACAATATCTTCGCCATCATCACTCTCATCATCGGTGTGATAGCCATTCCCATGCCAGATGGTGATGATGCGCTACCAAACGGCTGCAACAAGCGACGTGACCAGGACGGCTACTATGATACCACTTGCTAAGTCAGTGAGTATTCTATATTATCTAATTGTGCCAACAACCCTGACTGAATCCTTCAGCTAAGGTCAGACATAGTACGGACTTGAAGAAAAGCGAGCACTGATGTGCCGGAAGAGTAATGAGGACATGAACCAAAGAGAGTTTGAGGGATGGAATGAGCGGATTGCCTATTCACCTAGTGTAGCTAGTTCTACTCATTCAAAATACAATAATCTGTGGAATAATTGCTAGTTGTCAACACGATTTCTCACCAGATCGCACCAGATGCGTATGAATTACAAGGCTAAATAAATTAGTTCATCATTTGTGAGATTGACAGTGGGACGATATGCATTCCCTCATAATATTCATGTATATTCTTTACTTTTATTTACCCTATTCAGTCAGAGACTTTCAACAGTTCCCGTATGTGATGGCGTTGCGATATTTGTTGCCAATGGACAAAACATTCCATTAGAAGGTGCTATTCTAGAAACTGGTGGTCACCATACCCACGGAGCTTCAGACTGGAATCAATTTCTATTTGATCTTACGATGGTCTAATGCAAAGATTTTGAGCGGCTTTTTAAAGATATCTAATAGACCTTTAGCTCTCGCATGTACTATCATTAGCCTACCCTGGGAGGCGGACTAAACTTGGCCTTCCGTGTCTGCGCCCATGTTCTAATAGCATCGTAATTGCGACACTGCTTTGTTACATTAAAGTTGGCCGTGAAAACATGAGCGCGGTTGTTCCAGCTTGTTGTCATAACCCCAACATCTGCATGGCAAAGAAGAGTCTGGAGAAGGTAGCTAAAACAATGATCCGAATGGCCGCCTAAATCTGCAAAGCCTCGGTCATTCTCGCTATTGTTTCCACTATAAAATCCTTTCCGTATCGAGTTCTGAGAATTATAAATGTAAGTTGGTGCATTGTGATGTTGGCGGATAACCAGGTAATATACTCGGCACATACCAAACAGTGCAGTTGATGAAAGACCTCGATTAGCACGGCATATCCAGACTCATCCCCGTATGCTGGTGCAGTGCTTCTATGACCCGGAAGGTTTTGCTTCTCCTCCTCTGTAATGGTGGTCATATGTGTGTCGAAGAGTGATTTCCAAGCATCGTCGACGTTGGGGTTTGCATGAGAATAAGGATCGAAGACGTCAGCGTAAACATTGGTAAGATACGTTCCTACGCAATAACGTGATTGTAAGCATCAACCTCATCCAACCATGCATATAGCCGCAGTTACTGACGTTCTTCCCATACAATAGGCGCTTTGAGAAGTGTTTCTGAAGTTCATATTAATGTACATCCAGACCTGCTAATACCTGTCAACCTACCGCTGAAGCACGGTGAATTCTTTTGAGAAGGTAAGATTATAAAAGATGAGTACTGCGTATGTAGTTATAACCATGGCATGTAATGACCATGGTATAGTCTGCCATAACCAGCTTCGTCTACCAATATTTGGAGGGAAACCAGTTGCAGTCGATCCGCTGCTACTCTCATCGCTCTGACGAATCTCAAAATATTTGGACATCCCTCTTATAAAGACAGTCAAATTTTGGACTAAAGATTGAGCATAAGGTGAGCAGAGAAGGGATTGAACCAGTTGGTTAATAGCATATGAGCTGAGAGCTGCGCTCTGCGTGTAGTACTGTCCAAAGATGGTGTGCGTCAGTCAGCGAAGCTCAAGTAATTCCTGTGTCGGGTTCCTTTGCTGCATATAGTGAATGATTTGCAGCTTCAACTCGGGATTATCTCGAAACTCAGTTAGTGTTACTCAACTTCCCTCGCAACGCATGCCTAAAGATTGATAATCGGCCGGTTTGGTATAGGATTGCCATGTCTGCGCTGTGGTGACAGGTGAACGTGGCATTTCCTAGCCACACATGCCATACACAACTGGCTGCCAGCGTGTTATCGTGATACATCCAATCTCCTGTCCGACTGAGAATCAGCGTGTTGTCACGACATGCGGCTGACGTGGCTCTTCCTGAACGTCGGTAACTTCAACTATGAAATACAATATTGCTTATATCAATAATTCTGCATATTACATAGGAGATCCGTAAGATGCTGACCGCCTTTACTCAAGCTCAGGTTCATGTCGCCGCCAAGGCCTACAGGCCGAGGTTAACAGTTAAATTTCCCTACTTCGCATGCACACTTGCGCCTACGCCTCCATGCAATCATCATCATGAGCAAATCTGAATACCGTTCACTCTCACCTGAAGATGGAATTTCAGATGCTGGGGTCAACGGCCACCCAAACTTGGACGGATTAACACCACTTCTCTCACGATGTAGACCGAATACCAGGCGGACGGGGTGGATTGTTGGACTTTTTGTACTAGAAGTTATCCAGCTTGTCATCTTTGGACTGGCTTACCGCTTGAGATATCCCATTGAAGAATTCCCACCGCCAGTGCCAGATGTGAATGGTTGTAAGTTGGCGTACAGATACTGGGGAAACTACATGGTGGCTGATGATATATAAAGATACAGACTTGGCCAAGTACAATACGACGGTAACCTATAGCAACGACCTTCATCTAGTAGAGCCCTCTAGCTTTGGTGACCACTTCTGGAACACATTCTTACCAAGTACGCCATACCAGCCCCGTTTAATGGTATTGATCGAGGAAGTACTCATGCGATCGTTTGGTAGAATCAGGCGTAGTTGCCATTGCCACGGATAGAGTCAGAGCGCAAGGCATCCCTGAATCTGCCGTGTCGCCCACAAACTCAAACGAGATGCTCTATCAGATTGACGGCTTCCACGAGCTTCATTGTTTGGTACGTGAATCAACATACTCATGGGCTTGCTAGATCTACGTCTAACTCACGGCAGTGGCGCCTCCGCCGACTTCTCATTGGTACTGCAACACGAACGGACCACGCCCACACTCTCCATTGTCTCAACTACATCAGACAGACTTTAATGTGCAACCTTGACCTGACACTGGGGAGTACTGCCGACTACGAGAACTACGGGCTCCATGACAAGCGAGTGTGCCGCGACTATGAAGCCATTGTGGCGTGGACAGAACGTAACAACTGGAAGGATTTTGACGGATACCAGAATATGAAGATGGAGCACCATAAGACTGAGTTGGGGGCGAATAATGGCACTTTCAAGGGAGACCACAAATCACCTTATGTCTAGATAGGTCAAACAAGGCGTAGTGACCCTGGTAACTGACACCATGCATCAGTCACCCCTTAGTATTATTTCCCAAGGCATTCGGGTCATCACTGAATCATGACTCCTAATACTTGTCCCATTTTCGATACTTCGCTCTACTATATGTCGAGTGTTGGGAACTATTACGTTTGACTGATGATGTCGAGCAACCAACAAGAATATGATCCGCGCACAGTAAGACCACACACTGTGCTGTACTCACTGGGAAACCACGCCGAAATAGCTGTCCTTATTGCTGCTTGGAGAAGCGATCAGTTTGGTCAGGGGAGATAGGCACTGTCACTGATCTACCAAATGCAGTTGGTCCAAGAGCTGCTACAGGGCACAGCTTGCAGCCGTTTCGCACTGTTTGTGATACAAGAATGAACAAAAGGCTAAAGCGCAAAAACCCCCGCCCATCATCTTAATTCCTCTTTGAATCATACACACATGCCTGTAAAGATGCCTTATCATGCAGGGAAGCGCTGGACTAGCTATACCGAGGTGTACGAACCAATCCTCTACGCGGCTTGGGGTCAGTGGGCTGCTTTCCCCCCTTTCTACTCTGCTCTTTGCCGTCTGTCGGCTTTGCTAAGATGACTTGACAGCCCTTCGTGTGACAATCTTCGAAGCGTTTAAATGCCAGGGAGTCAGGGCTTTCTTAAGTGCGTCTCAGTGGAGACAAAATGCGTTTACGCTATGGTATCGGACCTTGAGTATGTAGTGCCTCCCGTCTCTCCACGCGATGAAGCCATCTGTCCATAGAGCGAAGACTTTCTCTGCTAAGACTGACGCATCTAGACCATATCTTCATTCGATTTGAAGCACGCACCGTTACTCCTACCCTCGTCTCCCATGCCACCGGCTTAACCCTCGATCTTGGCCCTGCGCTCGGCAACCAACTTCCCAACTTCAACCGAGATACCATCTCCCACATCTACGGCATCGAGAAAAATTCTTACTTCTTACCCGACCTTCAGGCCAGAGTCCAGGAATCAAACTTGCAGGGAAAATATACGGTCATCACCTGCGGTATCGAGGACACGGATGTGCTGGAAGAGCACGGCATCAGGGACGGCAAAGTGGATACGATACTGTGTATCCAGGTTCTCTGCTCGGTGTCTGATCCAGAAGTCGTCGCGAGAGGCCTGTACAAACTTCTGAAGCCAGGTGGGAAGCTTGTGTTTTGGGAACATCACAGAAGTCATGATGCTCTGACAAGCACTATTCAACGTAAGTCGATAGCAGCCCATATCCTCAGAGCTAGAGATTTCGGGGCTGATCCGAGAACTTTCTGTCCCTAGGGCTTTGGAACCCTCTCTGGCGGTTTTCCGTGGGAGACTGCAGTATGACGCATGATGTGCTACGAATTCTTAAACAAGCTGGCAACTGGGACAATATTGAGTCAATTCAGGGGGATGAGGAACCCTGGAGCATGTTGCCCAGAGTGTGGGGAGAGCTGGTCAAGAGTCACTGATGATGCCACACTCCCTATGGGGGTGATGATGAAAGCTATTTAACACCAAAGATTGAAACTACAATACCCGTTAGGCATCATTGAGCAACTATAGTGAATTTAAAGATCTTGTGTTGAACAAGCTCGGAATCCTCCTTTCGTGTGTTCGGCTTTCCTTATACCCACTGTACCTCTTTGTCATATACTTTGTTGTCTACAAACCGCCGGCGTCGCTCACCCCTGGCTCATCCATTTGTCTGAGAATCCTTTCCCAGGATTCTTCCTTATTCCTAACTCTGGCCACGAAATACTTGTCCCATTATTCATCCGCTGAATATCCATGACGCATCCAAGGGTGTATTCTCAAGAGCAGCTATATTGATGCCCCTTGGTTTTGACAAAAAGTCTCATTATTCATGGTTCTAAGCAAGCTGTGCAAAACCAAGCTGCATATTCACACCGTCCCAGACAGTATAATACTGTCTTAAAAGAGGCGAGCCCACGATCCAGACTGGGCGGCCTTGCCCCTCCATATCCGGGAATGGATGAAGCCTATGACTAAATATCGATTGGCAAATGCCGTTCTGGTTCCTGTAAGGACCGAGATTGAAGAAACGTCGGGGTATAGTAGCATTGAAATGTTTGCCGTCGCCGCTTCCAAATGTGATGGTCAGCTCCGGAGCGACAGCTTCCAACACTGCACAAGGGGCCCCCCAGGCTCCATACTGATCAAGCTGAACAATTTCTGCAGATATGTGGTTGTACAGATCCCTTGTTATATTGAAGTTGGGACTCTGGATGAAGGACGTTCCAGTATCCAGCAGCGCTAAGCCAGCCGGGAGTGATACAACAGTCTCGCCATTCACCCTTATGAACGGCTGCGTCACAGTAAAAGTGCCAAAGGCGTTGTTGAGATCCCTGTTCAATTGAATCGTCGTGATCTTGCCCCGGTATTTCGACTTGTCTACACCACCTAGTGTGATCTCATTACGCGTATCCTCCAGGGCAAGACACAGGGAGAAACTCGGGGACGCAAGCATTCCTCTATTGTACAGAGACCAGTAGATAGGAACGAGCCCATCGATTCCGGTCGAGGTGATATTTGGTAGTCCGATTCCTAGAATGCCATCCATTGGTCCGTAGCTGAGGAAGCTCGCGTAAACATCAGCCAGTATGAATTGCTGCGATACTGACAATCCGCCGATGCTAACCCTGTCAGTGACCACATTTCCACTCGTCTTCTCGATCCGAGGTAAAGGGTATGTGTCATATCCGGTAGAAAAGTTGTATGCCACTCTAACGCCTGGTCCTGGAGAGAATGTACTAGAGATGGACGGGTTGAATAGATTGTGCTTGCCGCAAGTGGTACAGTTATTTCGAGGGATAATAAGTTCGATTGACCCCGTATCTATCATAACAGTCCTACTACACTTTAGATGGAGATTCCAAGACATTCCTAGACGGGGAAGTGATGGAATGACTAACAAGTTTTGGGGTGGCGTGCCCACTTGAATGGTGGTGAACCACTGCAAAGATCAGTTGGTGCTGAAACGTTCAATGGCCAACTTGAAATGAGTATTTAACCTACCTGAACATCGGTTGAATTTAATCTCCATTTTCTCAAAGGCAAATTCACCTTCTGGGCGCATGTGCCGTTTTCGAAATGGGAGTTGGCTTGCTCATTGTGCCGTAAAGAGTCTGTGGTCGCGACGGGGTTTTCACCGTCGCAATTGCCTTTTCCTACTAGAACAATGATGTTAAATGATAAACGAGCCTTCATGATTACGTATTTCAAGCTTTCTTCGGCTTAAATGCATTTGAAGACACACAAGTGGTTGGCATAAGCTGTCGAGATAGTGGGAGGATGAACTGAGGTAAAATACACCCGCGCTGTGGCATGTCGATTCCACAGATTATGCAGTTTGGTAAATTATATTTGAAGTATTGCAGGTGTTGAATGGATGATCAACGGTTGGAATTCTAGTACCGGCCTGGGTGAGCAGGATGGAACACGAGCAACCATCCGAAGCGTTTCAAAAACCTCCCAACGCCTGCAGATTTCGCGACCAACCTCCCCATTGTCTTCCCACGATTGTGGTGGTACAACAGCAAACTATTTCCCATTTTATGTAAACGCCGCTCTCCCAATATACTCTCTGTATTACTGAAAGGATCAAGATGCAGGCGATATGAATGGAGACCTGGGATACAGGTACCACTTTCGCAGCTTGTGTTACAGCGATTCCTGCTTGGCCGCCGCACAAGCCTTGAAATTACCATCCTGCAACGTTTATATGTTTGTGTATTGGAGAATTCTCTGGAGCGTGTCCAACTTAATCAGACGCAGGATATTGGGTCTTGCAAGCGTTGTGATTTTTCTGCACGTATCAGTCGATGTGATACAGGCACCACATGAACAAATACTGTCTCGCGGCACGTATCGCACCAGTCCTCGGGTCCATCGGCATGGCAATCTGTCTGTTCGACCTCTCTTCGTCTGAGACGGAGATGCGTCAACGGCATGGTGGCACATCTGCCTGCTCATCCTCAGGTCATCCACGTCAACATAACACATACAAGACCAGCCAGGATGAAGGCGCATGGTTTATTCATAATTGGTATAGTTGTTGGTCTATGAGGATGAGGTTCCAACGACAAGGAGCCTGCAAATTGGATTTGGTCAAGACACACAATGTTTAGACCTGGTGATAGCTTGAATCGTGCTGCGCCTCCATCTCAAACGCCAAGGGTCGCAAGAAGCATGGCTTTGAAGACACGACGCTAAACTCTCACATGGAGACTAAGTGCCGCACTTCCGACAGCCCACGCGTCAGAGTTCTATAAAGCTCACGCCGCGGACCTTCATATTCATCCTCGGCCAACGCCATCGAGAGCCGTGCTGCGTTCGATTGTTAATTGCGAATTGTTTGCGCCGCGCTTCATCGGCCATGGTGCCGTCCGAAGAGACAATAGCAAGTTTTCTTGCTTTTGCGCCCGACGCAGGCGAGGGCAACGCCTTTGCCTTCTTGGAGGTAAAACCGACCGAGGCAGCAATTGACCGGAAGAGTTTACTAAATAATACATTTTCAAGGGTGCAAGTACTCTCGAGGAAGCCGTCGGCCAATACTATGAAAATCCCAACAGATACTCGCAGGGCCCAGCAGCAGCCTAGCCAGTCCAGCCAGTCCAGCCAGCCCAGCCCAATCCCGTGAAGCATTTGTATAATACCAAGCAGCAGCAAGTTGACCCGCCTGCTTATAGCCCGCCCGCATATAACATGCCCTCGTCTGGGCAAGGGCGGCAGCACCATCATACAAATGCAGTTATCCAGGCTGGGAATCTCCGCGCGCAAGATGAGGTGTGGCGCCCACTACTTAGTCCTCGCTGCAAGAGGAAAATGCTGACATGACAATCACGCATAGCAAGAAATGCAAAACCGGCTGCAAAACCTGCAGATGATGTACAAAATCTTCAACAGTGATATTGAGCCAGAGCACGATGCGGATGGGTACTGTTCCTGCCCCATTCACCAGTACAAGAGCAGAAAATGGAGCCGGCTTGATGTCCAGAACAAGTGGTCGCATGCGGTCATGTACCCGGGTAATTTCACCTCTCAAGCATTTCCATTACGTGCAGCACTGGGCTAATTCGCTCATTCTCATCTGCGTAGGAGAGAAGGCGTATGACGACTGCTACCAAACCTCCATGGGCCTCTTCAGCAGGAATCCGTACAGGTTCGGCGTCACCTCGCCGTATTATCAGTACGGCCAGGGCTTCTCTCCATATGCCGGCTGGCAGGGCTCTTGGGGCATGGGAGGCATCTCCCCGCGTAACTACACAGTTTCAGTTCAGCAAACCGTACAGCTGAATGCGTCTCTCAATGCGAAAGCACAGGCTGACGTTGAGGCAAGGGAGCCACAGGGCAGTATCTGGGAGATTGACCAGCTAACCTCTTCCATGGCGAAGACAACGTTAGAGAAAGGGTCCGAGAAGGTTCAGAACTCTGAGAAACAACAGACTACGACTACCTCCGCAACGAATGGGACCAGACCCGCCGGAGAGAGCTCCAAGTCACCATGGTATGGCGGTTTGAAGAAGACGTTCTCTGTCAAGTCACCTGAAGAAAAAGCAGCTTCAAAGCAACTGAAGATGAGGGCTCGAAATCAAGAACTACGCGATGCAATCGTTCGGGAAGAGAATGGCCGCTGGCCAACCCCAGAATGGCGACAGATTGTAGCTACGTATCAAGAAAAGGTCGGAATGACACGGAAGATAGCCGAGCTTCGAGCCCGCTCCCCAATACAATACAGCCACCTGCTTCGAGCGGGCTATTTTGAACCTATTCCGGTGTCCTGGGCAAATCAAATATCCAACCCGCTAAAGTTCTCCATCGACGCTGCCGGGGGGTGGAGGGGGATTACTCCTGCTTGGAGAGGATATGAAGATACTGCCGAGGAGCGCTTATACTGGGTATTGAACCACAGAGAGGGGAGCCTCGGACCAAGGTTGAAGCCAGGCCAGATCTCTGCCTTGAATATGGCGCTTGCTCGGATGGCGTCAGCAGTCGAGCCGCCTCCTCAATATTTCTCAGCCGGCGATACGTGCCATATTCAGCATACCTCCGCAGGCTACTCGAAGCAAGTCATGGCTCCCCCCTTCAGGCCGTTCGATCAGCCGGAATCGGCCAGGGACGACACCATGATCCTGCTGGATGTTTCCGGATCAATGGACTTCGACCCCTTGCGACCAACCTATAATGAGTATCTCATCACGGGATATACAGGCTCGACTCAGCCCAAGAATAAAGGCAAATATGGCACGCCCCCTTTATTGAGACTTATGACCAATCTAACATGTCCCTTTCCTCTCTGGTTTAGATGTAGCTAGAGCCATCGTCCGTCGATTTGTAGACGCAATGATCAACCACAGCCACAATGGCCAAGGCTACGATCTTACAACCTTTGCCAATCACGCCGAGTACATTGGCGTGATTAATCACCAAAACTTCGATCGCACATGGAACAACGTTCGGCTGGGTGGCGGCACCCGCGTCATGTCCGGCTGGCAAAAGGTGAAGCAGTTGCATTTCGAGAAGCACCACGAATCGGCATTCCATCACCCAGTGTACGGCTGGCAAGCCGGCCCAAACACGCCCATGTTGAGGCTGCTCCTCCTGCTTGATGGCGAGGCTACCGACATGGACGAGTTCGAGCTCGACCTCTTGGGTAATTCTTGGGCCCACGTCACCATCTTCTTGATTGGCGTCGACGGGTGCCCGCACCACCACCGCCACGCCAACGAGCTGCAACGGATTAGCGAGGTGAATCACCACGTTTCGTTTGTGGATGCGCAGGGCAACACCCCGGAGCGGCTGGTGACCCATGAGCTGCTGAAGCGGCATCTCGGCTACGATGTTTCCATGGCGGAATTTGAGGAGCTGGAGCAGCCGCCGCCGTATTCAGCAATGTAAAGTTGAACTGTCGTTGAAATCAACTATCGCAGGCATGAGTTGTACGATGAAGATCCTCGCGCTTACAAATAACGCAATCAAGCTATCCTCGGTTACCGATCAAAACGGTCATAATATTCATAATCCACAACTAGGTCCTGGTGATCGAGTCTTTAGGCGTCCCTTTATTCATCTAGTCTTGTGACGCTCAGGTCATGTCTCACAGCCATTCACCTGCTTCCAGTATTTTGAATGAATAGCTATCACCGTTTGGCGTCGTGTTGCAATGCATATCTTGTTGCTAAACGAGTGGTTTTGAAGGTGCTGTGAGGCAGGTTGATTGGGTTTGTCGTGAGGAGACGGAACCCGCTGGTCCCGCGAGGTCTTGCGAGGAACTTTATCACCTCTCTCCTGTGCTCCTTGGGTCATCTCGCTCACGGCTGCTTGATCAAAGCTCGTCTCGGCAATCTAGATCGAGCTAGGTGACAGGCTCAGGTTTGCAGCCACGCTTACTTATTCACAGAGTTCATAACGAAAGGGTACACTGGTACGGCGAAGCATGCCAGGCCCTATCAACCCCTTTCAACGACGTTAGCCAATAGCCTCTAGCTTTATTTTACGTGGGCAGTGTTTCTCCTGCATGGAGAGTGTAGATGGACCAGGCAGAACGTCTGATGAATTGTCCCATCAGTGCAGCTAGCGTAGTTGACATTCGCAATGGCAGTACAGTCTCTGCCTGCACCAGTTCCCACACGTCCTCCACAGCTCTCATAATTACTCACACTGAGAGATTAAACAATGATATTAGATTTAATGACGCCCGTTGTCAAGTGGGAACATACCATTCAGTACCCTCTTCGTCCTGGTACAGGGCAACGAATGTCTCCAATCGGGCAATTCTAGCCCTGAACTGCAGCTGCAGAAAGGAGGATGAAATGGTAGTATGCATTATCCGGAAGTATGGATATATTGTGGTAGATAGATTGATGCCCCAACGCAATTCGAATCTGGGCTTCAGGCGTCTTTATATACGTGTCAGACTTTCGTCGTTCCTTTCCACTTTGCCAACTGAGACCATTCAACATGGCGTCCTGTCTCTGCTGCCCCTCATTACCACACCATCTTGCCTGTGAACAAACTAGCCGTGGCAAATTCCCGAGGAGAGGCATTTCTAGGTTCAAGCCACGATGAGTCAGTGGCCGGCAGCGTGGAAAGAAAACAGACATTCTGTCCATAGTCCTCAAACACCACGGTAATACAGCCTTGGATTTTACAGCAACGCCTGTCTTCGCGGCTCTAGGCTACAAAGAAATGCAGATGGAGGTAGCAGAGAGAATGGACATGTTACTCGTAGAGGAGCTCGCAGCAACGTCCGCAGCGTGCGTGGGCTGGGTACGCATACCGTGGCCAAAATCGCAAGACACCGCCTCAGTTGAAGCTGGTCAAATCTGAATATGTACAGTATTCCAGCCGACTTGAACCGCGTACCAATTTAATTGCGTTGCGTTCCGCCTGGCGTATGTTTTGCCTCAGCTGTGCCGTTTCCATTCGCCCATCAAGACACCTATGGTCACCCCATTTTTGTCCGCCAGAAATTCTGCACGATGGATAACACCGCCAATCTGAATCATCCAAGCTGTAGGTAAAAGCAAAATATTGCTAGCGGGCGCTCCGGCCAAGGGCATCAACGGGCGAAGAGGCGAGTGTGTTTTCCCAAGGCCCAGTCATGGGAGAGCGGAGCCGAATTGGGCTGGTTTTCCATGTGAATGCACATACGTAAAGACACCCGCAACCTTTCCCTTCCGTTCTCTAATTCTACTAAAAGAACAACTTAGAGACTAGTGAGAGTCAACATCAACGTGGAGCTGGTGCAAACTGCGCCTGGGGCGCCTAAATAGCAGTCTTCGTTTTATCCTTGCGATGGCCTCCATCACCCGACCCTGTCTGTATGCGGAGCTGTACTTCACTCAAGGTCTTCCCTCACATACAGTACTATGATGGCGTTGCCTCTAGGTAATTTAGTCTAGGTCTTACGGCATCTTATTATAAGCCAAGGCGGAGCGGATGCCTTGATGCCTATTAAGGCCCATGCATGCATTGCACTCTACGGACCTTTCGTCAATGTCTCACTCCTTACCTAGGATGCCATGGCCATCACATGTCAGAAGCTAAACCCATAACTGCATTAGAACTCTTCGGTGCGTTAAGCAACATAATCAAGAAAGACTCATCGCCGGGTATCCTATATCTCGATAGGTCTCGTGTGTCCAGGTGCTGTCTACACGTCGGCTTCGTATTACCTCGTCCTTCCCCGTAATTTAGCAATTAGAGTATCGAGATACAGTAATAGTGCCCCAGAATACTACTCATCAACTGCCCTCCGCCCCAATATGGAATAGAGCGTGTGGGCCATGCGTTCGTATAGCATCGATGGACTCCGCACCGAGGAATGACCCGTAGGCTTATTTCTCCATACTCAGAAGCAATCCGTGTACCTTTCGGGAGTCCTTTCGAGTGTACCCTCAGCCGGAATAGGCGCTTAGACACCAGTCAGAGCAGGCAGTTTCTCATTACGGCACAGCATGGATTCCACCAAGGCCATGTCTGCCCTTGAGCTTTCTCCATTAATACCCGAGCGCTTTGATGGGTCCATGCCAAATACCTGACAGCTTGCTGACCACCCAATTCACCCATCTCGTGGCGGCGAACGCGTCGTGAATCGAGGCTGGAAAGGGATGCTCCGGATGCGTCTGGTCAAAATTCACAGCCGCTCCATCCAGTCCCGTAACGAGTTCGCAGGGCCACTGCTCTGTCTAGATGTCTCTGTCTAGATGTCCAACTGCGTCGCCACCAGGGTGGAATACTCACGTTTCGAGGCTTGTACACTCGGGCACCGACGGGCGACTCTCTCGAACCGGCATCTGGATCTCTTCGTGAGTATCACAAGGTCGCAGGATCGGAATTGGCTACAGTGCTACTCTCATCATCTCACTCAAGGCTCGTGTGTCTTTTATACTGGTGTCGTGAGTTCCAAGCCGGATGACTCCTTGTCCTGACTTGAAGAGGAGACGGCATTGACTAGACTACCTCGCCTGGGCATGTTGGTCATCCACGGACTGACTCAAACCAGGGATGCAGCTCGCTGAGGCCTCGGCATCTTGGACTGACAGCATCGCCAAACTAGACTATAATACCAAAGGTAGTAAGCTCATGGCGCACTTCGCCACTCTGGGTCAGTAACAGCCGTTTCTTGAATTATCATCATGACAAACCTCGGACAAGATTCTCTTCAACAGCCCAACGCCGTATTCAACAGTTATATATCCTTGATCTTCCGCCAATTAGATTTCGACCCACTGCAGTCATAACTGCCGCCGTCAATCCGGCAACGTCTCGTGGAGAACAACGTCGTTTCGTCCCCATTTCTACTAGTTCCATCTCACGAGTCCGCTGCGCCAATGATTGGATACGAGATCGGCAGTCGCGCTAAATGTCCCTTAGCTCAGGTTGCTCCAGGTTTATTGATCATTAATCTGCGAGGTAATTTGAGTATTCCGTGGCTCGCGAAAGCCAATTCCAAATATTTTTCTTCTCCGTCATTGGTCAGCACGCATATGCCCTCTGCGACACGTAGAGTCAACTTGACCAGGGCCCGTGCTTTTCAATTAAATCAAATCATTGCAATTCAGCATCTTGCCATCCTGTTGTCGTATTGCTACGGCGTCGTATTACGCCGTAGAATTTGAAAATGCTTTCGTCGACCTCGGCTGAATCTCAGCGCAACTATTTAAAAGATGAAGAATACCGGCTTCTGCGACTGTTCTCACCAACACATCCTCGCACAGCTCTAATTACCACTCAATCCGCAGTCCTACTCTCGTAACACAAGATGATTCCTGCCCGCATTCTCCTCATCCACGGCGCTCTTGCCGACGGATCTTCATGGTCCAAGGTGATTCCCTCGCTTCAAGCCGCCGGACACAACGTCACCTCGGTGCAGCAGCCACTTACCAGTCTGCCAGACGACATCAGAACTGTCAAGGCTACATTGAAGGGCCTCAATGACGAAAATGACGTCCCCATCATCGTAGCCGGCCACTCATTTGGCGGGTTCGTCATGACAAACGCCGTTACTAATGCTCCAAACGTAAAGGGTTTGGTCTTTGTCTCCGCCTTCGCTCCCGCGGAAGGCGAGTCGGTCAGCGAACTCTCGGCCAACTATCCGCTCGAATCAGCCAAGCATCTCACTACCGACGGGTCTGGTCGCCTCATTCTATCGCAGCCCGATTACCTAAAGTACTTCGCCCCCGATGTGGAGCATCGCGAGGCAAAGATCCTCGCAGCCGCGCAGGGGCCCTTTGATGCCGCTCGATTCGACTTCAGATCCGGAAAACCAGCCTGGAAGCAGACCAAGAATATTCACTATGTCATCACCGAGAAGGACCAGATGGTTCATCCAGGGCTACAAGCCTTTTTTGCCAGACGCCTTGGCGCCAAGACCTTGAAACTAAAGGATGCAAGCCACGCTGGTTTAATCAGCCACGGACAGGCCGTTGCGGATGCGATCCTGGACGCAGCCAATAGCTGCTAATACGCGTATTTGCCAAGAATCGGGGGTGTTAATTCCGCAACTCACCGTGCGAACTGAGGCGATGATAGGTTGGGCCGAAAAACCATGGCACGTCATTTTGGTGTTGTTATCGAAATTTGCAAGCATGGATGTGTGTATCTAGGGTTTGATAGTGTCTTGATTAAGACTTGCGAGCAGGGGAAGCAGGGTTCCAACATCAGATAGTCGGAGGGGGAAAAGACTGCGGGTCACCGAATACTGCGGTCTTATGGATAAATAGCCAAGGCGAGCCTGGTACAGGCCAGAGTGCTATGATGGCCTCCCGAAGTTCTGGTCTCCAATAATAAGCTATATCCGCTCCCTTGTCGCATAAATTATGTGGTTTGTACCCTGTAGTGCCACATGGGGAAGCGTTGGTGCAAGTTGACCCCCCGGATGTGGCTCCCTGGTTGGTATATCGCCCACATTGAACTTTTTTTTTTTTTCTCGCCTGGTACCGTAGTATTCTTCTCGGAAACAAGTATGTAATGTCCTTGAATTAAAGGCTAGACATCATGTTTGGAATTATGAGTGTTGGGTATGCCCCGGGTTGGACGCGCGACACAAAATATGCCGCAGACTGGTCTGACATGGATCGTTCTGAGGGACAAGGGAGGAAAGGTTTTGGGAACTAATCTTGATCGCCTCATGCTCAAAGGATGATACGCAGACAGAGTTATCGGTCTCTGATGTTCTCGGCCCTCTCACTGCTCTCAATCGTCTAGGTTTTGGGCTCCCTCCGTTGTTTATGCTGCCCGTTATAAAGTACTTTCCCAATTAACTCGGTTCTGCATGATAACGGACAGGGTGTGAAACTAGTCTGTCATATTGCATACCGAGTCAGCCCCATTGCCGAGCACCTCAGCAAAAGGTCTCGACTATCTGTAAAAAGTATAAGTTATACATCTACCCGAGCTTGTTGAATCCCGAACCCCGACGAGGCCAGCACCCTTCTAAACGCCTTGCAAAAGTGCCCTGGCAAACACGGCCACCTTCCCCTCATCCGACATGATATGTCGCTCTTTACAACCGTCCTCGTTGTCGGCTCTGGCCCCGCCGGCCTTTGGTTGGCACTTGAGCTGCGTCATTCCGGCATCGATGTCCTGGTGATCGACTCCAAGGTGTCGAGTGATGCGCGAGATCCATACTCAAAAGCACTGACGATATCAGCTGGATCACTGGCAACATTCGACTCCAGGGGCCTTGCGCAGCCGTTCCTCGCCGAGGGAATCCCACTGCCCAAGGCGCATTTCGGAGGCTTGGAGACTATGCTAGACCTCAATCATGAGGTTCTGGGTGTCCGTTACCCGCATGCTCTAGCCATTCCTCAAGCAAGGGTAGAGCTTATTCTTTTGGGGAAATGTGTAGAGGCTGGGGTCCGGTTCGCTTGGGGCCACAAGTTCCTCAGTCTAGTTCAAGCACAGGACGCAGTGGTAGCGACGGTAGCGAGAGTGTCGTCTACCAAGATGCCGGACGATGAGACAGTCAACATCAGCGCCAAATGGCTGGTAGGTTGCGATGGCACCCATAGCATGGTCCGCCCAGCGGCAAGAATCTCTTTCGATGGCACACCCAGCAACGTGACGGGTGTTCTGGCAGATTGTCAACTTACAGCCCCCTCCGCCAGCCGCTCAGGATTCATAACCCAGCGGTCATCAAAAGGTACCGTCATGATCGTCAAGTTTGGCGAGGGAACCAATCACCGCCTAGCGTTGGTGATGAACGATTCTCTCCACAGGCCAGCCACCGAGGCCCCCACAATGGACGAGATCCGCCAACACCTAGTAAACACCTTTGGCTCGGACCTCGGTGCTCACTCTCCTGTCTGGATGTCGCGCTTTGGCAACGCCAGTCGCTTGGCATCCTCTTTCCGGGCTGGGCGGGTGTTCCTCGCTGGCGACGCTGCGCACGAGTTTTTCCCGGCTGGCGGCCAAGGCATGAATGTCGGCTTGCAGGACGCAACAAACCTTGCCTGGAAGTTGGTGATGGCTACTCAACTCGAATCTGGCAATACGCATGCGCGCAGTCCTGCGCTGGAGCGTATCCTAGACAGCTACAGTCGAGAACGTCTCCAAGTGGCGACTGCGGCGACCGAGAATGTACAGGCTCAGCTTGCCTGTTTCCTGGCCGGCTCTAAGCATGACAATGCACTCCGCAGTGTGATGGCGGAAGCATTGAAGATGCGGCAGCTAAATGTCCTATGGGCACGACGAATGTCTGGATTTGGAGAACCGAGAGCGTCGTATTTAACAGACGCCAAGGCCGAGGATGGACTCGTGGGCACGGTCTTTAGTCATCTACGTGTTGACTCCGAAGGAGAAGACGTCCCTTGTAAATTGGCCCTGGATCGGTTCATTCTATTATTTCGAGAGGATATCGGCGATGCAGCAAACCATGTTGATCTTAAAGCCGAGGCCGCTAGGTGGGCCAGGGTTAATGTGGTGGCATCGCAGACAACTAGCAGCGATTCCCGCTGGGAGGGTGTTTATGCCGTCTTGGTTCGTCCAGATTTGCGAATTGCATGGTGCTGCAGAACAGGAGTGTCACCATTGATGGCAAAATCATCCCTGGCGACTATTCTTCGATTTTGGTTGGGATAGCTACAGCTTAATAAAACGCAACATGGTCCCTACGGCATGTTGTGAGGTCGTTGTACTTTGATATGTAAAGGCCGTTATATATGTCCTAGATGTTCGGCTATGTGACAATCAACTGCGGAGGTAACGTATTAGTGACAAACGAGGCAAGACTCGTGGCCATCTTTGCTCACAAGCAAGGCAAAGCAGCAAGTGCAAGCCTTTATGGAGGCCTCGACTCTATGCCCTGTTACTGGACGTACATGCCCAGTAACGAAGGTGAGTATATCACTGACATTTGTCGCCACACAAGCGCATCTTACTACGCGGATCATCAGGGGTTGGCAATCGTAGTGAGAGATATTCTTTTCTTATCCTCTTAGCTGAGATTGCTATGTCCATGTCAGCTTACCACGAATCATGGACGAACCGTGTTTTTTTAGATCTTACGAAGACGCCAGCATCGACTCGCGGCGGGTTGCTTCCCTGACAAATAGCCCACGACACGTCCATCACAATTTTGTGGACCCGATGAGCAACAAAAGTTTATTGACCTAGTTGCTTTCAAGAACCCCGGCCATGGCCTAGCCATGGGCAGCGCAGATTCGCTACCGACACTGCCGGTGTCCCTCTCGGATGACCCATACTCCACCTTTGATGAACCGCTTTATACGTCATTCTCGATGCTCCGAGTCACTGAAGTTCATCCTTGTATCGATATGGTAAGCCAGGTAAGCCGAGCCAGGCACCTTTAATAATTGGCCTGCTTCTGTACTGATGGTTATCGGGAATGCGCAAGCCAGTGTCGCCTCGACTGGCTTGGCCGGCTATCTTGCTTGGCGACGCCACCAAGATGGATATTTGCCTTGATCGAAGCGTGAAGAAGGCATAATACGTCAAGGATGTGATGTGTGTAAAGCCGGCGGCTCGGCCGAGGCTGACTGGCTTGAAGGAACCCCTTAATAGTGGGTTCCTTCTCGGGAAGTGGTGTCCTCGTTCGCCGCGGCATCCGACTCACCATAAGTGATCCTAAGCCGTTATAGCAATAGTAGCCTACACTGTATCAATAAACAAGCCTCCTCTATTGTCAATAGGGATTCTGGAAAAGAGAAAAGACTGTAAATATGTAGGCATTTTACAGAACCAGAGTGAAAACAAATATGCCAATAGTAATCCGCCCAAAACACGCCTCCCAAATCCCTCCCATTAGCCGTAGGCGTGTGCCAGGCACCTAAGATTCCCTCAGGGATGACCGAGGCCGCCATTCTGTATACTCTGGAGCGGTATATCAGCTTTGATAAGGTTTGCAACTCGAAAAAGAATGCTTGCAGTATTTGCGCCGGCGTCGACGTACTGCGCTATGTCCCCTTCATCAGAAGTCCCAGACACTGGTACCAGTTTATCAGAGTCTTTCCGTACAAACCAGAGGCGAAACGAGACAGAGAACGTTGTGATGGCCCACATCGAGTCGTGGCCGTCCCTTTCCATCGCACACTTGGCTGCGTCTAACGCTTGACTTTCGATGCTCTTTATGAATTCGCTTGAGCCAATACCTTCCATCCAGACCATGATAGGGCAAAAGCGGTCCGTTGAGGCATCGTAGCGCTCAATTAGCGCATCCATACATCGGAGGTGGTGTGATACTGGCAGGATAGTGACGGTGTATTTATTTGGGTCGGTAAAGGTCCATTGTAGAACAAGCTGCCAGAAAGCTGAAGGTTTTATTTCCTCTCCCTGAAGTGCTTCATCGTATAGCTTGCGCAGCATGCCAGTCTGCACCAGGCTATCCATCGTGGCAGGTCTGGGAGTATGAACGATGGGCACCAGTCAGGAGCCTAAAGACCCAACGTCAGCTGTGATTGACTGTGACGGTCTCCACGCTGTGCCAACTTGCCTGCAGTGGTTCTTGCTCTTCCCATACGATAGAGACGCGGGGAATAAAAAGTGGTTGCCTTTGATCGGCAGTTCAAATGTCTTCGTGATTGTTGCCAAGTTCTGATAGACGTCATCCACGAGATGACAAGGTGATTTTGGGGTTTTCGACTGTTTGGAGATACTTTTGGGTCGGGGCAACGCGAGCTCCAAAGGGGGGCGAAAGAAGAAGAGTTGTGGGATGCGTCGCCCTACAGTGGCAGCAGCCATCCACCGATGAGGTTCTATCTCGGCCTGTTCTTTGGTTGCCATGGCGCCGTAAGTATCGTGCTTCGATGGCTCGCCACTTCTCCTGTTGGTCTGGTTGTGGGAAACCGCTCGTGGCATGGATGAACCATCGACCTGCTGGAGGGAATTGTACGCTGTACCCAACGAAGAAAAAAAAAAACAGTACCATCCGCCAAGTATTCTGACATCTGTCCGTTGGCGACATGCCAAACGAGAACAAGGCACTTCTTCACTCGAGTTGGCCAGAGGCGTTTTACCCGCCAATACCGGAACGCATCAGGTAGATTTCGACCATTTCGGTGCCAGGTTCTTGTGTTTCAGCAGCATAGATCTTATCGGCAAAGGGCTCCCGGCACCCCAATACCGGAAACACGAGCCAAAATAGGTTTTGCTTCGCTGGCATATACTGGAGGCTGTCAGCGAGCAATTCCAAAACTAGAGGGGTTCAGCAGTATGTACCTGCTTGGAACTGCCGCATCCATAGATTCACATCTTTCCAATCTCAACCAGAGCATCACAGAGTGCGCAACGGATACGAGGCACAGCAGTGCGTGGAGTGGCGATTGTGGTCTAGTCGAAGTTCAGCGCTGTGATTTGACGTGTCAACAATCAACCTCCGTGCTGAATTCGACTGAGACCTAGTGGTGCCAAAGAATTATGTCACCACTCAGAGCGAATAGTTGCTTCAACGTGTGAGTTCTTCCACAGCAGATGCCATAGGTTCAATTCCTTACTATTAAACCCAAATAATTCACAATATAAGTCACATTTCAGAGGAGATGGGTAAGACACTAGACTGTTGAACTTCTGTTCGTGTTCTTGGGGTTGGTTTTACTGTGGCCAGCCAAATATATTAGGCACCTACATAAGTACCTAAGTCCCCTCCCCAAGGACATTGACAGCTGGTGTGTGCAGTGGCTCACCAGCAGTAAACGGACTCTAGGCTTCCCCAAGGGTATACAATCTGACGGAGGTCCAGCCACCAATCTTTTCTTGGTTCCAGCTAAACATACAAGATCATTGGGGTCACGGATTCCGAAACCCAACCACACACAACAAGCCAATCATGACTGGCATGAAGACCAACAGTAGCCAGCGAAGCTCAATAGTCAGCTTTAGGCGGAGCCATCGCCGCAACCTGCTCCTCCAGCTCCTACTTTTGCGAGGGCAGGTGGGAGTGCCAAAGATGAGACAGCCTAGAGCGGGACGAGCCTCACATTCAAGGTGGTCACGACGACGCTGCATCAATAGCCTGGCGATGCCTCAAAAGTCAGTGGCGCACAGGGAAGACGCAATTTATTGGGAGGTGGTACATACGGAACACTGCCCCTGCAGAATCGTAGATCGCTCCCCAGCTCACACCGTCTGTCGTTGGGACACTCGAGATGCAAGCGCCTGCGCTCCATCAGCCAGTCGATTTTGAGCTCGATGTCGGTATCAACCATGCTATAAAGGTAGCGGTTGACATGCTTCAGGGCGAGGGCATCGGGGTAGATCAGGTATTTTGATATGGCCAAATGGATCTCCGGTGGCAGCGTCACGAAACTAGAGGAGGGTCGAGTAGTAGCTATTCTCCCGCTGCAAGTTTCGTCTAAATCAGAGGCTGGCATGGCTGTCGACCTCGGCGCCGAGTTGACTGGGGAAGCGGGGATTGAACACTGTGCGTAGCGGGGAGTGTCGAGCGACGACGATGTCATCGTGTATTTAGAGAGTTGCAGCCTCGTCAGTCGATTGTCGATTCAAGAGTTGCTGGTGGGAAAGGATGGAAAGTCGCCGGCAGAATAATGGTGATGACCATGTGTGTTGGATATGTATTCCGCGGGTGCCTCATAACCAGCAGGGGAGGTTGAGCTGTCCACAACTTCGTATCTCTCTGCCTAGGCCTTGCCTAACAGTAGGACTCTACTAAGCCCTGTTTCGAAATGAGGCGCTGAAGTGCAGGCAGCAGAGCTCACCAGCACCTAACGGCTTTGCGTCAGGCGTTATCAGCATTGATAATATGAGGCGTCGTAGGGATCTTCATATGGCTGTCGGGTATGATACTTCCCAAGGTGGCCGGTGCTCATCTCTGGATGGACTGCCTTGGATTGTGGGCTCTTTAGCATTCATATACACCAAGTGGCCGATTAATCAATGCATGCGAATCGATGTTAATTGTTGCATTGTAGGCCTGAGATGTTGAGGACGAACATTCGGTTTCGTTTCAAGCACGAAGCAGAGGCCCCTGGATCAGGCTTGGGGCGAAAGAAGGAACGAGCAGCGCAGGTCTGAAACTAGCCATCAACAGTGCTAGACGAATGCGGTGCGAGAAGACCAGTGGAATAGTCGCTATAAGTTGGTGATTGGTTCGACGGTTATGCCGCCAAGCATATCAATACGAGGAGCCACACCCATCACAGGAACACAGTACTCCGGACAGGAACACATTCAGCGGGCAGGTGGCGGCACAGCCCGCCGCCAATCGCCCACTCTCCCCACTAGACCATCAATCAATCAGCGCCCCAGTTCCCTCCTCAGTGAGCGCGTGCTTGGATAATGTCCCCGCCATATTCTGTCCAGTCTGTCTGTACTTGGGAATCCATAGAGTGGCTGCCTATCTCTAGTGCCCACGTGACGGCGTGTTAGTGGCGCGCGAGGCCATGACGCCAATTCACGATGTTTGATCCGGCTTGACTCGGACTACTATTTAAATCACAGCTTGTCATGTCCACCAGCGCCATCAAAACGAGGCAAAATCATGAGCCACTGCTGCGACCGTCATGAGTGATTTTGTAGCCACGGATACCGACGGCGACTTTGGCTACGATTTCTCACCAGACGAGGAACTGTTGTTGATCCAGATTGCTTCTGGCAATACGACCCAGCATCCACGCGCATCACCAATTCCGAAGCATGGCTTCACAAGCGCGGTAATAGATGCCGTGCCTGGGAAGACAGATAGCAGTGCCACTCTCAAATTGTTGCAGCTCAACTACCAGACCACTTCTCATGAGTCACATGGCCACCAGACTGCTGGTACCTCGCTGCCAGGTTTACCCGCGGCCACTAACGGCCCCAGGCCTCCCGCTCTACCATCGCCTGTATCAATCAACACGGGCGACATCTACCAGAACTGTATGTGTTGTTTGTGTAGAATATTGCCTCATAACTGACTGACTCGAAGCGACTAGTGGGAAATGCCCTGCCTGGTGCCGACACCCATCAACAGCCGCTTGATCCTGCGCCCGTTGGTGAAAACGAAGCCATCGATGATCGCTCTCCCCTAAAACGTTTCCGATCGTACCCAAGAAAGCCGCTCACAGTAAGCGACCTTACATCCGGCGCTTGGTGTGAGCTGCAGTATTGGTACACTCTGACGAGACTGCCAGGGGGTAGGCGGACTCGCACACCCGCCATGCGACAAGGATTCAAGGTACACCAGAAGCTTGAGGACGAAGTCCACACTACCGTCAAGGTTGACGTCACGAGCAAGGAAGATGCATTTGGCCTGCGACTCTGGAATCTGGTGCAGGGATTACGAACGTTGCGAGAGACTGGCCTGACCCGTGAGCTCGAGGTCTGGGGCATGATTGACGGGAATCTGGTCAACGGCATCATCGATAGCTTGAGCCACGACAACCCAAATCCCGAGTTTGAAGCCGAGCTTTCGAGCCAGGGCTCTCAACATGATCCTCGGCAGTCGACCCTAGCTAATTTCTGGCCGTCCCAGCGGCCACCTAAATCCCAAGCCAAACCTGATCCAAAGATCTACCTCGCCGATGTCAAAACTCGTGGTAGTTTAGCGCGGGTCTCCACTGCTCAGCTTCGGCCTGCAAAGATTCAATTGTTGCTCTACCATCGGTTTCTCTCGGATATGGCAGCGGGGAGGCTGGATTTCCTCAAGGTCATCCGCCGGTATGGATTGGATGCGGATGACACTTTTTCTGATGCATACATTGCGCAAATAGGTGCGTTGCATGAAGAAATGTTCATCGATGCGCCAGCGAGCCAGGAGGCGTCAGCTTCCGTGACATCTACAGCAGCAGCAACGGCACAGCAGTTGGAGGAACCTACCAACGACGAGGGATGGGAAGTTGTCGAGCCGGAATCAAACTTGCTCAAATATCGGACCCTTCGTGAGCTCCTAACACTGGTTCATGAGGAGCTCGAGCTTACGTTTCCCGCCGGAGAGCACTCACTAGGAAATATGCTCCGCGTGCTATATGTACACCGAGAGGACGGGCGAGACTTGGATAAGCATGACTTCCCTGTGTCACGAGAAGTGCTTGATATCTATCTGACAAAGTATATGGCTTGGTGGCAAGGCCAGCGGAGAGCAGAAGGCGTCGAGATTGAGGAAGCTTTCAAGTGTAGGACGTGTGAGTTTGCCTCTGACTGTACGTGGCGCGTGGAAATGGACCAAGATCGAGTTCGCAAAGCTCAGCAGCGAATGGAGAAGCGAGCGGAAAGGACTTGAATTGTTGCCCACTGATGAGTGATGATAAACGATGGGATGTCCCTTTGCATTCTTTTTCATATGTACAATTGGTGACGGGGACACATTCGCTAGGTGCATCTTAGAATGGGCTTCAGAATAGCTATTTCACGAGATAATGCCTCAATTTGAATAGAGTTCTAAAGGGAAAGAGAACCTCATAAGGATTTGTTTTTATTTTATTCTTTATTTCTTATTTTTATTTTTCAGTTCTTCATATTCAGCCGGTTCTAGGCTTCCAAGTTGTCGCGATGACTGGTTTGTTTCAAGTCACAGAGTGTTGCCTAAATGTGGGCGCCTGTTTGCCACCACTGTATTTCAACCTTCCCAGCCATTCGTGGCTGACTACCAAAACCTCTCTTTGCACTCACCACGGCTGCAACACACAACGCCGGCTGGCCCAATCCCGGCTTCATGCCAAGACAAGACAATCGCCAGTCATGCGACGGTCAAGAGATGTTCATCAGGACGACGACCGCGATGACGATGATGACGTCCCGCTGCACCACCGCAAGCCGTTTGGTGCAGGGCTGAAGCGCAAGAGGATCGAGTTTGTGCCGGCGCAACAGCCGGACAAGGCCGTTGGGAAATCCGAGAGGCCGTCTAACGGGGCTCTCGCTGGGGATCTGTACGCCAGCGTTGTTCTAGGTGATAAGGCTACAGCGACGCTGAGGTCCAAGTCTGCCCCTGCAGCTGCTACGCCGTCGACGAGACGTGATGAGGTCGCAGCTCTTGTCGGTGGTGAGATGAAGGCTCTCAAAGCAGAAAGCGATGAAGCCGCGACGGATTCTGAGCCGGTGACATGCTCCATTTGCATGCTCCCCATCACCACCTCCATCCTCCAACACAACGCTTCTTTAGCCCACCAAGTCAGTCTCAACCACTCGCACCCTCCCTCCGCACTCGACCGGTCCCGGATGGGCCTACGAACGCTGGAATCGCAAGGCTGGAACCCAGATGCCCGTCGTGGGCTAGGCCGAGAAGGCGAAGGGCTGCGGTATCCGATCAAGACCATCGCCAAGGAGGACACGCTCGGGATCGGTGCCAAGATTCCATACACGGTGAAGAAGGCGGAGAAGCCTCGCAAGATGACGGCCAAGGAGCTACGCTTGGAGCAGGAGAGGGAAAAGAGGAAGGTGGAGGAGCTGCAGCAGGCGATTTATGGCAGGGGTGGATGTGGAAGATATCTTAGAGGTGATGGAGGGGCTGGGATATGAGGTGCGGGCAGGTGTCCATTGAACATGCATCTGGCCCCGAGATATTCATCGCAAACAATGACGCGGGAATGCCGATTTTCTTGAGCCATCTCAGGTGACGGACGACTGTGCTAGCTTCCGAGGATACTTCAAAAAAAGAAGAAGAAAACCATCAGTCAGGTAATATCTGAGTAAAGCTGTTTGACGAAGAGCTCTGCGTATTTCTGCTTTCTCTACATCCACACCATTTCTCATCCGCATCATCAGTAGCAAGCTGGTGATAGGCGTGAGCCGCAGCAACCAACATGTGCATACTTACAAGCAAGGATCTACATTTGCCCGGTTTTCTAATCTCACAGTCCCTTGATTAAGTTCACGGTCGTCTTCTTCAAGATAAACGGTCTCCTCAACAGCTTTGCTTCCAACATTACGCTTGACAGTCCGTCACGGATAGCTAGATATTTCTAGGCAAGGATGAACAATGGGCAGGATAGACGCTAAGAGAGACTTGCGCTCCTTGCACAAATATCATCTAGCGTCTGGCGACACACGTCTCCGAAGTTGAACGCTTCCAACCGTGTTTCTTTGTCCAACATAGCTTTGCGTATTCCGATTTCTCAGTCTCGGTCTACCATGACTTGAAATAGACCCAAGTCCATTTTTCCGTTGCGGGAGACATGTCGAATGATGCCTGTTCTGTTCTCAACATGATAGTCATAAAAGGGTTTCAGTTAGCCAAGTTAACCTGAAATAGCGGGCTACAGTCTTTTGGGAGATTGCTTTGTCGTCATTGAGTTTTTCCCGCATAATCGTACAGCCTCTCAGGCTCAGAATGAAGTTTTTTGGGGCCTTCCACGGAGCTTATGTTCTCGATTTCCATCGAGAAAACCACTTGTAAGGGTTCGAAGAACCAGATGACGCCAAGGCAGAGAAAGACTCCCTCCAATATGAGATCTCCTCGCTGTCTGGGCCCCATACCTCTCTTGGAGGGCCATCTAGAGAGTATAATATCCGTTGCATAATGAATTATATCTTCCACGTTCAATTCGTGAGGATGGATGCTCGGAACGTGAGACAATTGGCTGGCAACAAAGCTAGTTCCGTCGACTCACAATGCAAAGTTTGGCATTCGAAGGTTTACGCAGGAAAAACCACCAGTAAAGGAAACTCTCCTCCACTTTGATGCTTTGGAAGGATAATTCGGGGAGCAGGGACATTGAAAAAGGCCAGTGTGTTGCGCCTTGAAGGGAGTTTCCTTGGTCTAGTGGTTGCAGCAGTCTCGTGGCCACGGCATCGAACGCCAGCATGTTGGGGTATCCCGCAGGTCGATTAAGATACGCATTAAGCTATAACATATCACTTGATGCGGGTAGCCAGAAAAGTAGCTTGGGTTAGAGTCTTCCCTTGCAGGTAGATGGAGAGAACACATACCAGCAGACGCTTCGTCTTCTACGTTATCATTGTGACAAAGGAAGAGTATAAAGCAATGCCATGTACTAAATAAGACGCTGCAGACCCATCTCTAATACTTCTTCCTGTACCTATCTCTCTTCGCAAGTAAAGACATGTCATGGCCGCCTACCACCACCACATATGCTACCTAATTACTACGGCTATGACCTGAGAGACATGAATGCGCTGCATTCACATCCCCTTGAACCCATGCCCTCCTACACGCTGCGGTTGGCGCTCTCTATACCCAAAGAAAGAACAACAGGCTCACAAACGACCAAGATAAAAGGCCACCCACCCGCAGCTCAAACCACTTTTAGCCGTCATTGCCTCTGATTAAGGCCATCGCATCATACGTCCGATCTCACCAATGTAGCGATATTGTCGAGCGACAAAATCACGGCGTTATAATCAACCCCCAGCGTTTATCGGATCTCGAGGAACCACCTCGGAGAGAGCCCTACTTCTTCATACCCAAAAAGTTCCTCCGTTTCTTTTCCTTGTGCAGTTTACCGTCGTCATACTGACCCGTCGCCGCCGGTTTCCCGGAGCCGTGGCTGGGGATTGGTGATGGTGATGGTGTATTCAGCTTCATATTCCCATGGCTTGAGTGGGCGGCGGCGGCACCGCAGGTCGCCCAGGGAGTCCGCCTCCTGGGGTTGGTCTACGGCCCTGATCGGGTCCACCGCCCGGCCGTGGAGGAGCCCTCATTTGCTGGCTCGGGGGTGGTGCTTGAGATGGAGGCGGCGCTGGTCGCTCGAAGAGATGCGCGGGTGCACGGGCCTGTGGTCGGTCGAGAGGGAGGTCCAATTGGCGCCTATCGCGGCTCAAATCACCAAGTTGGCGGATGAACAATTGTGGGCTGAGCATATGTGAAGTGACAAGAACCACGTCGCGATTGCGCTCCTTGCCAACTTCGTAGCAAACTCGGCTCTCGCTAAATGTTGCTCCACCAGCCATGAACACGATCATGCGCTGGCGATTTTCTGGTGGTCGCCGTCCAGCGGCTGCCCAATTCGGTCTGCCAGCTCGGAGAGATCCCCCTTGAGCTGCCAGCAGGTCCTCGTTAGGGTCCAGCGGCGCCTTCACGTAAGGAAACTGTGTCTGGTCGAGCGTTCCTTTTGTCACCGTTTCCAGCAACGGTTTCAAGACGGGCTCGTAACGGGAGAGCCCGTACTCTTCGGATATTTGCGTGGTCTTGGGATCTTTTGGGAAGAGCGGGGGAGGCAACTGCCGAACTTCCTTCAGCTCATGCGTTGTTCTACCACCCAAGAGCTCCAGGTTGCCAATAGCCTCTCCGTCCTGCTGGGGCAGCGCAGAATGCAACAGGAGCCGTTTGATATCCTCCATGATAACTCCATCGCGGTATAAGATATAGATGATGATGAGGCGTAGTCGATCAGAAGGCGAGACAGCTGCATCATCAAGCAATCGCGCGACGGATTCAAGTACATTCTTGGGTTTCCTCATGTCTTCGTCCAGGCCAGTGGCCAAGGTTTGCTCAACGGACGCAATATCAGAAAGCTTACGCGACTGGAAGATATTCATGCATTCCTGCGCCATAGTAAGATGTAGAGAGTATGCCTCCTTCATCTCTTGGAATTGAGGCAGGCCTGCCAGCATATCCCTGATAGTGTTCAGGTTTGTCGTATCGGCTTCTTGGTCAGTAAAGTGAGGGTTTTGAGCCAGGAACTTGCGGAAGTCGTCCATAAGTTTGTCAATGGTGTCCTTCATGTGCTGGTGACGATTTTCGACCCAAATTTTGTCCTTTTCGCTCAGCTCCATGTCTTTCTCCTCTGCATCGTGCGCACCCTGGTTGATAGTTGTGTGGAAAATAACCTTGTCACCGTCCTTAATCGGGAGGAGGTCGTGTGCCATCGCCTGATATGTGAACTCGTGCACCAGTGGTGCCATGAGATCCATAGATCGGTCCGTAACAATAAGGGTGGCCTGCGGCCGCGTCGACGGAGGGGGGAAATTGGAATCCCATTGTGCATAGCTGTCCAGTTCTTCCTGTACAAACCGCGCCAAATGGCCACACAGAACGGAGGCTTCGTGGAACGCGTTCTTGGGTCGGTAGTATCGCACCTTCGGGTATTCTCCTAGCGTAATGCATACACCTGCAATCTGCGCGAAGGCTGTTAGCCAAATATTCTGTGCCTGCGTAAGCGATTGTTTACTAGGACCTGCCTTCTGTGCCAAGGCCTGCATATGCTTTGGGATCAGCGAGTTGCATGCCGGGTGATATAGCACCGGGAAGCTCCATGGGTCTCGAAACGTCACTAGATGGGACTCTCGAGGGAAGAAATCCACAAAAAGCGTCTTGGAGCTTGCACGAAGTTGTCGCACGCCAGGAAAGTCGTCGATGCGACGTCGCAGTGTGGGGTCTATCAGGTTGGTCCATATGAGGAAGGCTCTTCGGTAGCGGCGGACTTCGAAATCAGCGAGAAGACAGTCGACAGCTTGCACCGTCGGGGAGAGGAGGTATATGGCGTCCATGTCGGGGTTGTGTTCGCGGCGGTCCTCGAGGCGCTCAATAGCTGGTTGCCGGGTCGGTTAGCAAGGCGAGGTTGTGATGACATCATGAAGTTGTCCAACGATGGGCAACGTACTCGCAATGTTGTTGTTGAGAATGTCGTCTTCTTTGACTGCATTGTCGAGGATTTTCTTGGAGTTTTCGTCGACTATGAGGCACTTCCACTGTCATGTTTCATATTCTCGTCAGTGTTTGACAATGAGGCCACGGGGGTTGCGGTGTCGTACGTCGCCTTGGGTAATGTTCTTGATCTCCTGGAGAATGACTGCGAGAGGCGATTAGCTGACAAAACAGAAGCAATACAGACATTCGTGCGGGCAATAGCAGGCGTTGGTATTACCATTGTGCTGGTCTTGTAGAACCGAGAGGACCATGATGACGGTATTCCTGTCTGGCCAGGATACGAAACGACCGGGTTGGAGAGGCGGTTGACAGGCTGACGGCAGGGCGAAGCGACCTCAGAGTAAGGCAGTTAGAAGGCAGAGGAGGAGGGAGATTGATTGAGATCGCAAGCCATGTATAGAGAGCGCCAGCTATGCGTGAGTGGTGGTGCCGTCGTCGCTGCGAGAGTCTGTCCAGCAGAGAAGCTCTGCCTTGTTTGGCGGGGTTGGAGGAAACAGAGCACATGCATTGCAAGTGCGCCTCTTCGTAAAAGACGGATGGATGCATGATGGGTGAGAAGGCGGGGCGCCAGGTCAAGCCTGGGTCAGGAGGGGGGAGCCTCGGGAGGGGGCTGCACCCCCCTGTACACCACAGTTTACTGGTCAATTTATACCGATCGATCCCACTAACAATTGCCCATCGGCGTTTGGAGGGCCGCTAAACGCGCTGCCCTCCTGCAGTTTAGCGGCCAAGAATGAGGTGCCCAGGGAGGTGCAGCACTGCAGTGTGACAAGGTTATGGAGACAGGGTAGCACTGGGTAGGGAGTAGGGCTCACATAGCCTGTAGGTAAGCTAACCTCTATGCTTATATCTGGCAGTTTGCGACCAAGGCTGTGCATCAAGAGGCACGCCTTTCGATTCACACTGTCTTGTTATTGAGCTGCATCCTACATGTACATCACCATCAGCTACGCGCAAACTCCAACATCATTTCCATTCACCCAAGGACTCTGTCCTATGGTCAAATTTCATCTACCGACTAAGTATCTGCTTGCATCCACGCTGTAGCTCCGTAGATCTGGCAATTTCCCTCCCCTCGAAGTGACGAGTCGAGCTAGCATCCCTCCAGATATAAGAATACACCACCGCCCAAGGAAAGAAGAACGTAAAACAAAATACAGCTGAACAAGGGTCGATTTGCTATTCATTTACACGCCGCCTTTGCTATAGGAACTCCCCTCATTTCGAGGTCATGCCAGATTCGAACCAAACTCAGCTGTCGATGAAGCACTGGAACCATGGCAGGCCGTGCAGGCTAAGGACGGCCGTAGTTGGCGCCACGGTTACCAGCTCCTGGGGGAGGCATACCACGACCTTCAAAAGGGCCGCCGCCGAACGCGTGCGACTCGGGACCTGGGGGTCCGTTGAATCCACCAAGGCCAGGTGGCATAAATCCATGAGGCGGCGGGCCGTTGAAGAAACCAGGTGGTGGTAGTGGGGGCATGTTGCGAGGTGGCATGCCTTGAATCACATCTGGGGGTATCGCTCCTGGCGGAAAGTTGGGCGGGAACATGTGCGGCATGGGGACATTGCGTCCAGGACCGCCGCCCAGGCCTGGAGGCGCCATCATGGGCCCTCGCTGCTGAGGTGGAGGAGGCATCTGTCCGCCACCCGTCATCCAACTAGGTGGCATTTGGTCCAACCCAGGCGGTGGGATAGGCCGTTGCAAGATCTGCGTCGGTTGGTTGGGTCGCGCATCGTGGTCGCCTCCGTGGAAGCTGTCGTCCATGGGGAATCCGGGAGGTGGTTGCTGGCGAGGCTGTCGCTGAGAACCTCGGTTCTCCCGCATTTGATATTCATTCTCAGCTTCATGGTGTGGGGCATGTGCTGCTGCTGCTTTGGAAGTTGGTGATGGCCCTGGTGCTGTGGCGTGGCCTGCTGGTGAGGCATGCCCATCATATGTTGCTGCTGCGGCGGGCCTGATCTCTGACCATCTGGCCCTGCTCGCATCAGATTCATCAAAAATTCAGTATTGCTATTATTTCGAGGTACATCTGGGCGTTGGCCGGAACCTTGGCTGGACACTCGCTGATGATGTCCAACGAGGTCTTGGAGAAGCTGCTCGGGGCGAGCAGACTGTTGCTGGGGTCGTGGAGCATGGATCTCTTGCACATGTTGTGAAGGTGGACGCGCCATAGCCGCCTCACGGCGGTCGCCCCCATATTGTTGGAATGGCTCGGGGGGCGACACAGCCGCTTTCTTGCTAGCATCCCCGTGGTTCGTTTGAGGAGGTGCCGAGAAAGGCGACGGACCTGGCGGTGTGGCAGTCAGAGTCTGCTTCTGAAGCTTAGCGAGCAGCTGCTGGAAAGCCTGCTTCTCCTCTTCAGGAGCAGGAGGTCCGTTTCCTGAAGCTTGCGCAGCCAGAGCCGCGAGCCCCGCAGGAAAGTTCACCGGTGGTCCTGTTAGGGGTGTAGGCGGTTCAGTTTTGCCCCGTCCGTCATCCTGAGGCTGAGAGAAGAAGGACGTAAATCTCGACGACTTGCCCGCCGGCTTAGCCTTGCTCGCGGTTTCACTCGGGGTGCTGGCAGCCGCAGACTCAATGTTGGTGTTGGATCCTCCGAACGCAAGAAAGAACTTGTCCGGTCCGGCTTCCGCAGCCGGTGGGGGTTGGACTGGAGCTTTCGGAGGCTCAACGGTGGCGGCCGGTGTTGTCGCTGCAGGTGCACCAGACGCCGCGGGGGCGGATGAAGAAGCACCCTTAGCTTTTTTCATCTGTTCCATCCATTTTTGGAAATCTTGCTGTGTATGGGCTTCTCGTCGATCGGCGGCTGGCTCATCGAACCATTCAGGTTCGCGCTCAGAACGCTGGTCTCTCTGATCCCGATCGCGGCCCCATCGTCTGTCCGACTGTCGGCCACCCGTCCGATCGTCCGAGGCGGCTTCTGGCTCTCTCTCTCTATCCCTCCAGCTCTTGGTTCGATCGCGTTCTTTCTTCTCCGGTATAGCGGCGGCGGCCGTCGTGGCAGCAGTGGCGGCAGTGGCGGCAGCGCCGTCATTAGCATCGTTTCTGTGCCATGAATCCAATTTGCTTCTGTTGAGGCCATTGCCGCGCGTTCGGCCGTCTCCATCAACCACATCCTTATCGCGGGTGAGGGTATCGAATGGCCTCGCCGCGCGGTCTCGAGTAGTGTCGCGTTCATCCCTGTCTTTCTGTGGCCGTTTCTCATCCCGAAAATTACCCCCCATTTTCCCATGAAAGCGCTCCGCGCCGTCGGCACCAAAGCTCTTGCGAGGTTTTACCATGCTCCAGCCATCGCTGTCTTGGTCGGCGTCACCACGACGCCGAAGAGGATTGGTTCTGCTGTCGCGCAGTCGCTCATTGTCGAGATCGCCGCTACGATTTCGAAGGCCGAACCGACCAATTTCAAAGTCTTTCGCAGATTTATCATTCTCCAAAGTCTTGGCACCCCGAGCTGATGCGGAGGCAAAAGCCATGCGGGGCGGCGCAAAGACAATGTCTTCCGGGTCTTGACATTGAAAGCATACAATAAGCACAAGAGTTGGGGGAAATAAGGATAAAGGGGCCAGGGGGAGACAAACTTGCGCTGTTTCTTGAGACACGATCGAGAGCTGGGCGGCGATTCGTTTGGTCTAGCAGGGGATTTTCGCCTGTCCTTGGCCTATCGGCAACGGCCTTGGTCTGTGTGCGGGCTTGCTCTGCCGGAGGACTGAAGATACGAATTAGAACAAGACAACAAATAAAGGCAAACGAGATGCGCATTGGGTGGGCACGGGTGCCAACACTCACCCCATCCAGTCCTCCGTGGGTGGGAGGCTATCTGGCCTGACGCATAATGGCGAGTCGCGCAGGTGCAGCAGAACATCTGCCGTGTATCGGAGGGCCATAGCAGGGCGACGAGTGTGCAATGCCCATCTGACGAGAGGCTCGCCCGTCGCCGAAAGAAATAGGTTGGATGCGAAGCTTCAAGGGCGAAACCAACTCTTGGTGCGCAGGCGAAAGGCTAGCAATTGAGCCACTATGGTGCGCGAATGCAGCAGCCGCGATTGAAAGAGGGGGCTTCCGGGGAGGGTGAGTTGGTATTTTTGGGTTTTCGATATTTTAATTATTTTTTGTGACTCTGTTGGAGGCTGACGAAGGATAGAGGACGTGTTAAGAGGTGTTGAGGCGACGACGAAGATGGTGAGACGGTGAGAGGGCAGGTTTGCGGAGCTTGTCAAGAGAAGAGAAGTGTGGCTGGCGCCGAGATTGATTGATTGAATAGCGGATTGAATTGGGAACTGGAAAGCGGTGGAAATCGTACGCGCAGCGATAAGGCAGCGGACCTGCAACGTGGTGGAAGCGGTAGTGGTGTGAGAACACTAGTGGTCGTCTGGCGGCCCTGTGATGTGGCAGTCTGCACTGTGGAGGCGCGCGTAGTCGATTTTTAGTGGGGTCGTGACGAACGAGCCAAGCGACCAGCGTCAGGAGGGAGGAGAAGGAAGGCGATGGAAACTCGAGGGGGGAAGTGGGAGCGAGGGAGAACGGGATAACAAGCCTCGGTGTCCAGAGGCAACAGAGGGGACGGGTGCCGCTCATTCATAAGGGAGAGGGAGATGGCAGAGGGAGATGGGAGAATAAAGATTGGATGCGTGACTAGGGGAACCTGTTGTTTTGAAGGTCAGGATACCTGGAGGCTTTTGTTAGGCAGACAGCGTGTCACCAGATCAAGTCTGGGCGGTGGTGCTTAAGAGTCAGTACCTAGCTAGGGCTACCTGGGCGTCCCACAGTTCGAATATATCATAAACTCTCTGTAGATTTGTTATTGCTAGAATATCTCCGCTTTCTCCCTTCTGGGGACTTTCTTCAATCGACAGCGTTTTGGTTCTCGTGGCAGGAAACGGTAACAACAGCCCAAAGAGGTGCCTAGAAATAGACGACGTCTCTACCAAGTATATAGTACTTTGTTTAGTACTGAATAGTGCACTGGATTATCTGTACTATGTACAAGCGACCGAGACTCGGTGGTCCCTAGTGCACGGAGGGAAATGAGGGCTGAAATTAGAACAGGAGGTAATGGATAAAGATAAGGAACATTTAACTAGGAAACTACTCAGAGATGCCAATCCGCCCGCCGTCAAGCATGAGATTCAGCCTTTTATAAAGTCCTACTTGGTTGGGTAGACTTGACCCATCTTCAGGTTCCGATGCGAAAGGTTGACCCATTCTATCAAGTGCCAGATCTCTATAGGGTAGGTCCACAACTAAGGAGCCAGCCTGTTCCACGGAGCTCAAGAACGACGGTAGCACGTGACCCCAAGACCTCTGTTCTAGCCTGGGTTTCGTGCTAAGAGTTGAGACTGAGGAGCCATAATTTGCCAGGTCTGAAACATGGAGGGCTCTGGAGGTCACCACACGACGCATCTACAGTTTTCGCGCATGTTCTTGCCATCAGATAAGGCTCTCTTTCAACAGCTCATCACTCACTAGGCGGTCTCATTCATTGGCGAAAGTACATGGGAACAGGGAACAAGGAACAAGGAACAAGGAACTGAGCTGTTGACAGAACCATCGAGTCACATTACTAACATTACCGTGATTGACCATCGCAAGATACACAGAAACAGTATCACGAAACACGTTATCGCATTCTCTTCTCATCCCACCAACCCATTAAACACCTATGCCTTTTTCGCCGCCGCCTTGACAGCTGGAACCTCATCATCCAGCGGCAGCACATTGGGCAAGGGTCCGACCGGCGTGATGGACAACGGGTTGATCTGCGTGTGACTACGGGTATAGTGCCACTTGATGTGCTCAAACTGCGTCGTCTCTCCAAACGCCGGCTGCGTCCAGTACAGGTTGCGCATCCATTTGTGCAAGAGCGGGTAGCCTGAGCGGATGTCTCTGATGTTGCACTTGAAGTGCTGGACGTAGACGGGATCAAAGCGGATAAGCGTCACGTATCTGTGGAGATGTGGGTGTCAGTGTCTGACGCTTTCTGGTGGCTGTGAATGCCATGCAGGAAGGGGGTAAAAAGAGGAGCCAAACCCACAGTCGGATGTCAGCTTCAGTGATTCTCTTGCCAAAGTAAAATGGCCCGTCTTTCTGCTCGCTTAGATGCTTCTCTGCTCTGTCAAGTGCCTCGAAGAGGGCCACTACATTCTTCTCATAGGCCTCGGCCGTGGTTGCGAACCCAGACTTGTAGACGCCATTGTTGATCAGGTCATACGTCCAAGTATTCGCTTCGTCAATTGCACTTCGGAGGTCCTCCGGGTAGGGCTGAACAGAGCGGTATTTCTCATCAACGAGATCATCGAACTGTAATGAAGACCAAAGCGTTAGCTGCCGAGCGCCTTAAAATTGCGCCATTCGTGAAGATCAAGATTTGGGATCGCCCCAGAGTATAGTCATACCTCTGTGCCCAACATGCGCACAATCTCACTGCTCTCGTTGCTCACAATGCGCTTCGTCTTCTTGTCATACAGCACTGGAACGGTGTACCGGCCCTGATAGTCCTTCTCGGACTCAAAGTAGACATGACGCAGGTGGGTAAATTCCTCATGACCCTCGAGAGGGTCGGGAATGACGTTTTCGCCGGGCTCCTTCTCATCCTTGGTCACGAATCGCCATCCGCCCTCACCAAGGTGCCAGTGCACAACCGAGAACGAGATGAAGTCTTCCAGGCCTTTGAGCTTCCTGGTGATGGAGGTACGGTGAGCCTTTTGGCGGCATTGCCATGTTAGCATTGTGCCCACTCATCTTCGGAGATATGAAACGAGCTGGCGATTGGACGTACCCATGGACAGGCATAGCTGACAAAGAGGTGATACCGTCCCTTTTTGGGAGGGTATTGAGCACCAGCCTCGCGTGAAATCCAGTCGCGGAACGAGCTGACTTGGCGTTTGAACTCGCCCGATGTGTCACCGGGCTTAACCCAGCTGGTAATGCCGTCGCCCTTGGTCGACTACATCACTCTGTCAGCACTATAACTGGGGTTGTGCTGATCTTGGATTGCGGGGGTTCTCACCATATTGACTTGATATCCTTGCAGGCGTTGGTGGTGGAGGGGAGATCTGGGTGTTATTGTTCTGTGTCCTGCGGAAAGGATGGTGCTTCCTTGGCCAGGTGATAATGAAGAAGAGAACGGTGCTAGTTGCGTGTGGGTGTTCAAGGTGTTCTTGGATGCGCGTAGCGTTGTGCAAGAAGCTCTGGCGTAAACTCGTTGAATCGTCATGGACCCCGCATGTATTCAGAGAGCAAGGTGACAGAGAGTGTTGGGCATGGAGGTATTAAATAGCATTGCAATATCTGAGATGCCCCTCCCAGAGCTTCGCGGGGACAGCTCAAGTCTGGACTGTCTCTATGCAGTAGCATCAGCTTATTAGCTACAGCTTACTACATGCAGCACATGCCATTACCAAAAGGCGCTACGTACCTTATTATTAGCCACTGTAACTTGTCGTAATTATTACGCAACCATTGGGGGGGTAGGAGCTAAAAAGATAGAGGGTAAGTCAAACCACCCCACAACCGAACATACCCCACAACCGAACAAGCTCGCGATAAATACTAATAATAAAAAATGCTATATTAATACACATAACAATATCATGAGGCAATTATTTTTATATCTCTAGATAGCTAATTGCCGCTGGATTCTAACCTTAGTAATATCTTCTTCTGAAGCTCCCTGTATAATAAGATCTTGTGACCCAGCAGCCTGCATCTCCAATCGAGTCTGGATAACTTGTTCAATCCGTACAAAGCGTTTATTAAGGTCTTCTATTACCTTCTTCTTCTTTTGGGACTTCTTTGTAGCTAGTTGAAGCTCGAGGGATTTAATTTTTACCTGTGCAGCCGCGAATTGTGTGTTATTATGGTCTAGAGCCTTGCCAATCTTCTGGAATAAGACCCGCCTTGTACGATCATCATTAGTAACCTGTTTCCACAACCCTTTAAGATGCCCTGACTGACGAGGTGTTTGTAAATTGAATCTCTAGTCCTTCTTTGACTATTGGGGTCCATTTTCTCTTTAATTGCACATCTGTAGGGGTCTCCTGTGGTGGTTGGAGGAGAAGTCGGCTCATGAGAGGCTTTGCAATATTAATAGGCCATAACCTGACCCTAGCCACCCAGCCCTAATGTTCCTACTAGTTAGACCAGTATCTCTTGCCTTGAGATAGCTGTGGAGGAATTCTACCTTTCCAATTGGTGTTGTATCATGAGATATTGCGAAGCTGTTGATCTCTTGGCGATATGCCTGCTTGATAGGCGAGAAGACTGAGATATCAAGAGGCTGAAGGACATGAGAGCTATGTGCAGGTAGGAATAGTAAATAAATATCATGCTGATAGCATTCATACATAAAATCATCAGTTGTATGACTCCCGTGGCCGTCAACAACAAGGAGACGCATTTCCTTTGAGGCTGGCCGGTTAATGGGATAAAGATATCCTTAAGCCATATCATCGCGATCTTATCACTCGTCCAGCCTTTCTCAGAGCAAGTAAAATGCCAGTGGGAAAGAGAGGCTATATTTGAAGGAAACCACTGCTGTTGTATGGACTTCCCCTAAAGATAACTAGTGGTTCAAGGGCTTGCCCAGTTGCTGAGATACACTCAACAATTGTAGTCCAACAACGCGATCCAGGCTGCCTCATAAGGGTCAGCTTCTTCGATGAGCTTCCAAGTACAAGGCCGTTGCTTCCGAGGCCCTCCATCATCCCTGTTTCGTCCATATTCCATCGGTTTCCTGTTTGATTGGCCTTGATAGCTGGAATAGCTAGAAGATTGAAGAAAGCCTTGACTGTTTCAGTTGTGGCTCCATTTATACGCTTGGAATCAAGTATCTTGCCTCTGACGGTCATAACTTCTGGGTTCCTTCGTAAGAAGCCCTCAACCCAGTGTTTTCCAAGAGGTTGAAGATCCCCACCAGCAGCGGCAATACGAGATGCAAATTCCTTGAGCTGCCGATGCTTTGGAGGGAAGCCTAGGGCAGCCTGGGTTAAAATCCATCCTCGTAGGTGGGCTTCCTGCGTATTTGAGAGCCTCTGTGTGTGTTCTTTTGCAATAGACATTGGTGTTGAGCCTTTTAGTCGGCCATGAAGAGTTGATAATGGGATTCCCCATTTACTTGCAGCAACGCGTATAGTATCACCTGATTGAATGCATTGAATAGCACTTTTTATATGTTCTTCTGTATATTTAGGCATGCTGAATCTAATGATTATAGTTATCTTTTAATTAGATAAGAATTGCGCGAGGAAAACGCGGTTTGAATGTGCTGGCTTTGGTGTTGTTGAGGGCTGAAAGCTTGTTCGGTTGTGGGGTATGTTCGGTTGTGGGGTGGTTTGACTTACTTAATAACCGGTGTCTAGAAGTGATTGCTCAGGGTTACCTGATCCTGACCTAATCTCGAATAATTAGAGGTACGTACCTGAAATGCGGAGCTGACCTGCCAACTCTGGCTGCCACAGCTGAGAAATGATTTCACTTTTGAGCTTTCACACTCGCAAGTGGAATTAACCGTGAGTAAACGAAGGATGGACATGTGCCAAACCTGGCACTGGACGCCGATATGTCCTGACTACTCTGGTTGGTCTTCCCGTCTCGTCATTATCCGCCGCTGTAGTGATCGGATACAGTTACGGGCAGATTTCGATTTCTAAGCTGTCGTGCAGGTAACTATTCATCTCAGAACCACGCAGAAATTGGTCGTATTAGAGCAAGGAATTTTCGGAGCAGTGGCGAAACGAACATTTTTAGGAGAATGGGCGCTATGCACAGCGGGTAATCATTGTGTTGACACTGCCAGAGCTAAAGTTGTTGCGGAAGAAGCCCTGTCTATGAGTTCGTTGAGGCGTCATCTACAAAACCGACAATACCGCCCTTCACCGACTTTACCACGTCAAATCCAGCACCTGCTACTATTAGGCCCTTTGCATTTCTGCGAACGCTTGGCTTGTCGGCTCTCGACCGACCGAAGGAGATAAACATACTGCTTCGCGGCTAGGCATCTAGCGATGGGCTATGTAAGACTTTTCTGGACTTGAGCGAATTCCGCGTCACCGAGATTGTGCGCGAAGTGGCCGGCCGCAAACGCTATGCGAATGGCAACATTGTCGATTCAATTCCATGACGGGAGGTAGTGTATGACAGCAGGGACCTCGGATGCGTCAACCCAGATTGCCACTGCACCCGAGTTCACACATGATAGAGGTATTTGATCTCAGCAGATGTAAGACATCGACGAGCAACTTCATCCTCGGGGTTTTGAATGGGCAAACCGACTTTTCACTTTTCGCCTGAGAAGGAACGTGTTAGTATCGGCAGAGACGGCCATGGACACCTTGGCTCTGATAAGTTCATAATTAGACTACGGCAATACCCATGCCCTTGGTACCTGAGCGGGGAGGCGACGACTGCCTGCCTGAAATGAAGCTTGATCCTGGAGCGCATAAGCGTCACCATAAACACGTGGAGTCGCAATGCTGATGTATCTGAACTCTCTGGCGTCCCCAGGCTTTGTCACTGCCCAGCGCAGTGTAATCTTTGCTGAGTGGAAGGGAGTAGGAGTTATGGCGATGATGTAGGTGTCTGACCAGGTCATCAATGCCGCTGCTTATCAACTCGACCACAACGTCAAAACCAAGACTGCACGTTGCCTCAGGGGTGTCTGCCTCGAAACTAATCTTTGGAGCTGATTCTGGGGGCTTATTCCATTAGAGGTTTTAGTCAGCTGAATGGTTGAACTCACGGAAGTGCATGCTGTCAAAATGACCCAGCTTCGCCCCCACCGAGTTCATTCATGCCTTTGTTGGCCTCGCCCGACGTGACTTTGATGACTACAGTTGGACAATTTGGCGAGGCGAAATACAGGATTGCATTTCGTGACAGACGAATTGAACCACATGGACAAGGCTCTCACAGCGTGGCCAAGTCTCAACCAGATGTCTGGGAGCTGGTCTATACTTGGATCAAGTTGTGCTACGCGCCATCCGGGCGACCGTGGGCACTGTCAACGTTGAAAACATAAAGCTCGCTACGGAGTAAGACTGTCTTCGGTATTGCAAAAAGGACCAACTGCGGAGCGTCACCGCCATACTCATCTTCATATCTCTAGACTACAGAAGCAGCGAAGACTCACTCTAGTAATAATTACCTGATGGCCAAATTGGGAAGTGGGCCCCAAATGCTGTCACACGTGGGTCCGGGCATTGGCCAGACAGGGATTCGGGATTCGACAAAATCTCCGTGCCATCATAGCTGGATTGTGAATGCCGGTCCACGCACTGTCGATGCTTCTATTGTACCAATTGCTATAAAGCGGTTGTGTTCTACGTGTCATATGGGCACATCATTGTACACTGAACTGTACAGCCAATGACCTTGCTGCCCTTCTATTATGTGTCATTGGTGCATCATGATTTCGGATTTCAGACATACTATCGGCTTTGTAGCCATACCATCGGTTTTACAGTCTCACTAGCCGCCCTGTAAGCCTCGTAGCGCCGCTAATTCCGGATGGTCCATCTAGTTGGGGATTTTTTTCGGTCTCAAGTAATGATGTCGAATTACTCCGAGGATGAATTTATCCCTAGTATAAAAGGTCGTCAAGGCCATATAGTTTGTGTTTTGTTGACTACAATTCAACCTCCTTCCTGCATTTGACCAACCGACCAAAAGACGAAATATTCAGACACAATGTCATCATCATCCGAAGCCGAGAGCGTCTCTGCAATCAAATTCACGCCCAGTGAACACCACGATACCTACGCAGCCATTGCTCAAGCCGATAACCGTGGTAAAACCGTGCTTGTTAGCGGTGCCTCCAAAGGCATCGGTCGGGCCATTGCCAATGCCTACGGTCGATCCGGTGCAGCGAACATCATTATTGCAGCACGCTCTGACCTCGCAGAGGTGGAGCAGGAAATCATCGCTTCGGCAGCCTCCGGGCCGCAGTCACCTAAACCCAAGATAGTGAAACTTCAGCTTGATATCACCTCCGAGGAGAGCGTCAACAAGGCTCTGGCTCTGGTGGAGGAAAAGTTTGATTCTCTCGATGTCCTGATCAACAACGGTGGGTATCTTGAACGCTGGATGGCTGTGGCAGAGTCGGACCCTACGGAGTGGTGGAAATCGTGGGAGGTCAACACGAAAGGGGTGTATCTCATGACTCGGGCTTTCTTGCCTCTCCTATTGAAGAGTCCGACAAAGACCGTCATCAATGTTAGCTCCGTCGGAGCACACTTCGTGGTTCCCGGAGCGTCAGCGTACCAGGGGAACAAGTTTGCCCTCTTGCGATTCACCGAGTTCATTGCCACAGAATACAAGGACCAGGGGATTGTTGCAATCTCAATTCACCCGGGCGGCGTCGCTACAGAATTGGCCTTGAACATGCCTGGATATATGCACACCGTCTTGGTCGATACGCCGCAATTGGCGGCTGATACGGTGTCCTGGCTGACTGAGGAAAGAAGGGAATGGCTATCGGGGAGATATATCAGTGCGACTTGGGATATGCCTGAGCTTTTTGCCAAGAGGGAGGAAATTATCAATGGTGATAAGTTGAAGATGAGAATGGTTATCTGAAACTGTGGTATGAGTTGCCAACTCACCAGCAAAATCGTCTACCATACGGTTTTGTACTCATAATAGAGGACCTGGAATAGATTCCGCAATACTGATTCTGAATTTCCTTTGATTTATATATTTCACATTGCGGGCTGCAAACCTGGATACGTGACTGTTATGACCTATTCATATTGAGACTAATTGGACAGGGTACGTGAAAAGGCATTGGGAAGTGAAGGCAAGGCTTGGAGGCATAGATGGAGCATGCAAGAAGCATGGGACAATGCCATCGATATCTACGCTGCCTTAACTGATGGAGAAATTTTCGACAACCAGTGCTAGGGCATATAAAATGAGACTCTCCCCGGGGCTTGCACTTCCAAGTCAGAGTAGATAGCCATGTGCATCGCGAGTGAGCTATATGAAGACATCAAACTACGGTACATCCACAATCTGCTTTCTCAATCTCACGGCACATATCTAGGGGCAGTACTTGAGCAGTGCTTCACACAGACCTAAATTTGTCTGCCAACTGGCCAGCATAACGAAGCCACACGATTGCAGCCCTGGTGCCTCAACTCACTGCAAGATTGTACAGAAAACTGATGCACAGGTGATAACTGGAGCGGTATACGGGCGATTATCCTGCGCCACGTTACCTTTACCCACAGCGCTATTGGAACATCTGAGGCAACAAAAAGGAATATTCCCGTTACTCAAACGCTTAAAAGATCCCACCAGCCGCTCGGCGCAGTTGAAGCATGTATTGCGATGATAGCGTCAAGCTGCCTTCTCCTCCCACACACCCCGTCAGTCTCGCAGCCTCGGCTCCGATGAAGATAGTCCCGGCTGTTGCTCTCGGAGGGGTTTGCGCTGTGTGCACATATGCACATGGTCAATTCTACGCAGCTCTCTCTGTTATCTTTCGGTACATGGTAGGGTTCCGTCGCCCGGATACAAGTGGGACTGAATGATTTACCGGAAGCGTACGGCATCGCCGGCCCCCACCACGGCAGCCGTCTTGCCTAATTGAGATGATATTTACACTCGGTTGTCTGTTACACTAGAGTCATCACACTGAGTGTGGTTTGTCGGACGTCGTAGTTGCGGACAATTGGTGTTTAAATCATAGGGTGACTTTGCTGGAAATGGAGGGTGAATTCGAAGCAAGTGAGTCTTGTCGGGACATGCTCCAACTAATAACCTAGAGTGATACACGGGGCAACGAGTTGGCAGCCGGCAAGCAACTCACTGGGATCAACGTGAGACACGTTTTCACTGCATACTACTCACGGAGCGGAGTTGGGAGTCTGTACGTACTGACAGAGGCGAGATCCATCGTGAATAGCAGGCTGGATATCAAAGTTCTCCTGCTTGACGAGACAACGGATCGGTTTTTTATCACCAACCACGTCGCACAGATTATACCTGCAATGCAGAAATCGGAGGGCTGACAGAGGGACTCGAGTCTCATAGATGTATTAATATTTGAGGCCAACGCTCATCACACTCTGATGGATAGGAGCAGTTTGTATTGACTTATTGGATGCTCTTTGGACTTGTGGCTAGCAGGTCTGACAACACAATATACAAGTAAATAAACATGCTGTACTCGAGGGAAATGATATCATAAGATGACAGGTAGTAAAACACATAGACAACCGCTCGCTTCTGTCAATCGTTCCAACATGTAAGTCGTAGAGCTTTCAAACGTGAGAAATGGGCTCGGAGATAAAGGCTCATCAGCCGTAGCATAAGCCATTTTGACGGCCCTTCATGTCTGCCCATGAAGTGACTTCAAGGATGCCCAGGCTTGCAACCCCCCCTCAATACTTTGCACTAAACCAAAGAATACCGTCAATACGAGCACGAGGACTGCCACCCAGAACGTGTACCTGTTTTTCGAAAGAGCATTAGTAGATGCCGACGCACGCTGAGAGGGTTGCTGCCGAGCGACGTTACCATTGAACACCATTCCGCCTATCGTGCCACCATTGCGACAGGGACTTGGGCTGCGCTTCGTCAAAAACTTGCTTCAAAGTGACGAGGCGATCGTTCCAGAACTTGAACCTTTCCGTCCGCCGATGATCCGTCTTCAGCTGCCCACACTGGATAACTCGCCTGTCGATGCCATCGCCCACAAACTTGAGAAACCACCTCTTTGTTTCCTTTTCCGAGGATGGAAAGAGGAGCGCCAATGTCTGCAAGGTCTCGTCTGCGAGACCCTTGGGCAGTAGACTGTGGCCACTGCGACACCGAATTAGCAGCCATCACATGGCGAGTTTTGACGAAGCGCGCGAACCTCTGTCGTTGAACCTCTAGGAAGGAAGCGTGGTGGAAGATGTGCACCCGCCGATCGTCATCCGTCAGGCGAAGGTGATCCACCAGGTTATCTGTCCAGACGATATCAAGCCCTGCGATGCGACACAGGTTGCGCGCAGTGAAGATCTTCTCCATTTTGACGTTCTGGTCCGCCAGCTGGGCGGCTGTGGGATCAAAGTAGGCTGACACGAAGCTCTCCAGGGAACCATGGCTCCAACGCAGATGGCTCCCGCCGGAGAAGCCGTACGCAGAGCTAGAGAAGCTCATCATCAAGAGCAGGCTAGCGGCCAGGTCTATCGAGTTTTCGAGCATCTCGTCTTCGTTTTCGTGAAGCGTCGTGAGCTTCTGCTGCAGTCCGTCCTTGATGTCCTGTCGCAGCATCCCGCCTTTGAGCCTGTGAATGCAGTCGGCCACGTCGCGGTGAGATCTCACGGCCACATGTCGCCCTCCATCGTTGAGTGCTCTGGCACATTCCTTGCTGTAGTACGTCCAGAAAGATTGAAGATCAAGATCCACGCTGTTGAGATGCTGGTCTTGGTGCTGGTAGGCCCAGTACTCGCTGGATATTGTCCTTTTGGTAAGCTGCGGCAGTGGGGTATCCAGCAGGCTGGAGTTGAGCACCGCCTTCTCCGTCATAATTCTAGCTGTGGGTTGTCTTCTGTTGTCTTCGATTCAAAGAAGACGAGGCTCTTAGAGCTGACGACGACATGCCGGGAGGCAACCTGGAGGAGGCTGGTGAGACTGCGCCTGGCGAGACTGCATCTGTTGCTAGTGGATACTCCGCCCCAGTGCTAGTGACCAGCCCTAGGAGAGGGGTTGAGGGTGAAGAAAAGACGGCCAAAGGCGTCGTCAAGGCGATGGATTGATGACCACCATTCAGAACATCGCCAACACAACGTAATGTTTAATCATGGCATTTATGGAACTCTAGAGGTTCTTGCATGGCCTAAGATTTTCACATAGCCCAAGATTTCTCGTGAAGTTTCCTATTATTCTGATTTCATCTCTCATATCTCAATGTGTCTCTTTTCTCAATATGTCTCTTTTCTGAATATGCGTCTCATATTAAGATGGCCTTCATTTCTAGATACTTTTGGAATATTAACCAGCAAGTGAGAGGAACACTTGCATGTTAGAGACATCATACACGATACTACCGCATGCAGCTCAGTTGCCGGCGTTCTTTTTGACCCTGTCGCCACCCCTGCACACAGCCTCATCCATGATCCTCCATAAATGCGGCTGGTCCCGCACCCATGCTAGGCCTCGACAGGTGCTGCTCTTCACCTGTAACTATGTCGACGGAAATCGAAACACCCCCTTTGAGGTGGGAAAGCGGCATTGCGACACTGCGCGGTAGGTCAGCGAGGCATCTCGCATGGCCTGAACCAGAGCTCTCCGCCGGCCGATGTATTGGCAAGGTGGGCGGCAAGGAGCTTTGCTGGGTGGCCAAAGGCCCAGCACGAGACGCTTTTGCCGTATTGGCCCCCAGGATCAAGGCTTACCTCGAGCAGTCGGTCGAGCCGGTATCGAGCTGGGTTACCTGGTCGATCTATATGTTCGGCAAGTCAGCAAACACTGCCAGCCCAGCCATCCTATTCTGCTGTGAGGTCACTGCCCATCGCAAGCAGGTGAGAAACGCGATCAAAGACAGCGGAATCCTCGATAGCTTCCCCGGCATCAAAACGGCTCACATGTCTCGACCGCCCGACTTCAACCAGCTTGTGCAGCTAGCGGGCGACCACCATCAAACTGTCCTTGCGTCGTTTTCCAGCAACCCGTGCGGCATGCAATTGTTTGTCGAACCAAGCGTAAACGACGACATTGTATGCAAACAAGCGACTGTTGGCGGCATCATTCAAATATCCGACAAGTACTACTACACCACGGCGGGCCATATTCTCAGCTCCAGTGCAGTATCGAGTTCGGCTGAGAGTGAGAGTAGTGACGACGAGTTTGAGATCGATGAAGATGATGACGAGGTGGAAGAAGCGGGATCCAGCGCCGGCGAGAAAGCTAGGTTCGCAGAGACAGAGGACGACGCCATGGGCTCGCGCTACGCAAGTTCGATCGAGAATGACATGATCCAACAATCGATAGCCCCGAGTCAAGGCCTGCAAGCGACAGAAGAGGCGGCGAAGTGTAAAAGTCGCCGGGTTCTTGAGAGAATACCTCCACAGAACCCTTCGCCACCGCAGCGTCTGGGACATGTCTATATGTCGTCTCTCGATGAACCACAGACTGAACTCGACTACGCCCTGATCGAGGTGACCAATGACGTCCACCGCATCGCGAACAAAACCACTCCCTCCTGGTCTGAAAAGTGCCCGGCCAAAATCCAGCGCGTTGTGCAAGACGGCCCCAAGGATGTCAAGATCCTGAGCGCCACCTCCCGAGGAACCCTCACAGGCGTCATGTCGGGGACTCCCCTGTACTCCCGCCTCCCAAGCGGGAGTACTTTCCAGGAAGTATACAACGTCCTCCTGGACTCCCAGCTAGAGGCTGGAGACTGTGGCTCTTGGGTCATTGACGCCGAGTCTGGGGACTTGTATGGGCATATTGTTGCTGGATCCGCGGACTCGGGTGCCGCCGTTGTCATACCCTTTGTACAGGTATTTGGCGACATAGAAGCCCGGGCAAACCAGCGGCCTCGTCTACCACTAGTTGGGGCCGAATCTTTACGCAGCCTTGGTGGACTGGATGTTGTAGAGTCCGTCGCGACGGCTTCTTCTAAGCTGCCGTCCAAGTACGGCCGGGAGTGGAGCCGCGAGCTGACACGTCAATTTGGGAAGCAGTGGCGAACCAAACTTCTTGATGAGCTGAAACAGTCTGGTATCAAACATCAACGCAGAGTCGAACAAGAAGGTTCGCCTAGTGAGAGTGAATCAACTCCACTCTATTCTACCCCCGGTGACGATGATTCAGATCCCCCACCTTACACTGCGACTGGCGAAGACGAGTCAACTCCATTCTACAAGAGGAATGTATCACTGTTACTGCCTCGGGACCGTGGACGAAACCGAATGCCGTTGTTCCCCCAGCCTCCAACGGCATACGACAAGGAGTCCCAGAAGTTTCGCAATCTTCTGTTATCCCTTTCGATAACCCCAATGAAATACGAGAACCCAGGGTTACTCGATGAGGCACTGATGGTGCTGCCGCTTATGAAGCTTTACAGCGAGGCTGAGGAAGAAAGCATGGTGTTGATGGCGGAAGCAGAGTCGCTTGGTGATGGACGGCGGCCTGAGTGGGACTCCACGGACTGTATGATCCGGGCGTTGCTACGGTGGTTTAAGCGCTCCTTCTTTACGTGGATAAACAATCCAGCATGTCAGGTATGCCTGTCTCCCACCATTTACCAGGGTATGACTGCTCCGACACCAGAGGAGGGGGCTTCCGGTGCTCTTCGTGTCGAGTATTTTCGATGTTCCATGCAAGAATGCAGGGCATACGAGCGATTCCCACGGTATTCAGACCCCTGGAAGCTATTGCAGACACGGAGAGGGCGAGTGGGCGAGTGGGCGAACTGCTTCGCGATGATCTGCCGGGCGGTGGGTGCCAGGACGCGATGGGTATGGAACTTCGAGGACCACGTCTGGGTTGAGGTGTATTCGGAGTACAATAAGAGATGGGTCCACGTTGATCCATGTGAGGAAGCCTATGATCGGCCCAGATTATACAGTGAAGGTAAGTTATTGCACTCCAGATCCCCCCGATCCCCTGACTGCCTTGCCAGGATACAGCATTCACACTCCGCAATAGGCTGGCAGAAGAAACAGGCATATGTGATTGCCTTTTCCGTAGACGGCGCTACGGACGTCACACGACGCTATGTTCGCACCGCGGAGCAGGGATTGGAGCGGAACCGTTGCCCCGAGCCTGTGCTCCTCTACATCATGCGCGAAATCAAGGAACTCCGACGGGCAAAACTGAGCAGGGACGCCAAGCTCCAACTTGAGGAAGAGGACAAGCGCGAACAGCGGGAGCTCAACTCGTACGTGGTTTCCAGAATCACCAAGGACTTCATCGCGACGAGCGCTGGCGCTGTTGATCATTCCGGGAAGGTGCTTGCCAAATCCTCCACAGATACGGAGAAGCACATTCAGAAGCAGAGCCAGAAGAATAGGGATGGAGTAGTGGAAGATACACCCGTGATTCTCCGGTTCCGAGGGCAGTGAGTGCTGTTGGTGATGGTTGCGTTGTTATTGTCGCCGAAGAAGGTGCCATGACGGTTGCAGTATTCTTGTCGGTGAGGGAGCTACCCTGGCGCTTGGAGTTGTGGGAGATGAATGGTATCGGGATCAAATAAGGCATATCAGATTGCGTTGGGGTCATCATGTCTATTTGCGTACAATTTTCTGTTCATAATTTTTGCATATAAACAAAGTTACGCTTAAACACGTCTCCAATCTCTTCCCATCTCTCGCCCCTCAATCTTGGAGCATTGCGATACATGACTCATTCACGATTAATGGGAGTCTAATTGAGAGTGATATGACCTTGAGCAGACTTACACCAGTCGTTGAGTGTTCATGTTTAGTAACGGCTTCATAGGAAACTGTATAATGCCTCGATCAGGGAAGGTATTATATGTGTCTTCGCGCAATCTATCAGAGCCTTGGCTCATGGGAGACTAGCAAATGAGCGCTGCATAGCAGGACGTCGATTAAATCGGGGCGAAGCCCCTGTGAAGTGTCCGTGGTAACCTCTAACCTCCCCATCTAACCGCGGGGGGCGATGCCGTCCTGTAACCTCGTTACGGAGCCGAGCCGGTGTGGGGCCGGGGTAGTCATGGCATCGCCGGTAATCGCTGGCAAATTTCGGGCCCCCCCGGGACAACTTAACGTTAGGCAGCACAAGTCTCGTTGGTCATATTCACAAGTAACAGCGTCGAAAATTGAATCATTGGCTGCCCATGTATCCCCCCAAAGTCGATCGGGTGGTGTGTTCGTCTCTATCGGATAATACTAGTGATGGTGCCTCAGCAACGATGTCAATGCGCCGGCTGCTCTCTCGATCACGTCTTACCCGGAGCCACTAGATCTTGACGGCCTCATGACGTAGCCGCTTCGTCATCTTACCACCACGCTTGCCCCAGTTCCTTAATGGAGCCTCCGAAGCAGACAAGCAGCAGGCTTAGGCCGCCTGAAGGTGAGTTGGTCCAGAAGCACCAGCGTCACGAGAGGCACCGTGAGGGCATAGCCCAGAATGAGGCCCGCTGTCCGTATTGAGCTGATGAGGAAACAGAAGAAGGGCCCATGATGGGTCGCCATCGAAGTGGGACGATATACGAGATCACGATAAAGACACTAACAAAGGATCGGAATAAAATTCCGTTGATGGAGCGCCACGTTACCCATACAAGGCCATCTATAACTTCAATAAGTGCTATGCAAACAGTGAGCTCACCCCAGGCTCTCCCTGTACCACGACACGAGCTCTAGTATTGAGCGCGGATAACGATGTGGCCAAGAGGGACGCGCAGCTGAAGCTTATATCGTCATGGACCCAAGTCTCGGTTGCCTTACTATACGACGTGTATTCAAGAGTCACTACGACAACATCGATAAAGTAGTGGCTGTACTCAGCAATAATTATGTCATTTAAGAGACTCTACTAGTCGCCTCCCATAGTAATATTGCCTGCTTGCCACTGCGTAGTGAAATGGCCGTATACAGTGAAGGTGCATAGAGACACATATACACACAAGCTAGCCGAAAAGACTCTGCCACTAGTTTAACGATTCTTGTATTTTTACTCAGTGTCTAACTATAACATTCTCTTTGGGCTACGGCAACACAGGATTTACCGTACCTTCACCTTGATATAAGGCACTTCCACGTCTTCATCGTCCAAATCCTCTGCCACTATCTCAAAAATCACCTCCTTTTGATGCTCTGGGATCGGCTTCTTCGAAATCGTTTCCACTAGTTGGCTAAGCTTCATTCCGTACCTCTCGTTACGCTTTGCGGCTGGGTAGAAAGACGCGTAGAGCAGGCTGACTCCTGAGCTGAGCATGTTGATGCTTAGACCCTTATTGTCCTTGAAGTCGTCAATCAACTCGCGCAGAGTAATGTCCCCCACGTCGAATCGATCCCAGATCTTGTCTAGCGACTCCTCGCCCTTCGGTCCGCGATATTTGACCTTTGGGCTTGCGATGGGCTCGCTGAAGCCAAAGAATGGAAGCGCCAGGTTGACGAAGCCATTTTTATACTGCTCCAGATCCGCCTTTCCATCAATCACCTTGTACAGCTCCAGCACGACCAAGCCTGTCACAAGAGCCGTAGTAGTAGCAATGGCAGGGATGATCTTGCCAGCAATGAACTTTGTCTTGTGGCGGTCCGCCGCCTCGATTTTGTAATTTTCGGCACGCAGGTTGCTGCAGGCGGTTATGAAGTCGATGTGGTGATTGGAATCGTCGTCCTTCTCAAAGTCCACAGGCTGAAGTTGAAAGCCCGAAAGCGTATTGGGAGACGGGAGGTTGGCGATCAGGCTGTCCAGTTCGTCACCAGTGTCCACATTGTCGGCATTGGGGTCCTAATCAAATGCTCAGTCAGAAATCACAGGGATAATATCGAAGCGCGCGCTGAGAAACATACCGGCTCCTTGTCATCTGCCTGAATTTTAACGTTCGAGTCGGGGCTAAAGTCTGGCACCATGACGTTTTCAAGCTCCTTCACATAGATGGACCTGTCATTACCAGGGGATTTGATGTTGAAGTTGAAAGCATGAAGATTAGCGGCGGCAACCACGAAACCATAGTGAGTCGGATTGTTGACATCAAACTTGAGCGCATCTGGTGCGCGTTTCGGGCCAGACCAGAAAGGGGTGCCACTCGATGTCTCGGAGTCCTTGGGAAAGTTGTACAGCAGCTGCTCGATCTTGTTGGAGAATTCTGTCTCAAACAGGATACGTGCCCAGGCGATGCAGTCCTCAAAGGTGCGGGGCCGCTCTGTTGTCAAATAATTGCGGATAGTTTCCAGTGTCTCCCTCTGGTTGCCTCCTTGCTTTAGCGCCGCTTCGATGAAGTTTGGCTGCGTTAAGTAGAGGTTTACCGTCTGGGGTGCCTTGACAAAACACTTCTCAAACATGTACTCCTTTGCCCAAGCAATGGTATGCTCGATCCTATTGGGGAAACTTCGGATTGTGCACATGGGGAATTCCTTCTCTGGGGGATCCTGAGAAGACGAATACGATTCGGTCAGATGCGGTAGAATAACTTGCGTGTTGCCTTTGGTACCTAGAGTGCCGCTCTCCAACAAGGGCTTGCGGAAGAAGACACACCGTCTATCGACGTACGTCCTCGCCTCAACGTTGTCAAGAGCATTTGTGACGCCGTCGAGACCATTCCAAAACTCTTCGTTGAAAATGCTCTCCGTTTCGGCGCTCACTCTATCCCTCAAGGTTTGCGTGTGGCCCACCAGCTCGGGGTTCATGCGCTGCACTGCCCTGGCGGCACAGTCGCTCTTCATGTTGCCGACATCAGCTGCGCGAAACAGGAATTGTCGGTTCAGATTACTCTTCTCAATGGAGTCCATGTCTGTGACGATAATCTTGCCCTTAGGACCAGTACCCAATCCCATCATGGCCCAGTTCTTGAGCATTTCGCAACCGATTGCGCCAGCACCGACGAGGAATTGTGTAAGGTTGGCAATCTTCTCTTGATACTCTTTGCCAAGGACGGCGATCTGTCCGTCATAGCGGCTGCCAAGGGGCCTGCATAGTTCGGGCGATCTCTTGGTCGCTGTAGGAAGCGATTCGAGAGAGTCAAAGTATAGCCACTGCTTGATGGGCTGGAACTTCCCTGATACAGCCTTGAGAATTTCCTGGGCGGCGATGCCACCAAAGAAGGCAGCCATGGGGCTCAGGTCACCCATGGCCTGAAAGCTCAGCTCCTTGAGAAGATTCTCGTCAATGTCTATCTCAAGCCCCTCTTCAGATGCAAATTTCTTGGCGGCACCCAACACAATAGCGGCGTCTTCTTCGTTCATTGGCTGGGGTAGTCGTCCCTTGGCAACTTGGAAGGCGTGCAGCGCTTGAAACCCGAGGTGCAGCTGCTGTGGGCGGTCAAATTTGGCAAAGTCGGACACGACGAACTCGGGCTCTTTCAAAGAAGCGGTGAAGGCCTTGAAGTCGATAACCTGGGGCATCTTTACTTGTTGATACATTCCCCCGCGCTTGTACTGTCCGAGGCCCTTGACATCACCAATGGAAAAGTTGTACGGGCCGTTGACCGAGATTTTTCGTGGCTCAGCGCCATTCAGACCTTCCATGCCTTCGATTTCGGAAAAGGTCACGTAGTCGCCGTCATCCAGACCATGTCGAGTCTCATCCAAGGCAGATACCAGTCCTTCTTCGTTAATACCAGCAACAATACCGCTCAGTGGCGTCTCGCCGGTCGGGTCGATGACAGTAAACTTGTCGCCAAAGTCGCAGAAAATGGATCCGAAGAGACCAAAAACATCAGCCATGACGACATAGATGCCCTTGGAATGGCAGTAGTCCCCAATGGCTTTTTGTGACTGGATCGGCAGGTTGGTCAAAACGACGATTTGGTACTTGTCGAACTGTGAGAGGTTTTCTTCCAACCTATCGTAGCTATTTAGCAAGACGTGAATGTTTGATCGGGGCCGGACTCGAACTCACCCGCTGGACTGATGGACCTTGATCGGGGTATAGGCGTTCAGCTCTGCAACCCGGGGTGCCGTCACCTCATCTCGAGGCTTTCCAACATCGGCGGCGGTGAGGAAGAATTGGGAAGAGAGATCGGCGATTTGGACAGGAGCGGGATCGTATAGCGTCAGACTTTTGACACCAGCTAAAGCGATGTTCTTTGCGATCTCGACACCAAGGCCCTTGAGGCCAACGACGAGCACGTTGGAAGCGCCCATTCGCTTCATGGCCTCGTGGCCCAGGACATAGAGCTGTCGGCTGTAGAGGGATTCATCGATATCTGTGTTACCGACGACAGAATCATCTACTTGCATTCGGGTCGCAAGATCGACCTCGGGGAGTTTGGTTTCCTATGGACACGCAATCTTGAAGTCAGTATTGAACAGCCGGGAGGATGTGTGCTGCTCGAACAGCCAGTCGCTCATGGCCAACCAGCCGCGCCCGGTCGCACCATGCCAGTGATGGAAGGGAGGATAACAGGCAAGTAGGGGACTCACGGCCATGGCTCGTTTGAGGTTAGGTTGTGTCTCTCCAGAGGAGAGTCTTCGCTTCCCCAGCGTGTCTGAACTAGGTAGCGACGGAATCTTGGAGGCAGGAATCCAGCACCAAGGTCGAGCTCAACCCCACCAAGATGCCTGACGAAGCAAACGAAACAGCTTCTAGGATCGACGATTGAAAACAAAGCGAAGAGCAGCTATTGAGAGGCGTGCGAGGATGTGTTATGCGGGCGACTATTCATGTGTGGGCGTGGGTGCGTTTCGTGATTTGTAAGGAAGAGAGTTGTCTTCGTGACACGGTGACTGGCAAGCTGGTTAGAGAGCTGCTGGTGAGGTAATGGGGGGGCCAAAGATGCCAGGCAAAAGTGGATGGTTGGAGGGGCAAAGAGGGGCTGAGAGTCACTGGCCCAGTAACAGTGACAGTAACGGAGACAGGCAGGCGCTGCGGGGGCACAGCCACTGTAGCTTCTTGGTGGGATGAACGCTGACAGCCTAGAAGGTGCCAAAATAACAGCTGACAAGTTGTGCTTGTCCATGTGAGTCGATCGACGCCTTGCTTTTTTCATGCCTTGGCGTACCTAGATGGATTCCAGTGGATGGTAATAGAAGCTCAGCCACATGGCCGGCCACCTACCTGCCCAGCCACAATTCCACAACTATGGAGGTTTGGTGGAATGTTCTGCAAAATGAGAACATGTCTACTGCTCATATCTGCCTTGAGTCAATGGACCATCTTCGACACATGTCGTCTCAGGAGTCAGTCAAGGCAAAGAAAGCTGTTGACCTGCTATTCCACAACTACTCCATCACCAACCATACCCTATCACTCCTCAAAACACGTATAAATGCTCGCTTATGAAACCCAACAGTATTGACCACAACATTTAAATGAGGATACCATGCACGTACAGTACGTTGTCCCTTGCCAGTCAGTGAGGCTATCCTTCAGAACGGAACGCATGAGTGAGTGCCTTGGATGCGGGAGAGGGTCTTTGACCTACCCTATACAGAAATGTCGTCTTGCCCGACGTCTGTTTGTTCCAAACCGTCCTCGAAAATGGCCTTGAAGTGTATCAAACTGAAACTGATGACTATATATTCACCTGCTGGACAACCAAGGTTAATCCGACTTTGACGCAGTGACTTGTATTCATTTTGCTGGAGGCGGGTATTTGTTTCCATTTCCACTTCAATACATGTTGTCTGTTGATCTGCTGACTAGGTATAAAGGAAGTGCCTTGAGACTCCATATTTGAAAACGCTCTTCAACGAGATTCCTGCAAGTGAAAATATCATCTCGGAAGTCAGGAAGGCCATTGTGGAGAACGGTTGAGCACGTCTGAGGTCTGAAGACTAGCTTGTGAAGGTTAAAGGCTGAGACCTGTGGCCAAAAGTTAAAGAGTTGGAACCATGCTAAACACTGTGAGAACAAAGGCCATTAACACAGAAAAAGTCTTCTTTTATTTATTCAAGCACGATCATTGGGAGTGCTTATATACACCTACCACCTAGGTAGCTTCTTGCCATCATCCAATGAACAACAAATCGAACTCTGTCAGCCACTTGATTCCACCCATCCTACCTAGTTCCATCTGTCGATCATACATCCAACCAACCTCAACCTATCATTTGCACAGATTGTCGACTGAAAGCCACACATGAGGCCTCGATTCTAAACATTGGAGCCGCAAGAGAAAAAAGCATTGCTGAAACGCATATCCAGACAGACCTGCATGTTACCCCTGTGCTTGCTTATGTGGCCATCTTGGACTTCTTCTGCAGTCTCTTGACTTTGAAGGAAGGAAGGCCAAATCGAATGGGCGAGCCCTTGCGATACTGGAGTCGCTGGACCCCATTAGTCAAGTTGGGCACGTGCTAGTACTCCTCAACAACCTTGACTGCAAAGTCCGCAATGGTGAGCTCAGAGGTAGATTCGAGAGCAACGGAGCCGCCAGCGTTGGACATTGTTTCTTCGGACCGCTTGCGCTTCTTGGGCTCTTCGGAGGCGACCACCGATGTTTCTGCCTTTAAATGAGAAACGATTAGAGAAATGGGTAGGGTTCTATGAGTCATGATTTGGGGGCTGGCGGCTCACAGAATTGGCAACGACAGACGTCTCCGACACTGGCGAAGATGTATCCTCGGGGCTCGCACTAGCGACTTTGAGGTGGGGTGTGACAAATCTCTTCTTGGGAGCTGCTATTGTCAGAGATTCATTCGTTTGTGTACTGTCGGTGTGGAGTTGACGAGTCTTCTTACACTTAGCTGTACCGGGGACCGACTTGACTAAAGCCCTGAGAGCTCGCGGCATCCTGGCAGCAGCAATAATAGCCGCAGAAGGCTCCGTCATATGGAGGACCAAGCCAATGTTAGTTACCCCCCTGTTTTTGCTGGAGATGTCGCTAATATCGTGAAGCTTCTGCGGCCCTCCGGGTGACAGCTCAACCTTCTTTCGAGGCATGCCCTTGGATGGCCATACACGGACTCGGGAGGTCCTCTCAGCCAACTTCTCTTCATTGGTCAAGACCATGCCGGCATCGATCTCCTCCAGCGCCGTTGTGGCACAGAAACTCTCAAAGCGTTCAAGGAGGACCTGGGAAGCAGCTACTATCATGGTAGGAACGTCACGCCCATCCTGATACCTGCGACCGAGGACATAGCGCTGTCGGGCTCGCACGATAGAGTAGACGAGGCCCTTGGCGTCCTCGCAATCGAGCTCGATAGAAGTCGAACTAAGCTTTTGAGACACGACCTCCTTCTAAAAGGCCGCAGGTCCCCGTTCTTCCATAAATGGCCACTGGTGGATACATTCGTACATCAGCTTCTTGATGTAGGTTAGGGCATTCTCTACCGCTTTGGGGCCTGCCTTGGGATACAAAGCTCTGAATAGCTGGGAGTTTCTTGACTGGTTCCTGAGAAATGACTCTGACGCAACAAAAGTCAAGCCATTATAAGAATCATCCTTGAATGTTTGCATGAAGCGGTCTCTTTCCATGCGGGTGGCCGGATCCTCGAGGGAAGCCAAAGATGTTTGAGTCTCCGCAGACATGGTTGGCCGCGTAGAGAGGCGTGCGTTTCTAAAACTGAAAACAAGGAATACGGAATGGAAGACAGGGAAAACGTAGGGGGAAATACTGGAGTCTTGGGGAACAGGAAGAGAAGACAGCACATAATGTGGCCGTGCGGCTCTACTTATTCGACGGTTTTGTTGATGCATTCAACCACGGTTGTCAGGGGGATCCCTTCAGTCTGCGGGGGTTGGTGATCAGTTCAAATGCTGTTGCTAGGGAAGGTATGTTTAGTCTAAGAGTGGGTGAGGAGGAGGTGAACTGCCGTCATGATGCCCGGCCTATTGACTGCCAGCTGGCAGAGGCACTCATGGGGCGGGCAACCAGGAATGATGAGGGCCAAGTGATGGGTTGCCAGAGATGGGCTGCAGAAAATAATCCAACGACAATAAAAACCCCAGAAAATAGGTGACGAGGGACCACTAAGTATAGGATGCTCTAATCAAAATGGAAGGAGATGCTGTAAAAAGGACGGAGTAGCAATTGAGGACCTCTCAGATGATGTGTTTGAGCGGCGCCTTCATCACCAAAAGCTTTCCAGCCTCAACACGTACAATTAAAATCCTCGAGCTAAGGTGGGCTTGCTATCATTTCTCTTGGTATACACACTCGAGGCTATGGTCATTTATTCACCTGGATTGCATTATATTATCCCTGGAGAGTTGATGGTGGAATTACTGTTGCTGTGTGCTTTGAGCAGGCCTGTGATGACGAGTCGGTTCTCACAGTTTCAAGATTTTCCAGGCAATAAGTAATAAAGCCTCACACGACTGGTAGAGCGCCGGAGTTAGACGAGCACTTCCCTTCAAGCCCTCCTGAGCTCCATGATGTCCAGTGCCCAACTACAAATATTTCTCGCCTGACCTGTAAATCCGTACCCAATCGAAACACAAAGTCCCATGAAACCCCAACAACTGCATTTGCAATCGCGAAATGGGAAAACCCTAGTGGGCGATAACGCATTCCGAGGCCAGCGCCATCTCCTAGAGACAACCCGACTCGTAGCCCAACCCCCGAAGGATAGAATTTAAAGTCTTCCTTAGTCACTCAAACGCAACCCAGGGACTCCGAAATGCGCATCAATGGCCGAGTCTTCTTCCCAATAGGGCCCGACTAGGCGGAATCTATGCCGAGGTAGTAGTCTGTCGACTGGAGCTGGGGCTTGAAGGAGGCAATCTCAGTGGTTCCGTCACTCTTGTTTGTGCCCTTTTTACTGAAGGTGTGAGGCGGTTCCGAGGGCTCATCCGATGCCGAAAGCTGGCCACTTGTCTCCCACGCGAGCTCGTATTTACCACCCTTAAACCATATACCACCAAAGTAATACCACGCGTCTGAAAGCTTCTGCGTGATTACTGTTGCATCGCCTTGTTTTTTGAGGCACCATTGTGCTTGGATATACGTCCGCCTCCTCCTTCCGTAAAACTCCATGACGTCGGTACAAGGCGAAGGGCCGTCGACATGAGCGCCTGGGCCGGCGAGAGAGCCAAGCATCACCGTCTGGCTGTTTGGTGTTTGGTGCGGCGCTAGCAGAGAGCACCGCGGGGAGCACGAGAAAAAGCTTGTGGAACAACATTGTTGGTTATGTGGGGACGTGCTTCGTATGCTCCTCGACCTGGAAGAATGTGCGATTGGTTGAGGAAAAATTTATGGCGAGGACTTCCTTTTCAGATCGATGAACATTGCCGCCCACCTCTACTTATGTCTTTCTGGCCACCGGCGGTTCCTGGCTTCAATCATCTTGGTACGTCCTGAATAAAAGGAAGTGTATGGAGCAGCTGGCGGAGAATCATGCCTGGCATTTGAGACAGTGCTACCGCGAGACTCTCTTCCCCGAGGTAGCACCAGACACGGCTGGAGCTGCAATATGAGCCGAATCGAGAAGGGATCCGTGATTGAAGAGACGGTTGGAAGCGTCAAGCGAGACCTGAGGTGAGACATCCCGTAAACCGGGTGTTGTAAACTTGAGAACATAACCGCAATACTGCCAATGTTTACAACAGTCTGAATGCCTCTGATGACATTGCTGAGAAATCCGGGTTTTTATTAGAGGCCATCTTTATCAACAATGCATCAGAAAACCAACCTGTTGGAGCCACCCTGCCTTGCCTTGTCTGTTCGGGCGTCCCAAGACAGGCCTCAGCCCGGGCGGTCACTTTTCGTCAATGAGTGCAGATGTCTCGGGTTGTTGCTCGCCGTACTGCTCCATGTCTGTCTGTCCAGCCACTCTCATGTCCCGTAACAAACGCACTCCGAAAATATGCATTGTCGTCTGTGTAGGGGGGTGCAGTCTGTGGTTCAAGGCTTTCGCAGGGGGAACTGCCTGGATGGGCTTGTATGATGAATGTCTGGCAAGACGCCTGAGAGCTGCCAAAACTGTGACGTAGTTCAGATGAAATAAGCAAAGCTTGGGAGGCACAACAGAATGGAAGTTCATCACGACGATGGATAGGCAAAGTGTCCAGTTTGCGGAGGCACCTGTGACTTATTACCCCAAAGGAAGTTAGTGGAGTGGGGAAACTCTGCCCCAGTGAGCATCTTGTCCCAGCGCCTCCCGAGACCACAGGGTTATGTAATTCGCCACGGTAGGGTAGGGGAGGCATTGCATGGTCGTACTTCCAAGTTCCAACTGCCGACATTGAATATCCACACGCGCTGTGCAATTTTGGACCACTGCTCGAAACCACCTGCAGCGAGTATGAGTGCTATTGCCTTTGTAAATATATCTCACCCGGGAGAGATACGCAATCGTCGCGTTCAAGGTGCTATCCGGCGCCATGTCATGCAAGATATCGGCCGGTCGCGCCGGAAGCGACCACGCGCAAAAGTCATTCCCCTCCAAGTCTGTGTGCCATCGCCGGCGGCCGGCAGTCAAGATGCACTCGATGAGCACAGACTGGAGAAGGACGAGAGAGCAATATCGCCGTATTTTCAAGATGCATCTGCATCGTTTGGACCGTCGTGGTCGCTGAGTCCAAGCGGCATCTTGGGAGTCGACCTGGACGACCGCATGCTACAGATTGTGCATTTTAGTACGACTTCCCCTTCTGCAGAGTGCGTCGAAGCAGTGCTGACGGAATCTATCTTCTACCAGTGAAGGGAGAGGCCGACTACAAATACCGTCCGTTTCACACCATCTGGATCCGAATGTGTCTGTCAGACTCGACAGCCTTTTACCTTTCGCTGGCTAGCGCCCTGCTCTTCTGGGACCACCGGCAAGGCAAGGCACACGCCGAGTTTTCTGACAATCCAGAGTCTGCAAAGTACTACTTCGTGGCATTGAATCAGCTGATGGGGCGCCTGAGTGATCCCCGGCAATGCGTGAGTGCCGGGGTGATTGCTACGATTCTCGGATGTCTCTGCCATGATGTCCGTCGCGCTCTCTGCCCCCTCTCTGTGTCTTGCGATGCTGATTCCTCGATAGACAAACGTTGGTAATTGGAAGCGTTGGGCCCTTCACGTAGATGGCCTGGATCGTATAGCAAAGCTCCGCGGCGGGTTGGATGGATTGGAGAACCATATTCCTCTCATGGCATTCTGGTAAGTAATTTCTTTGCGGGAGAACTCTCTCGTGCTAAAACACCTCTAGGCTAGATCTAGTTGGAAGAGCAGTCGTGGACGAAAGACCTCGGTTTCAAATCCCACAAGACTTGCGCGGCTTTCCCTTGCAAGAGAGTCCACCTACAACGCATCGCCGCATCCTCGAGCTCAAGTCCACCTGTCCCCAGCTGTCGCCCATAATCAAAGCCCTGCAGATGATGTCGACTGTTGCAGAATGGGTCAACTGCCGCGGGGACTCTGCCCAATTCTGGGAAAACGAGGTGGCTGCCATTCATATGCTTGGCCCAGTAACCCACCACCTGCTCTCGGGACCAAGAGTACCGCATACAGACACGGAAGTCTCCGGCGTCTTCATCGTAGCCGAGTCTGCACGGTTGTCGTGTTTGATGCTTCTTTCTGCCTTGAAGAAGCGCTTCTCTCTACAAGCTTCAGACATGACCCCGCTCCAAGCCAAGTTTGCCGGCCTGCTGGTTCGAGACGTCGGCGAGCTAGACGAACCAATAGCACATTTGAACCTGTGGGCTATTGCCACCGCATCTCTTCTACTATCTAGTGATACGAGGATGCACTTGGTACCTCGCATGCGCGCCATGATCAAGAAGACACATGGTCTTACGGGCTCCCGAGCCGCTATCGCGTCGGTAAAGGAGCTTATCTGGATTGAGACGCTCGAGGTTAATGAGGAAACTCAATTTGCCCAGGAGATCGATGACAACGAAGACGGATGTGTTTGAACATGTGTTATATGCGTCTGAGAGACTTACGTCTCATCATGTCTTCTAACTATTGCCTGACACTTCGTACAACCTGGTCTTGTCAAGATGAAACGCGCTAAGAAACAGCCTCCCCCCCGCGATCTCGCGGCTTACAGCACGGTTACGCCTCCACTTGCCGAGAGCCACTGTCCGGTTATCCATCGACTCTTTTCGCTCGCCACAAAGAGAACAATGTCTGCAATATCCTCTACAGTCCCTGGCCTATTATCTGCCCTTGTCATAGCGACAAGTTGATCCTTCATCTGCAGCACCTGGGGCGGCATTTTAGGGCTGAAGGAGTCGGTAATGACTGGCCCGGGAGCGACCGTATTGATCGTGATACCTTTACCACCGAGCTACACCACAGGGTCAGCAACTAAACTGTCTCTTATAGTTCATTGCTGTCAACTCACCTCCTGAGCCATTGAGGAACTTAGCGTCGCAATCGCTGCCTTTGATGAGGCATAGAGCGGGACGCCGCCGGGAGCAAGCTTCGAAGCTATGGTGCCGATGTTGATGATGCGGCCGCCGCGAGGTACATATGGCAGGGCAGCCTGCAGTAGATATACGGGACCGAAGACATTGACCTCGAACACCTTTGCGATGGTCTCCGGGGAGGTATGAAGTAGGGGACCACTATCCCCAGTGCCAGAATTGTTCACTTCACAAGCATGTCAGTCTTAGCATTTCGACAGGCGCTCTATGTGCACTCACCTATGATGTCGATGTGGTCGACCCCCAACCCAGCGAGAGTCTCATCGACGAGTCTCTTTGTACCTTCGACCGTGGAGGCGTCGGCCTGGACAACAAGCACACTACCCTTGCCTGCCTCGGCCTCGATCTTAGCGACGACCTCTGCTGCACGAGGGGCGGTTGAGTCAGAGACGTGGTTGATGACGACGCGGGCTCCGGCGCGGGCGAGTGCCAAGGCTATTCCTGCGCCAATGCCGTTCTCCTTGCCGGAGCCAGTGACGATGGCGACCTTGTTGGCCAGGGACAGGGAGTCTGGTGCTGGCGACATGGTTGTAGGTTGTGTTGACGTACTTTGAAGAGAGTTGTGTGTGGTAATGATAGTTTGATAGTGGAATACAGAGAACGGCAGTATTGAGATGAAGCGAAGAGTGCCGTTTATATAGTTGAGAGCAGGGTGCTCTGAACGAGGCGATGCTGCCTATAGAGGAAGTAGGCGGCACATCTTGAACGTCGAGGTCCGCTGTGATTCGCCCATTTACCATGCCATAGAGTCAATAGCACGAGCCAGTCCGATCGAGGTCCAAAAGAAGAAATCGGTGATCCCTGAATGCGTCGCAAACGGCCACAAAACGGCCATGTGTGAAGGGTGGATTTCAGGTGGATTGCGTGCCTCGCCGAAAAGGGAAATGGGTGACCCCTGCCTGCATTAGCGTGGCTCTAATCTGGAAGACGGCGGTGCTTCACCGAGACCGAAGGCCGAGGATTGTGGATCTTGCAGAAGACCTGACATGACATGCTATTGTAGCTAAATTGAATGAAGAAATAATTAGTTCCAATGGCTGCCTCGGCCTAAGACGGTATGTTTCCGAATCTTGGCCCTGATTCATTGACCAGCTCCCAATCTCGACACAATGCGTCGATGGAGGCATCTCCGTCGATGCAACGCGCTCTACCGTACCACAGGCATTTACCAACAAATACAAAATACGCAGAATTGGGTTCCTATTGGAAATCCCATAAATGACGATAGCGAAGCTGTTTTTGCAAATGTTTGTGAGAAACATTTGCCGCTTGGACACCACCTCGCCACTACATCGCATCGCAATCGCAAATGATGCCCTCGACCGGAGCTTACTATTGGGAGTAGAAACTCTCTTCAACGTGACTCTTGACGGAGGAAAATAAATAAAGTTCTTCTCCATCCGCGTACTTGGGCATCAATCTCCGAGGCGGAAACGACAAAAAAGTTAAAAAGGGCAGAAAATGCTATGGAGGGGTACTCTCCCACCGGCTTTCTTGTGAGAAGAGGGACGACCAGATGCGACATTTTTAACATCAAGCTTCGGCAGTGCATATATTGTCAACATGCAGTGGAAAATGAGAAGAAGCTTAATCAAGCGGCGTTCTCGATTATAAATATCCGCTCTGCCTATCCTCCTGCCTTGTCAATGCCTCCCCATCTGCATTCCAGCAGCGAAGGTCGCCAAACACCAGAATGAAGCCTTGCAGCATCACTGCCGTCCTGGCCGTCTTCTTTGGAGCAGTCTCTGCCAACTTGAAGAGGAATCTCAACTACGCTAGCCCTTCGCTCCAACATGCCCGTCTCGGATTCAACACCTCGTGGATCGAAAGCCGCCTGTGGAAGCGTGAAAACGCAGCCTACGATCCGGCAGAACTGAACTTTACGCACGGCGTCGCGTCTGGCGATCCCTGGCCCGAGAGCGTCATTCTGTGGACTAGAATCGCCTCTAGACAGGAGTCTAGCAAGAGTAAAGCAGCTCTCGATGGCACTTCTCCCATGTACAACAACGAGAGAGAGAAATACATCAGTGCGGATCGCATGCCTCTTTGCGTGGAGTGGGTGGTATCGACTGGCAAGGATAGTAATGGTATAGTTGAGGGCGCCGTCGTGGCTTCTGGGAAAGCGTATACGACTTACGATATTGACTACACCGTCAAGGTATGCATTCCCGGAGAGAGCGACAAGACTAGCAGAAACTGACATGGGAGTTGTAGGTGGAAGCAACTGGGTTGGCGCCACTGACGAGATACTACTACCAGTTCGCAGTTTGTGGCTCGCCCGTCAAGAGCCCCGTCGGACGGACAAAGACTGCCCCGAGAGCAGACGACGACGTTAGCAAACTCAGCTTTGCTGTGTTTTCGTGCTCAAACTACCGTGGGTTTGACCATGATTGACCGAGAGGGAATGCCGGCTAACAGCGTGGATAGCCAGAGGATACTTCAATGCGTATGGAAACGCGGCACGGAAGGACAGGCACGACTTCGTCATCCACCTAGGAGACTACATCTACGAGCATGGCGAATCCGGCGAGCGGAAGACGGAGCCTCTGCACACTATTACCACGCTGCACGATTACCGCACTCGTCATGGTCAAGTAAGTGATGCATCGCAACGACAGTTCTGAGGTTGGAGTTGCTAAAACGCCAGTGCAGTACCGGACAGACCCGGACCTTCAGATCCTATCCAGGGACTTTGCTTGGATACCAACCTGGGATGACCACGGTAAGAGAATATGGCGAGCCCTTAATAGGAGACGGCAGTCATTGACGTGCAACAGAGTTTGCGGATAACGCGTACAAGGATGGATTTGGCGGGCACTATAACACAGGCTGGTCGTATGCCGAGGATGCCGACGGCATCTCTGTCGATACCCGCAAGGCGAATGCTGTCCGCGCCTACTTTGAGTGGATGCCTATTCGGTGAGCTAGATTTAGCGGCCAGACACCAAGATGGAATGAAGAGCCGTTTCTAATGCTGCAGGCAGCCAAGCCGACATGGATGACGGCCTCCGTGTCTGGCGATCCTTCAAGATGGGCAAGCTGATGGACCTCATCATGCTCGACACTCGCAACTACGACCGCAGCGTCACCTCTCATAGTTCGTGGCGGCTACCCAACCTATTTGCCTAAAACACTAACAATGTCGTAGAGGGAGACAGAAAATACATCGACCGCATCCGCAACGACCCTGCCCGCAGCCTGATGGGCCCTCGCCAAGAGAACTGGTTCTACAGTTCACTCAGCAAGTCCATGGAGAGGAACGCTACATGGCGTGTCATCGGCAACCAGGTAGTCTTTTCTCGGATGTTGAATAAAAAAGGAGCCATGAATGTCGATGATTGGAATGTGAGGCCTAAATGTGTGCGTATGTCTGGGTGACTGGAGTAACTGACAGACGCCCAGGGCTACATTGCGAACCGAAACAGGACGCTGCAACACATGTACGACAACAACATCGATAATAACATCATTCTCTCGGGCGACAGTCACCAGAATTGGGTAGGTTCCTCGTTGCATTGGATGCCGTGAAGTGAGCCCACGGGTGATGGGCATGAGACTAATGAATCTTCTGTCCTAGGTATCGGATTTGGCTTGGCTCGGAACCAAACCCTACGACATGAAGACAGGCAAAGGAGGCATCGGGGTAGAATTCGCTGGGACCGCCGTTAGCTCAGGCGGCCGCGGCGGTAACAGCAATACCTTGAAGAAGGCTGGGGCCTTTTCTCGAGAGATGATAGCGCTCAACGACGAGCTGATGTGGCAGGAAAGCTACTACCGCGGGTACTTTTACCTGATCGTCACGCCCGAGGAGGTCGAGGCGCAGTTCTATGGTGAGTTCTGTGTTCTGTTGCTGGTGATTCTGACTGGGGATGGCACGCTGACGTGTCTGGCATAGGCTCACCATCTGTGGCTTCGCGCAACGCATGGGACATTCCTCTTGCCAGCTTTACTGTGCGGGCTGGCGAGAACCACCTGCAGCGACCGGTTGCAGGAGGGAAAGCCGAGGCGGGAGCTCTCAAGTTTGGCAAAGTGATGCATAGGCACTTGACGCTGGATACAAACACGGGGAGATGGGCAGAGTTCACAGTCAACGTGATGTTTTTCAAGAAGGGGAAGAAAAAAGGGAGGTGGTGATGGCGATAGCGTCGTTTCGGTGTTCTTGGAGGACGGTGTCAGTAATCGATGCCACAACGGCGTACGGCTTTGGATAGAACGAGGCTCAAGATTGGCAATAAAGCTGGAGGATGATATCTGGACGGTGGTGTAAGTAGTCGATACCGCAATAAATGCTGCCAAGGGTAGAACGTACAAGGATCTGGGCCTAGAAGGAGGCTGGAGACATGGTTACTGATCCGCATCACTGCATCTCAACTGATGTGACGTGCTGCATGGTTCTCGGGCAGCCTCCGGGTGTGTCAAACCATGAAAGCACCCTGAAGAAGGCATATGGGCTGTTGATCGAGTGTCGCCAAGGTCTAATTCCGTATTACGTCCGCGAGGCGTTTATTGCGAGGTGCTGAATTCTATGGGCCGGTTGGTCGGAGGTGGAATGGCAGCGGTATCGTCAATGCTGATGACGCTGGGCTGTTATGCATTAGCTTCTCTAGCTGTTTGACGCCAATTGTCCTAGCTGATGGCTGCTTACTTTCTTGCCGACTGTCTTGTGCGTGGCTCGGAATGCGAAAACGCAAGCGATGCCAGCTGGCGGAGTGGAGATGGATAAAACCCGTCCCAGAAATTAATTAAATGCAGATGGTGTTGGCCCAGGCTCTTGGCTCAGCTCCCCAGCCCTGTCAGTGGTCACCCTGGGTCGCCGTACACCCCTGTAGCGGCCCCTGTAGCGGCCCCAAACGCCTACACAGCGCCGCTAGCCTTTACTGGTGACCCGCGCCGCGCTGTGTTTGGCCAGCACGGATGTTCGGATGCTGTCGTGACGTCACAGCGGTCGCCCCTCCCCACCATGGCCTGCAAGTCGAATTGCTACGCGTCAAACGAGCCGGCAAGTTGGAACAAGACGATGAAATCTTGGACCGTGGGCTTGCGCCGTTACGAGGGCGGGACGTGGACATGGACAAGGACATGGGCGTGGGGTGGCTCAAATGCGATGCTGCGGGCAATGTGTGGACGGGAGATTTTCTCTTTAGATTGCGTCGACTGCCGCTCGAGTCTGCACCCTTTTGTCGACATCTTTCATTCCGCTGGGTTCATCAGTCAACTGGCTACTACAGGTGCCACAGGACCGAGCCGAGCTCTTGACGCATTCATCTCCATCCACCCACATCTTCCATCTTGGCTTCCGGCCAAGCTTCAATGGTCGAACCCACCACTCCAAACGCTAGACAACAAGCTTTCCCTAGCCACGTAGCTTCAACAATAGTACAGCGTCGCTGCACCACACAAACGATCCAAGATGGCGACCCCGACAAACGCGCCGATACATGCCAACGGAGTGTCTCCGTCGAACGTGGATAGAGAGGCTACCACGAACGCGCCGCCGCAAGCCAACGGTGCATCCAAGTCGAGTGCCAATGGCGCAGCCACGACAAAGTCGCCGTCACAAACCAACGGCGCACCATCGAACGCGAACGGAGCAACTACTGCCAACGCAACGTCACAAATCAACGGTGCCTCCCCTTCAAGCGCCAATGGAAAGGCACCACGGCAGAAACCCAGTGACCTGCCCAAACCAGCAAAGTCGCAGAACAGTGGACTGAAGAAGCTCAAGCCCAAGAAGCCCCCCGGGGGATACGATCCCACGCCGCTCCCAAATGCGCCGCCCGGATATACGGTTCGCTTCGGGTTCCAGAGCGCCTCCAACCTGCCGCCGGCAGATATCGGCACGGCGTCGTCAGACCCGTTTCTCACCGCGACGCTCAAGGCGTCTAACCCAAAGAGACACAAGGAAGAGGCGGACCTTGTGTACCGAACGAGGACCATACGGCGGACGACGGAGCCGGAATGGAACGAGGATTGGGTTGTCGCTAATGTGCCTCGGTCTGGGTTTACGCTCAAGTGCCGACTCTACGACGAGGACCAGCCCGACAAGGACGACCGACTCGGAAACGTCACCATCAAGGTGCCGCAGATATCCGAAAACTGGGCAGGGTTCAAGCCGCCTGGCAAGGAGTTCATGGCCAAGAAGCGCATGATTAGCAAGCGGGCGTTTGTCATCAAGGGCTGCATGACCATGCTTAGTTCTGACGTTCACATCACGCCAAAATTGCGCGTCAGTATCGAAGTCCTCGGCAAATCCGACCCCCCGTACGCTCAGATGTGTACGATTAGCCCGACGACCTGGATCAAGCACTACAGTCCCATGATTGGTCGAATTGCGGGAACCAAGGTAGATGACAAGGAAGAGGAGGACCAGAGCAACGGCGCGGACAAGTCCAAAGAGGAGACGACGAAGAAAAAGAAGAAGAAAAAGAGGAAGAGTCAGAAATACGAGTATGTAACCTCAGTGCTCTGCACCTTCAACACCGTACTAACGCTCGGTTTTGTAGCTTCCAGGCCAACGAAATGCAACTGCAAGGCCCGGTGCCGTCAGAGCTGTACCACCGCTTCGTCGAGTTTAGACCCGTCATCGGATCCATGTTCACATCCAAGGGCCTCCGCGGCAAGGTCCTCCACACGGCACTGCGAAAGCAGCACAGCAAAATCTACAGCTTTGACAACAAGACGGAGCTTGGAAGATTCGAGGCTTGTTCCGAGGAAGCCTCGATGCATTTTCTCAAGTTGGCGCACTTCGACGAGGGGGGCCGAGTCTTCACCTACGTGTTGACGCTGGACGGCATGCTGCGCTTCACCGAGACGGGCAAGGAGTTTGGCATCGACCTGCTGAGCAAACACACGATGCACTCGGATGTGCAGACGTACATTGCCTGCTCCGGCGAGTTCTTCGTTCGCCGCCTACAGCACCCCGACGCGTCCGAGGACCCCGAGCCAAACGAAAAGGTGCATCCCAGCCAGGAGGTCCCCGGTGGACCACCGAAGGAAAAACCTCCCCAGAATCCCTCTTACTATCAACTCATCATCGACAACGACTCTGGGACCTACCGGCCCGACAAGCGCGTTCTCCCCAAGCTGAAGGAGTTCTTGGAGAAGAACTTCCCAGGCCTGGGCGTTATCTGCATGCACTGGGAGGATAAGGAGCTCCAGAAACTCAAGGAGGCCCAGAGGAGCACGAAGAAGAAGGAGGGCCGGATGATCAACGTGGTCATGAACCGCAGCCAAAGCAGCATCAGCTCGGCCGAAAGCGAGCTGGATGGTCGGGAGGGCGTCTGGGAGCACGGCAAGAAGAGCAAGCGCGAGGCGGCGTTTGAGGCCGTGGAGCACCCGTCCAACATTAAACAGACGGTAGAATCCATGATGCCCAAGGCGGTGGCCGGACAGAGCTCGAAGTGAGGCTGAAGGGGGGGCGGGGGGGTGTCTGTGGCATTGGACTCGCATGATACCCGTTCCTAATTATCTGGGGAGTGGTCGAGGATCTTGTAAGAGATGGAGCCTTGTTGGCGTGCCAGTTATGCTCGCGAATGTCGCGAATTAGTTCATACCCATCAATTGACTCATTCTTTTTGTACCAGCAATCTGTGACCAATCCTCATATAGTCCACACGCCCACTCTACAACTTCGTCCTCACCGAAATCCACAGACTCGAGCAGCTCGCCAGCTCAACCCCCTCGCCGTCCCTAACCACACACCTCATGGTCGACTTCCGCCCGTCCACCCCCTCCACCCACGCCGTAGCACACACCGCGGTCCCCACGGGGATCGGCCGTGAGAACCGCACCTCCATCCCGGCCGTCATGCTCACCGCGCGGAACATACGGTCCGTCTTGCCCAGCGCCATGTTCAAGTCGTGCACTATGCCCGTCGCCTCGTCCATCATGGCCATGGTCATGCCGCCGTGCAGCGTGTCCTCCACGCCCGAGAGGCCCTCTCCCAGCGCGAACAGCGTGGATACCCTGTTTACGGGCCGCGAGGGGTCATGCGCGTGGGAGGCGTCCTCGGCGTGGAAGAAGCTGAGGATGTGGGCTAGTGCGCGCGGGTGCGCGAGCGACGCGCCGAGAAGCTGGTCGTGCTTCTCGGACGCCGGGTTGCGACATGAGGCGATGAAGGGGACTGTGGTGGTGGTGGTGGTGGCACCGTCTTGGGAGTTGAGGAGGGCGGCGCACCACGGGATGGAGGAGAAGTGCGCCACTGCGGACGGGTAGATTGACGGGTCGGTTGCGGGGGGCAGGAGGCCTATTGCCGGGCTGATGATGCGGCTGATGTATTTTGACATGGCGGCGTTGGGTGAGGGCGACGCGTGAAGGAATTGGGTGATGGTGAGATGAGGTTGTGGTGTCGTCGCTGTTGAAGGCGAGGTTGGCCGAGGCTAATTGGCCTGGGGCTGCTGATCTTGGCATGGAGTGTTGCACGGCCGCCTCAATGCCTCTGACATTGCTTCATTCAACGGCGAGCCCCGTACAGGCAGATCATGGTCGAAATGAAAACTGGAGTATGAATTATCCGTCATATACTCCGTACATAGCATATCCAATTGATGAGTACCATCTGCCTGTATGGGGCGGACTTGACGAGTCAGCAGGGTAATCATGTCTGACATGCGTTGCATAATACCACCAGTGGAGATCTCGCGGTGGGCCAGTGCTGTAGTTGTGAAAGCACTTACAGCGACAGCCACTTTGCGACAGTCTACGCTATCAATCAACGGTAGAAGACACTCATGGTACGGTATTACAATTGGCTATTTTCGCCTTCAACGCCCTACAGCTGCGCCTTGTAAATCGCCTCCCCCTCAGCCGCATCCACCCCCTCGCTGACGACCCTCTGCACCTCCTCGTCAACGCCCTTCTCCCCGTCAATCAAATCCAGCCACCCCGTCCTGACGCCCTCGGCCGCCAGCAGCGCCGCCGCCGTGCGCGCGACCGACTCGCGGCTCACCTTGCCCTTGACGCTCGCAATCTTGCCCAGCGAGATGTTCCCCGCGGCGTTATCCGTCAGGGTCCCGGGTCGCAGGCCAATGCCGACGAGGGAGGAGCTCTTCTTGGCCGTCTCGTAGAAGGCCTCGTCGGCGGCGAGCTTGGCCTTGTAGTATGTGGCGAGGATGCCGTGGTTGACGGCCTTGTCGTAGCTGTCCCATTCTTCCTGGGGCCACCAAGGCGCGTTGGTGCGGCGAGAGCCAGTGTAGGAAACGAGCAGGAAGCGGGACACGGAGGGGATGGATGCGGCGGCCTTGACGAAGTGAATCGCGGCGTCTCGGTCGACCTTGAAAGTCTAGATGGGCGTGGTTAGCACGACGTCTGGGACGACAGCTGGGGGGGTGCAGCAGCTCACGCTCTCCGGCCCGCCCTTGCCCCCCGCCCCGGCGCTCCAGGCAACATAATCCGGCTTCACCTCGTTGAGGATCCCAGCAGCGTGCTCCTGGCTGTCGACGTCCTCGAGGCTGCGAACGATGACGTTGAGCTTGCCCGGCAGGCCGGCGCCCAGCTTCTCGATGCTGGCGACCTGCTCCTGCTTGCGGATCAGGCTGGTGACGGTCCAGTCCTTGGCGAGCAGCAGCGGCGTGAGGAATCGGGAGATGTTGCCGGAGCCACCGAGGATGAGGACGTGGTGAGCCATGTTTGCGGTTCGTTGCTTTGGATAATTCTACAGATGGAAGCGGTCGTTGCTGGTTGGACGATCAGTGGTGGGCTGGCGGGAGGATCGGATAGGCCAGCACCTAGAGCAGTTGGACCTGGTAGCACCAAGAGGTTCTTATAGACGGGCCAGAAGCTAGACAGGTCACCAAATTCTCGGCAGTATGGTACCATCCAGGTGCAGCGGCAGTGCTACGGCAGTTCAGTGGTGGAAACGCAGCACATACCCCAACTATGACAGCATTGGGGTGGCAGCTGGTTCAGTTGGCCCCTCACCGAGCTAGAGCTGTCAGAGACCAATGACGACATGTTTGGGCCACGGGCGGAACTAGAAGCGGAATGAAGGCCACCCACCGCTGTTGCTTACCAACTTGTGTCTTGCTAATCTGTGCAATCGTATTTTGCAAAGTAGCTACAGTACCTCGGTGACGTGATTCTTGTTTTGTTTTATTTTTGTATCTGTTTATTTGCCTTCTTTTTATTTGCCTTTTTTTTATAATATATATATATATATATGTGTGTGTGTGTGTGTGTGTGTGTGTGGGTAGTACTAGATGCACTTGTGAAGCATCTCATATCTTGCCAGTCAGGAATGCAGTACTGAAGAGGTCCAAAAGTCCTTGAAGAGTACACACGGCATAGCACCATTCTATTCCATCTGCAGACGTGCAGAAACCTACAACTATTGACCATCTCTGCCCTTGATCTTGGCTCGTCTTCTAAGGTAGTCCAACACCCCAGCATCCTTGAGCTTGTTCTGCAATTGGCCCAGCGTTCCCTTGCTCCCCGTAGTTCGTCGCTTGCTGCGCTTTTCCGAATCATCCCGCCGCTCAGAGGAATACCGACCCGCGTGGGGGTCGTCCCGTGTGTAATAGATTGGGGGAGGTTGGTGACTCGTTACAGCACCTGTGTCTGATGGTGGGGAAAACGACGGCCGTCGGTCAAAACTGAAGCTGAACCTATCATCGCTCTGATATCCATCGTACGACGCCACGGCACCAGCTTCGGTTAAGCCCGATATCGACTCATTGTCATCCTCAAGCTCACCGGTTGGATCGGGATGATGAGACTCGACTGCAGCTTTGTTTAACCGCTGTAGTATTGCATTCCATGTCTTTTTGTCGTCCCGTGCATTTTTTCTTGGGCGGGGATTATACAACACTGTGGCGCCAGTCTCTGAAACACCGCGGTCCAAGCCAGTGTCTTTGTCTGCTGGGCTGCCAGATTCGTTGGACGCGTTGTACCCGCCGCTGTGGGCCGTGATATTAGGAGAGCTCTGCCCGGGTCGGAAACCTAGAAACACCATCGTCAGGCCATCGGTCAATTCGTGGCTTGTCACGAAATCGGAGCGTTACCATGATTACGTTTCCAGGACGAGAGTGCAGCGAATCGTGCCATCTCGCTGGAGGTCATAGTCCTCGAAACAATGATGCGATCTCTGTCAATCACAAAATGTTCTCCGGCTTCTTCCAAGACTTGTACATTATATGTCTTGCGATCAAGGATCGTTGGTCCAGGCAGCGGAAGAACCTCGTCAAATAGGTGTTCCTCCGTGTGTTGACTTGCAAAAGTGTGGCTGGCCTCGTCTCTGGCCTGGAGCTGCTTAGACATAGTCTTCAAATATGCCTCCCTACTTTTGTCGCCTTCCATACTTCCTGACGCCTTGTTAGTTTCAGCAGGTTCAGTTTCTATTACCAGTGATTTACGCCGAATAGTAGGCATAGATGTCACAGGCTCCGTAACTGTCCACGCCGCAGAAGCATCACTTGCAGAGACGCTACTCGCTCGTGGATGCGGGTATGCCACACGATTCGCTTGTGGGTGCATATTCTCTAAACGAGTGACTGTATTGAGATCAGTTTGTTGATCGCCCTCGCCGAATAGATGATGATTAGGCGCCAGGAATTCCTGCCTCCCCGTCGATGGCTTTAAAGATGATGGCATGTCTGAGGGAGCCTCGCTTGCGGCTGTCATCCACTTATGTTTGTCGGCTTGCTTTGCCGTGAGCCTGTCATACGGACGTGCCGCCATGAGCAACTCGATAAAGTTAATCGCCATGTCACTTGCTTCCACGTCCATCAGCGCCTGCTTGGGGAACGGGAGGCCACCCCTGGCATACTCCATGAGGCTGATCAGGCTATTGCCAAATGATGCCCGGCAGGTAGACATGTTGAAGATAGTCTCACCAAGACACCACATATCACCGGCAAACGGGTCGCTCTTTCGTGGGTCCTGGTCGGCAGTGGGAACTATTATCTCGGGTGGCGTGAAGCCTGGAGTTCCTTTAATAGTTGTTGTGTTCACCTCGCCTCCAACACGTCGGCTAAGCCCGAGGTCGCAAATTTTGACATGCCACTCGTCCGCTGGCGGAGCGCTTTTGACAAGAATGTTCTGCATATTCCGTTAGCTACGGGTCGACTGCCTGCTCAGACGGGTATTTTACCGCTGGTTTTAAATCGCGATGTGCAAACCCATTGTCGTGCATGAAAATCAGCCCTTGAAGGAGCTGCCACGAGACATCTTGCACATGATCTTCCGCCATGGGCCCGTTGTCCGCAAGATGATGCTTCAGGTCTCCCTGTTCGCAGTATTCCATCGCAATAAAGAGTGAGTCTGAGCTTTTGTACCACCCATACGACTCGATGAAAAAATCCACAAACTGTATTGTTGGCAATGTTAGAAGACTCACGTCGTAAACTGTTGCCGGTGATGCCAACCTTGTGTTGCGAGAACTTGGCTAGAGCCTCCAGCTCCCGCACGTATCCTTCTTTGCCCATCAGTGCACTGCCCTTCGTCTTCAACTCCTTGACAGCCCGCAAAACGGCCATCTCTGCTTCGCTCGAGCCACACAATGCCAAAGCCGCCGCCGCCGAGACGTTTTTCACGAAACCATACTTCATGTTGCTGCTTTCCTCTTGCCGATTGCTTTGGGTGCCTAATTTCGTTGGGCATGTGCGCATTCGGGTGGAAGGTCGCTCGTAAGCAGGAGTCTCTAACCAGCTCGGGGAGTTCAAGGTAATCCATCGCAGTGTTGACGCGACAGTAGGAATGTCGCTGGCAGCAATGCCGCGTATACGTAAATTGTCATTGGCTACCCCTGTCGAGGTGGAAGGCTCAGTGGAGTAGACACAGATGATGCTGCCACCGGCCGTCGAAGTAGCCTCGAAGCCTTCCCATCTCGAGCGAAGTAGATTTGACACTGCGAAGTTGACAAAAGGCTTCGCGGGACAGTCACCCTGGCATATGGCCTAATTCACTTGGGGGCGGGGAACCCAGCTCAGGCAGACTATTGACTTTGAGGCTGAGACGTGTGAGGCTGAGTGCTAACAGCCCTGTTTTGAACTTTGCCAACACCGCTTGAGTCGACTTTATTAGGCATGCACTCCCGAGATGAGCTCATGATTATCGAAGTAGTGCATGTTCTGCACTCTTGTTGACTGGCCTGCAGTCGAAAAGAACAGACCAACATCCACTTGATAAAGTTTTGCCACAGATCCTCTTCGGAAGCGCTCGGGGTGCTACCATGTCTGCCGAGCTGCCCTTCGCAATTGCTGGTGCCGTGGACCTTTGCCTAAAGTAAGCCGATGCGTCCATTTCATATACTTTGGCTTCGCGATTTTAACTCTGGGGTAGGTATGGTGTTGAGCTGCAAAAGATCTGTCGTGCATTCAAGGGTGCAGAGCCTCAGCTGGGAGAAAGGTCGCTGAGGCTCGAGAACGGGTGGTACCGTTGTATCACGCAGCTGCAGTTCATCAAGGAAATGCATCATACAATGAACGACGCATATCGAGCACTTCAGGAACGCACTCTGCAAGTCCTCGTCGGCAAGCTTGCCGCAGCAACCACGATTCTAAGGGGATTGGTAAAGCCCGAGATCATAAGCGATGGCACCACAGTAGAGGTCAACCTGGTCCCCAAACCGCTTAAATATGCGTTGAAAAAAGAGAGGCTAGATGAAGCTATTGAGTCACTCGAGAGCTGGCAGAGGATGTACGACCCGTCATGGTTCCTTATCCTCAGGATGAGTGATATGCGCCTAGGCAAGATGCTTACCACGGACGATGCGCCGGTGAAGGATACAATACCGTCCATTTCCAAAATCTTCAACAACTTGAAAGAGTCGTCTTCGCATACTGACAGTTCTTCGGGTCTGAGACTCCCCTCTTCAGCCCTCTTGAAAATGGACGTATCCGATATTCACCTCTCCACGTCTCAAACCGCAACAAACTCAAGGCATGACAAAACCACCACTTATATTCTAGATTTGATCGAGGACAGAAGTAACTTGGTAGAGGAAAGGATACGGGATGCGCGGGAGTTGGCAAGGAGGTTGCAACATGATGAGCCTCGCACATTTGGCCTGCTCCAATGCAAAGGATTCGTGGTCAAGGACGGCGACCTCGTTGCCCAGCCGAGTAGTTCTAAGCAGGTAACAATGGTTTTCAGGACTCCAGAGGGATTATCTAACCCCAGGAGTCTGCGAGACTATCTCACCAATACAGGGAAGCCTGACTCGCTATCGCAGAGGTTCACTGTCGCCAAGGAGTTGGCAAAGGCGATATCGTATGTCCATTCCTTTGGTTTCGTCCACAAAAACGTGCGACCCGAGACCATCGTTCGGTTTGACTCCGTGGAGGGAAACCAGGCGGTTCTGTTTCTAGTTGGCTTCTCCTGTTTCCGAGGGGAATCGGGGAGGAGCCCTGGAAGCGGCGATAGCTCAATCGAGAAGAACCTGTACCGACATCCCGCACGACAAGGGGTCAGCCCTGAATGGTACTTTGTCATGCAACACGACATTTACAGTTTGGGTGTCTGCCTGCTCGAGATTGGGCTATGGCAAACCCTTGTTGTGTACGATGCCAGCACCAAAAAATACTCGCTTTCGTCAGTTTTCCAACTGCCTTTTGGCATGGCCGAGGAACTTTTATTACAGTTTATCAAGACAGAGTCCAAAGACCGTCTCCTTGAGCTGGCTCGGACTGAACTGCGAATGTGCATGGGGACTCGCTACTCGGAGGTTGTCGTCACATGTTTGACATGTCTGGACGAGGACAACACAGACTTTGGAGACCCTCGAGAATTTGAGGACGCTGACGGTGTTCGGGTTGGAGTACGATATATCGAAAAGGTAACTCTCCCTTGCATTGATGGGCGTGTACAATACTAATAACTCCTACAGGTGTTACATCAGCTAAACAGTATAAACGTTTAATCCGAAGGGATGAAAACCGTACGCTGCACCTTGACGTTCTACCATATTTCAACTCTGATGTAACTCCGCATCGCGACCACAGAGGCTAGGGCATGGAAACTGCTAGCTTCTTCTATACCAAGAGCTCCCAACGAAGAAGCGCCGGTTTAGGAGCGTTTTGGGCAATAAACTCCAGGCCGAGGCGTAGCTTCATAGCTAATTTTTTTAAAGTGGAAATAACAGGAGAGGAGTAGGCCAGCGTGGATACGACTAGAGATGGCTGTTGGCGTCCACGGGCTGAAGGAAGCTAACCAGGAAAACAAAAGACAGCCGGATTGAGAGTGCGTGAAACGTGTTGGGAAGCCAGCCGCGTCTCTTCGTGACTGCCTTTACCTAGACTGGGACAAGGATAGGATATGAGTCATCAACCAATCTAGGCCTTGTAGGAGCTGTTGATGATGAATTGTTCCCCGTAATGATGGATGGATTTTAGAAACCAGCACGGTAGGCTAGTTCGGTGTGCGCAGACGCGGTGTTGGCTCGAGATAGATGACGGACTCCACTGAAACGGCAACTGCCAGCCGGTGCTTCTAAGGGCATGCTGAGTACTACAGTGCCTCAATTTTAGTGCAACGCAGTTGTCAAAGTCATCTACCTTGCCGAACCAACGAACGACAGTACCATGCCACAAGAGCTCTATGCTGTTGCTCCGCATTAGCCATCAGCAACGCCAAAATCCAACAATCTCGTGATTAGCAAAAGTATTGGACAAGTTTCTATTTTGTATTCTTCACGTCAAATCAGCGTTAGTCATCGGTGAGAAGGCGACAACTGAGGCTTAGTCAGTCCTCTCCGCCACAAATGGCGCTCTGTCAGTCCATCTTACCTAGCCTGTAGTTGACTCCGCGGCGGTGTGTAAGCATCAATCGTCTCCGCCATGGCTCAAGCATCGGCATAGACATGAGAGAGACTAACATTGTTGCCTCTTGTAGGAAGGCCTTCCATCCGGAGCATCGCTCTCCCGTGATACGTTTTCTCGCCGAGGCAAATTCCCAAGAGCCCATACCCGTCTTCCAGGGGGACTTGGTCTTCTCGCCCCCCCTTACTTCCGTTAATCCGCGGCATCCACAACCCACGCTCAAGATAATCCAATCTTTCTGTCAACCAACGCCATATGCGCTTTCACGGCGCCCTTCAAGCAGCCATGAATAAATCAGTGTGTGTCGTAGGTAAGTATTGCCTTGCCCTGTTGCCCACAGAACCTCAGCTCACATCACCTAGGTGCTGGACCGGCTGGTGTCGCCGCAGCAAAAGCCCTCATCCACAATGCGCCAAAAGGCGAGTTCAAGGTCAGCATATTCGAGGCGCAACACGCCATAGGCGGTCTATGGCCGACCTCAAAGACCGACTCCGGCCGACAGGTCCATCCCCTTATGGTCGCCAACCAGAGCAAGCACACCATGCACTTCAGCGATCTGGCCTGGGAGCCGGATACGCCTCAGTACCTACGCGCCTGGAGGCTCGGTCAGTACTTGGAAAAGTACCACGACCGATACCTAGCTGGCCATCCGGACTTTGAGCTGAAGCTGAATACTCGAGTCACGCGAGCCACAAGGCGGGACGACGGCTCAGGTGGGTGGCAGGTCACGTCGCAGTCGAAGACGGGAGAGCAAACAAGCAACTTCGACTACCTCGTCGTGGCGTCGGGCTATTTCGGAAAGCCCGTGATCCCAGAAAACTTGGCCAATGTTCCCGATTTACCCGTAGTTCACAGCTGCCACTATCGCAATTTGAAGGGCTTGCTGGGAACAGAGCCGCGAAAGCCAGGCAAGATTCTCGTCGTTGGCGGGCAAATGTCCGGCGTCGAAATTGCCGCAACTATCGCCACGCACCTCTCGTCGGCTACCCACTCGCCTGGCAAATCCGAAATACCAGACGTCGAACAGTACACCGTCCATCATGTCATCCAAAAGCCAGTCTGGGTCTTTCCATTATTTACTAGTCCAGATGTACGTTGCACAAACTTATGTATACCTCAACCGGGGGCGATGACTACTGACTCTTGTGAAGCCCAAGTTCCCCGCGGCACCATTTTTACCGCTAGATTATGCAGCATACAACCGAAGCAATCGAGTGCCTCCGCTCGCCGATACTTCCGGCCACATCTCTGAAGCAGCCGCCAAGGTGATCCACGGACTGTTCGGGGGGATTGTAGGCACTGACCAGTCGGTCTACTCCCCGCTGCTCAAAATAGACGACGAGGCCAGGACCAAACCTCCATACATTGCCGTCAGCGACTTTTACACCGAGTTTGTGCGATCGGGGCTCATCACTCTATCCAACGGCAAAGTGGAAACCATAAACGGCGGCGTAGCGAAAATATCCCCAAGCGGGAACGAGGTCGACCATGTGGCAGCTGTGGTTGTCGCAACAGGGTTCAATCCCTCACCATGTGTCGACTTCCTTCCAGATGACGTCCTTCGAGAGATGCATCACTCTCCCAAGCACTCCGAGCAGACACTCGCCCTAGGATTGCACTCCACCTACCATCCAAACGTGCCAAACCTAGGTTTCGTCGGCTTCTACCGAGCCGCGTACTGGGGTTCAATACAGATGCAGTCACGTATACTAGCACAAATGTGGTCCGGCAGTAACGGCGACAATAATGAGGAGGATCCCTCGAAAACTCGCATCGCCGAAGCCCTCAAACAGAAGTTGCAAACTGACAAATCTATCCAACGAACGCTCGCGCTCCGCGACGACTCGCGCTGCTCACAGTTCCCAATGGGCGATTACCAATTCCTTATGCAAGATCTCTCCGAAGCCCTCGCGATCGACATACATTCCCTCTCGACAGGCGATATACCAAGCCTATCCCATAACAACCTCCCCCTGGACATGCTCACCCCATCACGCTACCCCTCCCAAACCGACTCCCTCGAAAGCCGCCAAGAAGCGGAAACGTCCCTCCAAGACGCCAAACAAGTCGCAATTCAGGGCCTCACAACCCCCCGCTTCGTTGCGCGGGCCGTCTTCCGCAGCTTGCTAGGCACATGGAAACTAGAGCGCGACCTAAAGAGTAAATTACCCTCCCACCCAAGCGGCCACTTCAGCGGCACGGCGTGCTTCCTCCTCCGTGACCTTACATCCGACGGTGTACAATGTGCAGCAGATGCCTCGTCAGTCGCTCAGACAGCAGACGAGGGAATGGAGTATCTGTACATAGAAGATGGAGAGTTCAAGACTGAGCAAGGCTTCGGCTTCCACGCAACACGGCGTTACATCTACCGCTATGACGAGACAAGGGATGTGCTAAGCGTCTGGTTTACCAAGCCAGAAGACGAGAAGCGCGCCGACTACCTCTTCCACGAAGTCGAGTTTTTGCAGCCTCGTGAGGGGAGAGACCAGGCTTGGGAAGCTAAAGCTGGCCACCTTTGCATCGACGATTACTACGACGTGAATTACAACTTTGCCTTCAAGGCTGTGAATTTGGAGAAATGGGGCATCGAGTATACAGTCAAGGGACCGAAAAAGGATTATACGATTCAAGGGAGATACACCCGGTAGACATTGACGATTGCACATGTGAATCGCAGCAATTTATGGAGTACATGTAATCGTTTATGTCAACAAAACTTTGACAAAAATGAGTCACAAAGCACAACTTCGGTATTTATTAGCAACCTGTAGCACTTCTTTACATCAACATAAGGTGTAGCTACCGACGTAATGTGATTTTTGAACATTGACAACGACACCCTAATCAACAGTGCTTTCAGTCTCCTTCAAAACGGATCGCCACATACTGACTCAAAATATAGCCGAATTTATCACCGATGTAGAGCACATAACATTCCTGTAAAAACGACCTCTAATTCCAAGTCGTAATTTGAACGTCGCCGCAACCATTGCTAACGGAGTTGGACAGACTCTTTGCTCCAGGAGGGGATATAACTCTCGGTACGCCGTTTGGCAGATTGACTTTGGGTATGGTCTTCATGTTAGTCTCAACGGCCTCTTGTTTAACATCACTTTGCTCTAGCTTCGACATGGGTGAATTCAGAGAGGAAAAGACAAAGTTCCAGCCATCCGTGGAGTATGCTTTGCTATTATCATTGCTATTTGGTGGAAGAACCTTTTCAAGAGTAGGAGACAAACTCGAGGCAACTTTTGTCAACGATTTCTGGCGATGTATTAGCAAGCGATATGCTACTATGGGGAGGAAAAACTCACCAAGCTCTGTATAAGGTGTGCCCGCTGCTCTTGAAGAATTTCGTCTGCCAATGTTTCCACATTGCCACGTGCAGCATCAACCCTAGTCAGAAATGTTGCTCTCTGATCTGGAAGTTTTGCCTCAATAGCCGTGGAAGATATCTCAACCGGACCAGGCACCGACATGGAAGTAGTTGGCAACACTTTCGCATGTGAATTGCCTCGGGAATGTGATTTAACCTTCGCAGCTACGGCAGCCGGCGTGGTGTTTCCTCTAGAGTGATATTCAATGGTCAACTGAGCAATTTTCCCTTTGAGATCAGAGTTCACGTCATACACCCCCTTTACTTCAGTCATGATGTCCTTCAAGAGTTGCTGATCTTTTGTACGCTGGGTCTCGAGCTCGTGTACCTGACTTTGTAAACGAACGAGTTGGAACGAGTGATTTCGACATATGCTTTCTTGGGTAGCGAAGACGTTCTATGGATATGATTAACGACATGGAAGAGCGAAGGTGTTCAAGGGTGCAGGGAGGCTAACTTCAAGTGCTTCGATGAGCGCTTTCAACTTCTCATCTGCAACTGGTCCGATAATAGTCTCGATTTTTCTTTTGAGGCCACCTTCCTTTCCAGAACTGGCAGACATGGTTGCAGAAGACGTGAAGCCGCCGCTGTTCTCTACGGTCATGGTACAACAAGCAGGCTTGACAACCTCGAACCGACTGGAAAACGAGGCCAATTACACAAATTTGATTTTTGTGAGAAGAATCAGCTAGAAAAGAGGATGAAGAATGCCAAAGGTATTTGTCGCACACTGGAAGCGACAAACACTTGGTAGTCAGAGGGGGGAGGGGAGCCACTGGTCGGACCTGAGCTATCAAGCCATTTTGTCCCCTTCCCAACTCACCAGCTGGCAGGCAGCTGGCTTGAAATTTAGGTACGTGCAGTTTTGTTTAAATATACTGGCTGCACGTACATATGATAGACGGGAACGCGGGAAGATACAGCAGACTGAGATGACAAGTACCTTAACGAAACGGTCAAGTGGCCACATCTGTCCCCTATTGCTCCGTGAGAAATTCCTCAAAGCCACAATCATTCTACAACAAAGCTTTCTCAGATGCACGCGTAGATACTGTTCTGGTAATTTGCTTTATTCAAAATTCTGTTCAAGTCTAAAAGGTATCTCTATGCTAAAATGTTATTGTGTCGCATGCGCATTAGGGTCCTCCCGGAAGCCATTACACCATCAGTGTCGAACAACGAAATTGCCTCACAATGCTTTCAAGCTTTGTTGCCGCCAAGCGTCGAGCCAGAGCCATCCAAAACTCCATTTGATGCTGCACCGGCTCCCTGAGCCTTTTCGACGTCATCCGAATCTGAGCCGTGGTGTTGCTCGTCTTCATCTCCGCCATAAGCATATTTGCTTCTAGAGCGAATCCTCGCACCGTATCTCCAGAAAAGAAATGGAATTGCGCAGCATCCCAGGCTAATAAATGCTAACAGGGAAGATGCCCACTGGTCACCAAGGCGATCGTACATTTGCGCTGTGAAGAGCACAACGGCGGCACCCCAGAAGCTGCGGATGAACGTCTTGGCGGCTAGTGCAGAAGCCGCTTGGTGCTGATAAGAGTCGACGAGGTAGTTGTTTGCCGAATTGTACAAGAAGATGAACCCGAATCCAACTGGGAAGCCGCCCATGGCTGGTCCAGCCCAGGAGAGTTCTGTATATGATGTCCAAGCGAAAATGAAAAGTCCGATCGGGATGCACCAGCATGACAACATCATTGGAATCAGACGGGCCTCGGCGGGAGGTTTTCCGTTGTGACGTTGAACGAGCTTCAGGTAATGCTTGTTTACAAATGGCGAGCAAGCAGCCGAGCAAAGTACGCCCACCGCGACGGGAATAAACATCAGGCCTGTCTTGCTTGCTGAGTACCCTTTGCCCTTCTGGTAAACAATAGGGTATGCCACGAAGAACATGTACAATAGCCCATACAGCACACTCATGTACAGTGAGATCAACATGACGATGAGCTCTTGGAAGAGCAGCTGAAACGGCCGCACAAGTGTGGTGGATAGGCGCTCAGAGAAGGATCTTGTGTCCAACTCGTGCTCCGCCACATGGGAGTTGTCGCCCGTTGAGGCACGCATTTTGCGTGCTCGCTTTTCCAAGATCATCGGCGCGTACGTCTCGGGAACGGTGAAGGTGATCAGGATCCAAACCACGCCGCTCAAAATAAGCTGGATCCAGTAAAGCCATCGCCACCCTTTCGCATCGGAGAGAAATCCGCCGACCAGTGGGCCGACTACATCCAGCGTCAGTGGATTAATCGTCACAGCACAAAACTGCCTTTACTCACTAGCAGGACCAATAAATGGTGCGGCCGAAAAGGCTGCCATAGGCACACCACGTTCTTCGTTCCTCCACATATCCGCCAGCGTGCCTCCCACCAAGGTCATGGGTGCTGAAAAGGCAATGCCATCGATGGCTCGGCAGATGAGGAGAGTTTCAATGTTTTTGGCGACGGCGCAGGGGATGATGAAGACAACTGCTAACAGCAGAGTTGAGCCACTATTCAACGGTAACATGTTAGCAATTATCCCGGGATCATGAACATTTATAGTTCAAGCATCCAAAGAGACAAACACATACTAAATGATCCTCCTGCCGAATACCTCACTGAGAGGTGCAAACACCATGGGTCCCACGCCGAAGCCCACGACAAAGATCGATATGCTCACAAGCGCGACCTCCTCACTCACATCAAACTCACGCTGCACACCCACAATGTCCGCCGTTATGACGGCCGAAGCAAACGCGACGACAAAACATGTTACAGCCACAACCATGGTACAGTACCACTTATAAGCCTTGGACCAATTCTTGGGGTTTTCCGGATCATCTGGGAGGAAGGTAACTATGCTGGGTTTGCCACCAAGCTTCAGACCGTCTTGCGGGTTTTCGTTTCGGTTTAAAGGATAAGTAATGGCGGCTGGGGACTCGGTTCCAGTCGGCGTTGCCACACTTGGATGTTGGCCATCCTGAAGTGACGCCGACGGAATATGTTCGGCTTCATGAAGGGTTACAGTCGAAGCCCTGGAAGGGCTAGCAGTTGTCGAGTTCATTATAAGTATATCGCCAAAGAAGGACAGCTGATGGTGGGCTCGAATTGATCTCCACGATGAGTGACAGGCAGGCTAGCTGCCTTTTATACTATTCCAATCTCCTTATAAGTGGCAACGTACCACTCGCATCCACCGCATCCACAGCATTCCTCGAGACTGACATCAGCGCAGCAAGTATACAATTAACCTTAACAGTATGGCGGCGCGACCTCGCCGACACGGTGCGCTCAATGACCCACAAAATTGTCGCCTTGCAAGACTCCACATCGCTGGATGAAAGAATTAAAAGTGGCCCTCCGTCATCCTCTCAGCCTCATATCTTATCGCAGTCTCCAAAACGACCCTCCGCGGACCTCCACGGAAGCAACCATCCACCAGGAAATTCGAGCTCTTGACGGTTGAGGCGTTGGAGCCGCACGATTCAGACGCCGGGTTCGGAGGATACCAGATGGCAATAACCTCGGGTATTGCTCAGTTGCAGGCGATTTCTGTGCCCACCTTTTCTTTTTTGGTTGGTTATTTTTCTACACCTCGACAAGGCGAAGCCAAGCCTCGGCAATGATTGCCAGCACAAAAAGACAGGAAACGAGACTTCGGTTGAAGAAAACGACAGCGCGTAATGCATCCCAAGCTACTCAGCTAATCAAGCCACAGACAGAGCCACCAAGATAGCCGTTCTCTACGCCAGTAGCCAGATGAACACCAGAATCGAGTGGACATGCAAGAATAGCCACTTTCGGCCGTACGGAGCCCACCAAGCCAGCCAGCCAGCCAGCCCACTTACCGTGCCCATTAGCCGATCTAACAACCGTAGTCCGGTTCAAGCAGGGGGAAAATGTGTTGACCCTGCCTAGCGCCGGTACTGCGCCGCGGATTCGAAAAACTTTCTCGCTTGTCTCCGCTTCGGACCCGGGTGGGCCTGTCTGTATCGGCCCTGTGATGGAGAACGTTGCCGGTTCTGTCCGGATTGATTGGGCGGCGTTGTCTCGGGATGTTTACGTGAGCTTATTGGAATTATATGGGCACAGTGTCATTGACGTCATATTCGCTCAAATGATAAATTCGCGCGACGACAAACCGACGGCGTTGTGCAAGTTAATACTAATACCATTCGACATTCCCACCAAACTCCTTACTTATTCCAATTCGCCTGTACGACTATGAGAGCGACGCCGTTTCCTTGGCGTGGCTACACATTCATACGAGCAATTCCTCCCTCGTTTCCCACCATATACACAGCTGTGCGACTCATCACCCTGGTTCCGCTTACTTCCACCTCCAGCTGAAACCTGCATTGATGCCAACTGGCCCATCGATTGCGGGTATCCGCAGCCCCGTCAAAATTACTCAAGTCGATGGCAGACAGTTCTAGAGGTGACAGTCCCCATTCTTCCGCCAGAGCATCACCCTCGTCACCATCTACGCATCTAACACTTCCATCACGACAAACAGAACTAGTCATGACCCGGTCGCGATCGCCTGTATCGAGGGTCCAGGTGCGAGCCCAGCCTTCTGAGCTAAATGCCCATATTACCAAACCCAACGACGCATCCAAAGCAATTTCTGTCAATCCACTGCATGTGGCAACCAACTGGCCGCCGATCCCAACAGGGCACATTGCATTGGGATCCAAGTCACCAAACACATCCCCAAATCGGGGGATTCCCTCACTAGCCCATGGGAGAGTCTGCAGTGGGACCGATGGGTATGTATAACCTGTCCAGCCAGCTGGGTGTGTAAAATGAGAGCCAACTTGAGACATGAGGTTGAACAAATCCGGTGGTACTGTGTAGAAGACAATGACCTGGACGTCAGCTGCAGCTCCGAAAAGTCGAACAGTCGGATTTTGCAAGTCCATCTTCCTCTTCATCCCTAGGTGATCCTCTTCTGGAGACGTTGAGAATGTCGCCGCCACACGAACACCGTGTCGGATATTAGCCCCAGCGGCATACAAAACAGGGATCCTCGAAGTTACACTAGTCGGCGGACGGAACCACACCTTGCGAAGTAAACGAGTAAGCGATCCAACGGGTGCATCGGTTCCCAAGCATAGATTACCGGAGCTAGGGTCCGTGAAGAGTATGTGGTATCCATCGCTAAGAGGAACAGCCCGAAAGTGCTCAGTGTTTCTAGCCGATATTCTTCGAGAGAGGGCATAGTCCGGCGTCCTAATGCCAAACCAGTCTCTTGCTTCCAGGTACGCAGCGTCGCTGGATGATGCATTGGGCTGTCTTACGTTCACATTTGCGAAAGAAACTACAGTCGTACCTCCCAATCCGAAAATGGAAGTATTGAAACCACGGGGGACAGTCTCCAGGGATCCAAACGAATTGTCCAGTACTGCGGCAGAACTGATCAGCCTCAGCTTTTTAGTCGTATCAAGTCCATTTCGAGCAGGGAGAAAATAAAGAAAATCGCTAGGTGACGTGAGTGGGAACCATCTGCTCAGATCTTGGCCAGTCAAAGCATCCACCTAATGCAGCTCGACTCCAGATGAGCTTCCAAAGGCCACACAGTTCTTTTGCGGGCAGATGGCAACTGATCTCGGTGGATCATCCGCCTGGCAAACATTGGCATAAGTCGCCATGGGCCCGACCTCAAACGGCGGCACGCAATTGCCCCACTGTTCGCTACAGATACACGAGTCCGATATGGAGTTGATGCGTGTCCGAGGCGATCCTGCTCCAGAGGTATCGCCTGACGTGTTGATCGAGGATGCCTTCGATACACCGACTCTCTCCGCCATTATCTCGCATACCATCCCCATTCTACCTTCCATCAGCAATGCTACGGAGTGCCTTCCCGCAGAAGTATCCATACTGCAAGCTATGACTCTCCGTGGGCAGGAGATGCTAGTGACAGGGCGGAGAGATCCCAGTGGAATCCGTTGCAGACGCTTGGCAGGGGTGGAAAATGGTGAGCACCCTCGAGGACAGGAATGATTCAACTCGTATATGTAGACGGCCTCGTTGCAAGTTGCCATCAAGAATTTGCCACAGAGACTGACTGTGAACGTCACCGCTCCGTGAAGCGGCTCGCCATCAGACGTCGGTACAACACCAGTGAAATCCGTGTATCCAACTTCAGTAAAGGCACTCCCGTTTTCTGAGATGAGGTTGCATTCTCTGGAAATCCACCGGCTCATGATGCTCTCGTAGCTCTGTGCAGGTGACTTTACTGCATTGAAGGACGTGAGACGCCATACCACGCCACTCCACCAGCCGCCGAGTGTCAACATCGACTTGAGGATAGTGTAGTCGAGACTGGCAAAAAGCCATGACCGACAGCTGTGACGAGCCGAATTGAAGTCTATAGGTTGGAGGAGGTTGTAAACCTGTTGAATGATTTCTGTCGGAAGACGCATGGCGCAAGGCCAATCTATCTCGTGTCAGAGGTTACGTAGGCATAGCACGGACAAGAGGCCACAAGCCCTAAATCGAAGCCAGCCAGACGACATTCCAGTATTCTAAGCTAAACCGAGTAGTAATTGAATTGGAGGGAGATAACAGTCTTACCTTCGTAAGGTTCCATCATGCAAGATAATTCGTCTGAACCCATGTGAGCTGTCACTTCCTCCACCGCCAAGTTATTCACTCGCTCAGCTTCTTCACTGTTGGTCATTGGTCGCAAGCAGAGCTTCGGCGTTCGCTTTTTCGTCCGCCGTGCACTTGCAATACCCCTCGAAACGATTATTTGTGAAGACGTCTTGAGTAGCCAGTGGAGCGCTTCCCCCTCGTAGTGGAGGAGGCGCTTGGCGGGCGGGAGGTGGCAGGACGACGCTTGGTGCAACTAGAGGCAGGCATAGGTATAGATGCAGGTAGGGGGGTGGAGGTAGTAGGAACAGAGTCGGATGTTAGGATAATTTAGGGTGTTTGCGGTGATGGTGATGATGGTATTAGGAAATTGGAGTTAACACAAGCCATAGGATACGAAAACAAGATGTTCTCCATCCTGCCTGCCGCAGGATGGAGCAGATGATCTTTCCTCTACTAGTTCACACCTCCGAAACCGCTCATCGTCACAGCTACGATGCAAGGCTGCCCGAGAAGCAAGTTAAAAATACCCGTAGCATCGCGTTGGTCGAAGATCTCAACAAATATATCTTATGTACGTATTTATGTATTACTCAATGCTACATATTCCAACCCAATTCCGCTCATCACCCACTGTCTGACCACACATTATCTTCCCCGATGCCTAAAGAGCGGTCTGCATTTTGTAAAATTAAAGGTGGCTGCAATGTCAATGATTCATCATCCTGATCCTGGGTATCTGCTGTTGACAACGGCGGCGGAGGATCGGTATATATCCACGGCTGCTGCAGTCTGCAGTGTAGCAAATAATGTCTGTCAGCAAAAGCTCTTCATACGTAAATAGGAGGCAAATGTTGGTCTCAGGGTTCAACTCACGGTACTACAAGGCTCGGGTTCACAAAAGTTAGGCCCGCCTCCCTCAGCTCGTCCAATGTACTCCCCCTGCGCAGCAACACTTGTGACTGCCGCGATACTGGCTCACCAGCTCCCTCCTCTTCCCAGTGGGCATCATCAATGACTTCGCTGTTACTGTCTGACTCAATACCGTTGTGTATCGCCCGCAGCGCAATGTACTTGGTTAACGGCTCAAACCGCCTGCTGAAATAGTAGCTGTACCAAATTGTAAACGGGATGAGTGGCACAATCGCCACCGACTGCGCGAACGCCGGCATCGCCGCAGTCTGCCCAATCATGACAACCTCAAAAACGAGAAGCCCGATGACAATGCGGTAACAGATAATTCGCCACGCCCCGCCCGTGGCATGCTGCGGCTGATCCATGGCGTACAAAACCATGTACTTGAAAGTGAAGTACCCGAGGGAGAAATATAGAGTGCCAAAGATGAGAATAAAGAATCCCATTCTCAGGACGCTGTATATTAGACAGAGGTTGAACACGAGTAAAGCTGTCGGCAGGTAGAAACCATATTGGAAGGTAGGCGGGAGCTGCAGTTCTGCAAAGTCTCGTGGTGTCTTGGAGAGCACACGAGAGATGGGATACAAGACCACGCTACCCACTTCCAGGATTCTGAACGGCATCAGACCAATTCCTTGCAGTATGATGAAACTGATATAGAAATTGGACATCTTCTCCACATCCTCTGCGATGACGCGGGGAATCAGGCTCGTGTCCCTGAGAAGTCCTGGGAGCGTGCTCCAAAAGTCCAATCCCGTCTTGGAAGCGGCGAATACAAAGAAGGTGTTGAAAAAGGTAAAGAAGAAGTTCTTGGAGATGACTGACAACTCGACGTCTCCTTGCGAAATCATCCCTTGGTGGTTAGAGAGCCAGTCATACAGATATGGCACCGCCACGTTGAGCAACGATACTGCAACAGTCGGCAAACCGTTTTGAAAGATGGAGTAGAAGATGCTGTGGTCGTTCAACCATGTCACAAACGATGGAGAAAGCTTGTTTAATCCACAAATGCTAAGAGCCGTCGCCAGAGTGAGGGTTGGGATGGTCCAGATCAGAGTGAGGAACGTGATAAACAGCGTGATAGCCCACGACTTGATGCGACGGATGCCACGCGATGCGTACGTGTTTTTCCAGACAAGATCGGATGGCGACGGCGTGGCCTTTGTCAGCAGCCGACCAGGTCGAGGATCTATCCGAGCCTGGATGACCATTTGGCAAGATGCCACCGAGTCCATTGTAACAAGAGCCATGTCGGTCGGTTCGTAGTCCGCCTTGCGAGCCTCCGAGACTTTCTCATCGAACCTGCGGAGCTTCTCCTCAAAGTAATCAATGGCGTCCACCTTGCGACTACGCAGCCCCAAAAACCCGTGCCTCAGCACGACTTGGGGCCTCTGCACATCTGCGTCGTGCGGATCATCAGTGTCTCCGCCCAGGAGTCGGCCGTCCTCACCAGCTTCTTCGTCCACCGTGGCGTGGCCATGACTGTCGAAACCAGTGTCGTGACTGTTCGAAGACCCGGGAGTTTGTCGTCCCGTTTTTCCTGCAGCGTCATCTTGATCCTTGTGGTACTTCGCCCAGGCTGTTTCAAGTTTGCGTAGATACTGATCCCTCTGAGCCATGAGCTCATCCAGTTCTTTCCAGTCACGGCATAGTGTCAAAGCATCAACATTGCCAATTTCAAGCTTCTCGATGGCCTCTCGCAGGCGCTCTTCCGATCTTAATTTTCGTGGTATCCCCGACAAACGAAACGTTCGGTCTGTGACTGTAGATTGAGTCCCCAGATACTCCTGCCTATATCGTATTATGCGAAACGTTTCCCAGTTGATGGAGTATATCGTCAGACCAACGAAGAAGTAGGTGAAAATGACATATGACCAAATATATTGGTGGGGTTTGTTCTCATCCTTGGGAGATCCGCCCGACAAATATTCGGCACCACCATCGACGAGAAGCGGCACATCAGGTGGGTATAGGTGATGGAGGTCCATACTTGTTTTGGTATCCTTCTTTCCATCGCCGTTCCATGGGTTTCCCCGATATCTAGAGTTGATTGGCGCTAGGACGACGAGAGCAAAGAAGGCCATGACCGCGAACAGGCGGATTGCCATTTTGAAAAACGTCAAGAACTGTTTCTGTTAGTTCCACCGAACCATGTCGATTGATGTAGACGCCACTAAGAGACTAGGACCTACCACAAACGCATCCAGCCCTGCAGATCCTAGAACTTGCTCCTCTGTCACTCTATAAAGCCGAGGAATCCAGCCGAAGAACGACTCGGACAGCGCGGGGAGGCTGATCTTGGGATTGAGACGCCGCTTGCGCGCAGCGTATAGTGAGGGCCATCGTGGGCGAAGAACCTATGGCCAGTCAAAGATGGCTTGTTAGCTCGTCTGCTCTCCCTAGGTGGCCATTGCAAAACCCGGTGTCAAGCCCCGCTCGGACAGATCACCTACACAAAACGCGACAAAGGCGGACACGCCAAGCATCAAAGACAGCGCAAGCTGGACCTGGATGTCCCTCAGAGTCTTGGTGGGCGGTATATGACAGAGTCCTTGCCATCATCACACCGCGGTGGGCGGTCGTGGTCGCTAGGGCCTAGCATCGTGCTTCATGTCTCTCTGTGCGCGGTCTTCCCAGTCTTGGAGGCTTGTCGAGTGTCTCGTGGGATTCCCTCCGTGTAATTCGTTGGGCGTCGTGGGGCGTCGTGGCAGAGGAGTGGTAAGTGCTGATGTTGCAGTCATCATCAATCGTGCCCGAGGGTCCTCGAGTATGTCACATCCCTGGTCACGACGAAGCTTGCCAGCAGTTGGTCTGGTGACGTCGTATGTGACGCACAGACCAGGGTTGCGAATTATGCAGGGAGTTAGTTATGCACCTAGTTAGTGCCTATCAATTATTACATAAGCCGGATACAAACCTACCTACCCTACAGCCAGGTCAACAGCATCTTTGCCATAAATTCCTTTTAATTCTATCGGGGTGGAGTAATGTGAATCATTCCATAATTTCTGTAGTTGAAAGGATTTCCATTTTACCAAGGAGATGTTGGTGAAGCTGATTAGACTAGTGATGACTTACACGAATATTCTCACTACTACATGCCTGGGTAGATGGTAAAAGTGCGCATGTGTTGGGATACTCCTATTCACATTCGACAGTCCCCAAGAGAGCAACTCCGCAAATGCCATCACCGCAGATACCGCAGCCCTGTCTACGTGATGCCCATGTAGATACATGAACGGAATACTAGGGGTGTGAACTGCATAGGATTGTTGGGCTTTACAGCTCGTCTCTGTTCACCAACCTGCTGGACAGGATGGCAAGATTGAGCATCCAAACTCGTAGCTTCCGTCGGCAGTTCTCTCTTTTACAGGAACTATGCCGCGGCGTCCATGATAGCGATTTTGGTGGCAATACAGGCGACGAGGGCGCCTTCGCTTGACCGAGTAGGCGGGTTGAGCCTCGATTATGCACTTGACCATGCCCTTGCTGCCGACATGGCCACAGGAGCCTCCAGGCCAGGAGCTGTAGCCCCCAACAGAGCGTACTATTATAATTACATTGACAAGATAGCCAAGGAAATCAAGGTAAAAAAGTAGGTAGGTAGAGAGGTTGGCTCATCTACAATGAGCTAGCTATGCTAGAGCTCTAATCTACCACCGTGTCTTTGACATGCAACGAAGAGAATCGTTGAATGCCGCATCTCCGCCGGCTACCTCACTCACACCACCAAAAACTCTCTTTAAAGTGACTGATATAGGAGTATCGTCCCAAAGACAGCAGGTCCTCTCAAATAAACAATCGTGCATGTTACACTCCACCAGTCTGTCTACGTTGAGTGCCAATCGTATTCGCCTTGCATTTAATTGCGTCCTATGCGCAATCCGATTAGCACCGTGAAAGTCCAAAGGTTAAATGGAAATGGCTCAATCTATTCTAGTTCCGTGTACTTGAAAGTATTTTAGTCTTTCTTATATTAACAATAAGTGACAACAACCCCCTTACCTTCCGTGCTCTCTAGAACCTTGACCGCAAACCACTCTTGCCCTTTGTCTGATTGCCCACCTCACCTACGTCTACTCAACGAACAAATCCAAGGAGAAAATTGAGGCAAGCACGTATACGAACCGCCTGAAACCCAAACAAGCCAAAGAGGCACCCACGCCCTGGAGACACAAAGCCACATCTGCAGGCGGGTGCTTCAGGCGATGAGCGTACAACCGGTGGCATAATGGCAAACAATATATGAGAAGATTCTTGAAACATGCTCATACGTTTCTCCCTGCGCACAATTTCTGTCTCGTGCTTATAGTTACTGTGTTAGGACCGTCGTGGATCGAAATGGGTTTATAAAAGAGTGGCTAAATGCCATGCCGTCATTGGAAGTCTTTGACGAAGCCAAGCACTACCTACTCACTGCCTTGGGTAGTCTCGGCATTGACATTGCGAAAATACAGTCTTGAATCACTGCTTTGTATTTGTAGGAGAGATGTTGTGCGTACGCTAGAGATGCTTAAAGGCAGAGACGCAATACTAAACCCTCGTCGCATCTTTTCTGTTAGGTAGAGGTGTAAATTGATGTCTCCATGCTCGACCACCCTCATCCCTAGTCGCAATGTAGTTGGATGTGTGGGTTTCCGTAGATATCCACCAAATCCCTCATTTAATAATGTGGTGAACTCTTTTAGTCCCGAATGAGATAGTCAGCTGAGGTGCGTAAGCGTTTGAATCCAGTATATGGCGGCCTTTTACTCAGACGTCCATGCGAAGCAACAAGTGTGGAAGCACAAACCGCAAACAAAACCACCACCTAGAGAAACGGCAAAACGGCAAATCACACCTCAATGCCAAGTTGGATGTCAGCTGGAGAATAGAGAGCTCGGATGAACGGTTAGGCTGTCAAACATTGAGGGAGAACGAGTTTCAGCCCTGCTTGAGGGCTGCCTGCTCGTTGGGGAATTCACAAGACGCCCCTGTTCGAGTCCAGACTAGCGTGTATTTGAACATTTACTGTTGGACAGCTTTGAGCTAATTATTTCATAATGTACGTGGAACACGAATCGCATACGCTGCTTCCCAACCATCTGGTTGCAGTCCCTCTCACGTCCCAGTTGCAGATCACGGCGCTCACGTCTCCATGACAGAAGAGATGAGGGCACTCGCCTCGAGCTGCCTTTAGAAGCTGGGGTAACGCAGAACTTCACATGCCACAGCCCAGCTTGGAAATATCGGGGACATCTTAGGGTGATGTTTCCGAGTGACACAGTTAGGCCATATCTAGGCGTCAATGCATAAAAATGTCGTGCGAGGCCATTATGTCGCTCAACGCCATTCATGATTCCTTATGTAAACAGACTCACCGTGCTACTCTGGAGAGGTACTTCTGGATCTGGACTCCTTCTCGGAATTGCCGAGACTGTATCGTTCGGCATTCAAAGCTATTCGAAGATATAGAGACAGATCACACGAAAGTGATGGCCGTGCCAGGTGAGCATGCTGGCACCTGGCTTTACTCCCTGTTCAAGGAAGCTATACTTTCCAATTTGAAACCACCTACACCCACGTAACGGTGTTTCTGTCCAGGGGAAGTTTCGGTACGGCGTGTTCGGCATGTCTCATCAACGTCATCTTTAAAGATCAAAGTTCCTGCCCTGTAGACCGTCGACTGAGCCTCCCCGTCAAGTCTTGAATCGTATCTGATGTATACTTCTAATAATTTGAACAAGGTAGATAATTGAGAGAAGCAAAGTTGCAGCCGCGCAAGTAGCCCCTTGACAGGTGCTGGAAATGTTTCAAAAGCGGAAAAAGAGTGACGACCACCGTTGATTCCTCCTGTTGACGTGTCTTGTCTCTAAGTGTAGGAGAGCTTGCAACAAATAATGGCATAAATTGTCCAACCCGAGCTATATTCTTGTATCGGCGCTGTATTAATTATACCAAATGAACACCTGGCGAGCGCAAGCCGCGGTTGTGTAAAACCTTTAAGCGCAATGAAGCCGGCAGTACCGTTCGTAGCCCCCTCGTACTTGACTGCCATTTTACCCTGTTTTCGCGCCGGTTTTATTCACTTGCTTTCATGTGAGCTGATGTACCGAGTGTTCACATCGTCTTATAACATGACCGTGAAGGACCATATTACAGCACCGATCAGTCATGCGTCCTCATACGCAACGCTGCACGATCTATCTCTGCCAAATCTAGGAAAATCGGACGATGTTAGCATATGGAATGGAAATGGAGAAGAAACAAGGCTGGTCATGCCAACCCGCCGCTCGGCTATTCAACCCTGACATCTCCGGTCTCACTATCTGGATATCCCGCTACCTTCAAGCACATTGTGAAGGTCGTTGAACACAGCGTTTTCCTCAGACCAATAGGAGGCAATAACCACACATTCTGTTACGGCATCTAAACCAAGAATGCATGAGTTCACGTCTGTGTCCCCTCACGGCGCTTTAAGAAGAATCTCGGATAAATGGCACTGAAGAGGAACACTAAGTGTGATTGGAGGTAACGTCGCCTTTGCGGCCGAGGCGCAGAGCCTCGTCTTACCAAAATACACGAAAGATGCTCGATTAATTGCCTCGGCACCGATTTAGAACATGAAGGTGCTGAACGGGCCGATACGATCGCCAATCAAGTCCTATGCTAAATATGTTGCATATCCTTCTTGTCAAACATGTGTAGCGTAGCCCGTGCCCTGGGAGCTGTGATCCTTGAGATCCCCCTTTAAGCCGCACTTCTCAAGATGGGATAGATTTAGGGTTTGACAATTTTCTCGTAAGGGGTCAAAACAGGATTCTCAAGGTTTACGGCCAGAACTACCCTGATACACGCATATTCAGGTAACATGACTTGATATTAAAAATCTATGAAATGATATGAGCATTCGGTGAGCGAGGTAGTGTTGAGATGAGATGTCCATAGAGTGCTAGTGTAGCCAGGTCTCAATTCCGGAGTAAGCGCCTTGAGTAACAAATACCTTGATGTCCTTGTACGACATACATGTATTGCTGTCACTGCAGAGTGAGCCAGAAGGTAGAAGCCACCACGAGGCGTCTTTTTTTCTGTCAGTACAATGTTGTCAAATGGACAAGGTGAACATGTTTTGAGATAAATAAATAATGCCACGACCCTACTTTCACAACATCCGAAGTGAACATTTCCTCGAGTTGCGGGCAGCATGCTTGAGAAATATTCATGCTAAATACGAGTCAGTAAATGATACATTTCCACTCCATGACGTCAATTTCTAGCAATGGCTGCCAAAGCTATGTTATACGTGGCACTTGATGCCGGAATATGGTTGCATCGTGAAAACCTTTCTGAATATGGTGGCAATCGTACGATGATGCACGTGATGGATTGCTGAAATCTAGGTACATCAGTCTTCGTGACTGTACCTAGCCGCATGAGGGGCTCACAAGATCATGCGTGCTCTGAGAGCGTCTTTTTGCCACCACTTACTAGGCAGAAGGATAAGAGTCGCTGGCGTAATCGAGAAAACACAATGTTCGTGGTACCATCTCCTGGCTCTGCGTGTGGCAGTCGCTTTGATAGGGTAGGCCGTACATGCACGTAGCCGCTGGCGCGAAGGCAGCTGCCCTTGGCTGTGATAGATGAGTAACAGACTCTTGCGCGTAAGTTGTTGCAAACACATCACGTATACCTCAGTGGAGTGGCAATCAGCCAAAGACATTTTCGTGCACGAGGTGATAACTGAAACGCTGAGGCGTTGTCTTCACACAGGAAGTGGAACCTAGAGATGAGGACAGGAACGAATTCTTGTCATGAAGTTGGCAGTCCCACTTCCTTAGCAGCCTCCAACTGTTTGTGTATGTCGACGAGAAGCAATCGACTGTAGCAAATTATGACCCCTGAATTGAGACCAGCCATGCAAGTGTTGTGTATTTCATGGCTGCTTTGTGGACAAGACAGCACTGCCCCTTACAAGAATGATGTCGACTACCAAACTGCCATCGCCCCATCTAGCCTGCCCTGCAAGATACCGAGCGCCATGTGTGAAACCCTGGCAGACGCAGATGAGGATCCTTTGATGACAGATGATGGATATGGTGATACCATGAGGCAAAAGAGAAGGGGCCAGGAAGACCAAATACGTTGGCAGACACGAGCATATAAAGTCAGTAGCGAGGTCGCTTGGAAAAAGGACTCTCCCTCATCAACCAAGCCAAGTCACCGCTGAATACGCGATTTGCTTCATTATCCACAATATCGCCAGAACATCCTATCGTAAACGTGTCAATAGCAATGGCAGAGAAGCAGAATCATGTCGGAGGGAGCAGCAGTGGCCAAGGTGGGACCTCTGGTGATGCCTCGCGAGACTGAACTGACACTAATGTAGGTCAATCTTCAGGGGCGAGCGGTTTGAGTCAATGGACGCAGAGTGCCGATGCTAACTCGACTCCGTCTGGGGTGAGGCGATATGTGCTCAATCGCTTTACAACTGACCAGGATGGCCCCTGGCACCCACCTGAAATCACTACTCAGTCGGCTCCAAGACAATCTGGCGGCCAGAATGGCACGTCCCAGCCGCCAACAGACGCTGGAGACCATACTTCCACAATGGCGGCACAAGGGTCTGCCCGATAGACGAACACGATTCTAATCTTGGTGGGAAGGATTTTTTTTGATATGCAGGATGCAATAAACACTTCCATGCCGTGAATCTATCCGGATGAAAGATTGTAGTTCTTCGTTATCAGATATCGTTTCATAATACACAAAGACACCCAGCGCAGGCGCATTGCTGTGGTGAAAGAAATATTGACAATTGCTCTGATGCGACTATGTGCTGTGTCAGGTTGTTGGCAGACCACGGAATTCCAGCTTCGTCATTGTGAGGCTATTGTGCACTGTGAAGGTTACGGCGGTCCCCGCCATAGTTTGTAGCGTGAATAAATGTCATGGCGACAATTTAGTCACTAAAGAGCCGTGCATTCTAATGAATGACCATTTCCTCATTGCTTTTGCTTCCTGGCTGTAGAGAACTTCAAAGTCGCCAGCAAAGACGAGGATGATGAGAGAGTCATTGATAAGCACACGCGGCCTTGAAGGACTGGATTGAATCCTTGAACACCAAGTTACTCAACAAGACCGATTGTAGTTGCGCTTCGTGGCGAGTGTCAATCAATCTGTCTCTCTGGGTATAGCAGAGTCAGGCACACATGTCTTCAGCTAGCATGTTGGTGAGGCTGGAGGCTCAGATCTGTGAATCTATGCCTGACAGCCTTTGCTCGACACAGGGGGCTCGGCACTAGCGTCGCAATTGCTGATGACCGGTAGGTCGCCTTCGTCAGGCACACGAGACAAACTCTCGCGCCTACCCGAGTGATATCCGGGTGAGACAAGGGAAAAGAGGAAAACGATTCGCAAGGTCCAGTAATTATATTATTTGACGCTTACAACTTGTTGCACCCAAACAGTGTCCTAGGACTTGTGGGTTGTGAGAATATGGTGGTACGAAGTTGATGTGCCAGATGGACTGAATCCATTTGAAGATCTATTCCCGTAGTTCGGTCTGGTGTTCACGTATTACCCCGTTAAGTGCCAATTGACCAACAGGCTTCCCCGCTCCTAGGAGTTTACGTGGTGGCTGTCTAGTTGTCTTGAACCCGATGCGTGCAAGATCCCAAGGCGCGGAGAGATTCTAGGTTTCCAATACCATTTTAGCCCTATCAGCAACATAGTTGACCCATTAGCGGTGAGGCAAACACGAATTGGATTGTCAAGATTGTCTACTGACGACTTGTCGCTGCTTCATATTTGGCAATTTGCTGGCTCAGTCGTCTACGGAGTAAACTGTCGATGCTGTCTGTGCTTGCGGAAACCAACCACGGGGGTGGTGCGGGACGGGATGGGAAAAGAAACCTTGGCTAGCACTCCTGGTGGGCAATAAAACAGGAAAACAAGAAAACAAGAATAGATCTTGATTGGCGATGGATGGATCCATGCAGCCCATGTTGGTGTGGCGCTTTTGGAGAAGTACGCGCAAGCCAACTCGCCAAGATGCGCGAGGAAGGAAAAGGCGCACTGCTCGGAAATTAGCTGCTGACATAAGGTAAAACTACAGCGGGGTTCCCGAAGCACAAGAGCAGTCTGGACTCACGATGTGTGGAACTTCCAGGTAGGGCCCCTGGAAATAAGTAATGGATAACTTTGCATTGCAGTAATCAATCATGCCGCCAGCTCCTCTAATAAATCGTGCCAACGGTTACTACCCCTGGCCAAAAGCATTGTTTAGGGCTTGCATGGGAATGTTGATGGATTATGCCCTTGCTAACGGCTGGAAGTTTCCCTTGCGCTGAACCAACAGGGACTCAGGGCCACAGGGGCCACGGGGGCTACAGGGGCTACTATCACACTACACTTTGCACCCGGCTAGGGCTGAAGCCTGCTTCTGTGATTCCGCACGAGTACTCCGTATTGTGTCATTTATCTTCATGTGTTTGAATCACTGAGGGTCGCAAAATGGGGCCACACTGCAAGACATTGGGATACACAATCCTACCCTAACAGAGGTTGACGCAATGCATCGCTGGTGCGAGCAAACCAAGCCGTATTCGAACGAGGCTGATGGGGGATATTGTCGATGATTCCGTCGGCCTCGTGAGATTCTGTCCAGTGGGCTGCAGAGGGTACCTGCTCAGCCAGAAGTGCTGGGTACGTACCTTTTGCTTTTTTTTCAGCCAAGTCCTCATTTGCTTCTGTTCTCTACCTGACGGTGAGTTTCATGAAAGCCTCTGAAAGAACGAGGTCTTTTCATCCCGACGCCTCTTTCCATGGCATCAAATATGCAATTGTCAGGACTCGTATTCCCAACGCATTCAATACTGGAGATTGTGCCTTGGCGGACAGCATTCTCATCGCTTCTGACTTGTAAGGTTCCTTGGCATGGCATTGATGTACTCTTTCCATCCCCTACTCGTATTTTGTACTGCATAGCCCTGCAGTAAAATACCTGCTACGGTACATGATCTGACAACACGTGCCCGCTTCTTCCGTCGTTAGTGGGCACCTAGCAGTGACTTCTCAGTACTTTACGTCGTTGGGACCTGCCTGATCATGCGCATTCGATTCGCACCTGACGGGAGCGTCATACGAATGAAAAGGCACCTACGATTTAGCGTGCTGGGATGCGTGCCTGCACGAAATCCTTGGTAGGGGCTATTTCGCTTTGATAGTGGCTAGGGACTCTCGGGGCGTCGCCGCTAAAAGCGGCCCATGCAGCTCGGAGGTGAGGAATACGACGTAGGTACACCAGCGGTACCACCGAAGTCTCCCCTGTCCCATCGCATGCGTCCTTTGCCAGCTTGGCTCACGCTTCCTCGTGCGCTACATTCCAACCCCCGGATTTCCATACGCTCTCTCTCTTTCTCTAGATTCAGACACCGACTCAGACTTGAGACAACAATCCAACCCGCGGTCACTCAAAACAGTCTCGTCTGGTTTGTCGCGTCTGCCGCTGAAGATCGACACATTTCCATCGACTGCACATTGTCTCGACGCCTGTCTTCTTTGTCATTCGGTCGCTCGCTATCCCACCGGCTTCGAACAACTCGATTCACTCCGCCGACGTCGCCTCCACCCGTCGTTCGCTACCGAAACACCCAGACAGAGCAGTTGATCTGGATTCAACTTACGATATACGGAAACCTTGTTGATTAACATCTACTCGCACTGTTCTGTCCCAAATTCACAAGCGAGAAACCCGCCCGCTGTCTATCGAAATCGTTGCTGGCAACCCGTCGTCACTCCTCGCCGACGACAGATCATTTGACGTTCCAACATCCGCCATTGCTCTACCATCATCTCAACTGTCCCTCACGGGACTGGCGCATCATTGTATCTAGAACCTACCGAGATTTGAAAACAGCGAGCTAGAATCCTCATTCACCATGGGTATGTCAAGCGTCCGCCGGGCCTGCCTGCATTGTCACTGACTTGAGCCGCTTCTTAATCTATAGCCCAAGCACCAGCAGCAGGTGGCCCGATTACCACGATCCCCCCTTTCTCCGACAGCGCTAAACTACCAGCCTGTGCGACGTTATGTGGTCACCTCTACGACGCCAACGGTGCCTGCGTGCCTCCTCAGATTGCGACGAACACTGCTGCATCAGCTCAGACGGCATGCTTCTGCTCCAATACAAAGGTCGCCCCTTTCTCGACTGGCATCAGCGGTGTTTGTGATAACGTTTGCCCCGATGCTCAGATGACATCTATTGCCAATTGGTTTCAGAGTGTTTGTGGTGTGCAGAACAATGCTGGTGATGGCGGTACACTGCCAACGGTCAGCAGTCTTCAAGCAGCACTTCTTCGGCATCTGGAAGCAAGTCATCATCTTCTAGTGGTAGTGGTGGAGGTGGTGGAGGCGATTGGTAAGTTAAAGCAGACCACGCGAAGAAACACATGGTTGCCACATGACGTAAATACTGATATCCTATTCAACAGGCTGTCCACGCACTACCAATGGGTTATCATGATTGTCATTCTCGTCATTGGTATCGCCGGTATCTGGATAGGCGCTTGCATCTGGCGCCGACGCTACCTCCGCAAGAAGGACCGCCAGCACCTCGCCGGCCAGAAGCAGTCCGGCTCTCCCTCACATCCCTCATGGGGCCCGCCACCCATCGCCAATTCCGAATCCGGCGTCCCCATGACATACACGAACAACCGTGACTCCGAAGCCTATGCGCCCAAGCCTGACAAGAATGACAAGAAGAAGTGGAGAGTCTCTCGACGGACATGAGCGACAAGTTTCGTTTCCGTTAAATCCGAATCCCATTTGAATTTCCTGTCAATTTTCCTGCCTCTCTCCTTTCGCCTCTCAGCAGATCCAACGAATCTTCATTGCACTATTCCAAAGTGTTGGATATGAAATGTGACATGCGACATATCTCTCGAGTACTTGATTCACAAATCAAATGTCACCCTCCTTACCTTGACGAACGAAACCTGAAGACGCATACTGTGCGTACTCTGTCGAAGTTTTCCTACCATTGTTTATTTGTTATTGTCACCACGGCGTCACACGCGCTATACCTGCCTCTGCTGCATGGGCCACTAAAACGCCCATGGTCAGTTCTGCTACTTTTATATTTCCTTTACCTCTTTGTTTTGGTGCAATCGGTGGATCTGGCGTTGCTTGGGGTTGGGCAGCACGCTTCTTGCTTATTCTAGATGGGAGGGGAAATCTTGAAACGCAAACCTGATGCGTTTGTGTCTCAATTCTATTCCAAAGAAGATGACCTCGAGGCGAATAGACTGGGTTAAAAAAGGATGGAATGGGTACTGATGCGTCCATTTGCTTGATTTGTTCTTGCTTGCTCTTTTCGCTACGGAGAGAATTTAAGTACTTGTAATTCTCCATAGGGACAAAAGAAACGACGGCTTGCTCGCCGCAAGAGAGCCGTTTTGAATCTACAAGACTCCTGACTGCATTGTGGATGATGGCTGTATTACCCTAAAACAATAATATTCTAGTTTGTACAATCGTATATGTACCGTCATGTTCTTTTTCCTAGGCAGACTAATGAGCCTCGCTCGTATCCATAGGATCCCCCTCTTATTAAGCTGCGTGCTGCTGCTCATCCACCGCATCCATGTATAAATCTATGAGACACCCAGCCGACCATGCCTGCGTGGGACTCTGTTTTACACATGTTAGTAAATGGACCGGTCCATATTTTGCTACAGCGTCAACATCAACTTACCGAATCAGGACAAAACTCTCCATCCTTCTGTGTCAGTTCTGCCAAACCAGCCCAGACGTTCTCTCTCATCATCCGTTTGCATCCCCGAAGCCTTCTTGTCACCTGCTGGAATGCTTCTATCTTGCCTTCGGGGGTAGTTCTCCGCATTAGATCAAACTTCAGCAGCGCTCGCAGGAAAAATCCGGTTGGCCAAAGCCACTCCGGACCCTGGTGATAGTTGCGTCCCTTGCTCGTCGTAAAGTCGTCACTATCTTCGCTGTTGCGGTAGTAGGGCCGGTAGTTCAAATCCGCTGGATCCAGTGTCGCCATACCCGTGGGTCCGCGCAACACAGTATCAGCTAGGCATAGAGCATGCAAGGCGTGATCAGGGTTGAAGAGCGTCGGTGCTACAGCCATGGCGATGGGGAAGTTGGAACGGAATTGGTAATCCTCAAACTCCTTTCCAGATTTGTAAAGGTCCTTGTAGATCCCACGGCGATTGATGACCTTTGGGTTAACGTCATATTGCGGATCATCTTTCTCGTCCAGTGGTACGTAGTAGCATCTCTCAAAGTTGGTCTTAATGCGCGACGCCCACTCAGCCAGTGTAATCGCATCTCCATCTGCAGTCTTGATTCCCGAGTAGGCATACTTCCCGTCGCTGTGAAGTTTGGACAGCCACAAAAGAGTGCTATACAGTAAACCGGTGATTTCAATAGCGGCTCCATCGCGAGGCGTTCCTGGAACCCCTTTCGATCCAGCGCGCTCACTCTCGCCCATTTTGTCCATCCAAGTACCACAATTGAACTGGTTTCCGCCAAAGATGATGCCTGTGTTCCAATCTACCTTGATGTCCTGATTAAAACCTTCGTCACTCATCTGAGAGTCGATCTGGGGACCCGCATTCGCTTCCCGGTATTTCATGCCGGAGGCATGTCTCTGGAGCGCCTCCTGCACGATATCCTCAATGGTACTTTCGTTCGAGTAGGCTCGCGGATCGTCAGTGGGGAACCAGGTATCATCATATGGCAAAAACCGACGTTTGACCTTCGTCTTCAAAAGGTCAATGCCTTCTGGCGCAAAGCGTACATAATCCTGAATGGTTTGGAGAAAGAACCAAACGGAGTCTCGTGAGTTGTATCTAGGCGCGTCCCCACTGCTCAAGAGATTGGGTATCATGCCGTGCTTCAGCACGCTTGCAAAGGCAATGATATGTTCCTTTGCTTCAGCAAATCGGCCAGTCCCAAGATATAGTCCACGAATTGAAATAAAAACATCTCGTCCCCAGCACCTTGCCCATTCAACAGCAAAGTGAGGCAGGCCCGCGGCGACGGATGGTACTAGCTTATCTGGCCACAATGAAGCTGACTTTACAAGTCCAGTTTGCTGGACACTTATCATAGCGAGACTCTGGAGGAACCATTGACCCTTTTTGATATTTTCAGTCATTAGCTCCATAGCTCTGGTCCAGCTGGCTGTATATGCAGTCCGCAGCACGAGCCCGAAGTAGCGTGGCAGTAGAAAACTCGGCAACCCCCGGAGCGCATCTAGACGCTCCTTGAGCCATGTGGCTGGCTTCGCCAAACGTTCATGGCTAGCTGTCCGGCTCAATCTTTCGACGCGTCCCACAATATAGTCAAAAGCCCAGGTGCCATCTCGCAAATTTTGGCAAAGCGGATGGGCAAGGTCATTGTCTCGAATGATATCTTTGAGAACGCTCCACCATCCCTGAAGACCAGCATAAACGAGTTTTCCGTGGTTAGGTATGTCGTACACACCATCTTTCCCATCACTAGCAGCCAACTCCTCTGCTTCACAGCGATATAGCAATTCGTTGATGTCGATCAGGTCAAGATCTGCCCATGCCGCTGTCGCTCCAGATGTAACATAATTATCCAATCCGACAGAATGTTCGGCGGCGGGTATCCAGGTCTCAAAAAGAGCGATGCTGCCGGGAGGGAACCTGTCGCGTACCGTAATAACGGTCTCGTCGCCCTTGAGTTCCAGCTTGACGCCAGCAAGCTCGATTACCTTGCTAGGAAGGCCACGCAGGTACTTCTCGTCACTCAATACATCGCTGGTAGCTTCTTCGCTTGAATCTACCTCTAGAGTCCAGCTTCCAAGATGGCGAGCTCGAGTTCCGCCGAGGTGCACAGGATTAAACGCACCACTGCCATTGCCATAACCTGGGAACGCCGTGTGAGCGATGAGAAAGTATCCCTTCCGTGACTCTGGATGCACCCTGTGAACGGTAACGTATTCTCCCTCATGATGTATATGCGTCTCGCTGTATCCATCTTTGCCCATCAACGTGTGGATCTGATTCAGCAGCTTCTTGATACCACCGATCCCACTGGCCGCGCTTCCGGTCTCAACCGGCTTTCCGCTTGATGACTCAGATGTATAGAGTCGCTTCTCATTCACCAGATCAATCAACTTGGGATAGATCTCATCGTAGCCCATGACGCTACCGGTAGCACTTGCACACATGTTGACCAACGCGGCATTGGGGGAGAGTGTCACGAGCATCGCGTTTCTGCGCGGGGCGTTTCGTTATCATGTGTACAGTCCATAAACAAAGCGTGTACGGGAGTCGGCTTGATCCTCCGGATGATCTCATGTGGCTTAGGCCACATCTCTAGTGATGGACTTGCCCGAATCATCTTGATGAGTGACCTCGTCAACCTCAAAACTCCCAATCGGGCGACCTCCATGCCGATGGACCAGTCTACTAAGCTCGCCTGTACTCCAGGCCTGCATTGCTTCGCGAATAAGGGAGTTCAGGCCCAGTCTCTTGACAAAGACGTAGTCCGTCTCTTCAGAACCAGAGAAAAGCTCAGCAACGACATAGAGATTTGGTCGAACCCGACGGGCTTCGTCAAGAATATGTTCTGCCACATGAATAGGGGTCGAGTGACAGTTGTCGATGCGAAGGCCGGTAAAATACTTGGCCAGCAGACGAGCGTAGTTAGTCATGTGTTCCCATAGCCAAGGACTATCTTCTGGGCGGGCTCCGTATCTTAATTTGACACAATCACCCCAAACAATGACCTCTCTCCTCAAGTACACTTTGGAACTTGGGCCAGCATTGTCTACCAGAGCATTGCCACCCCATACCCAACCATTGTTTGCCAGGGCTAGATCCTCGTTTTGGTATTTTGCGGTCCGCTCGTTCTTAGGCAACCTGGTGAAATAGGTTTCGATGAGAGGGTTCTCAGAGTTTAATGGCGCCAAGCTTCGGCCCATCCTCATCTAAACGTACATACTTTACGCGGTTAAAAACTTGCTCTAGAATTTCTTTCACATCGACGTCATACTCCTCGTAAAAGGGGACATTCAAGGCATCCAAAATTTCCACCATCTTGGCTTTGGCAACCGCCTTGTCTGGCGATCCAGAAGTACCGCCGTCATAACGACCAAAGGTAAAAGAGAGAAGGCTTGCAGCGACGGCCGGGTCAACTTTTCGGTGGAAACGCTCACCCATGCGATCGAGGCCATTGATTCCATGCCCTTTGATGAAATCGGCTTGGTCCTTTAAAGCCTTGCTCTTGAGTTTTTTCAACACTCTCCTGCGATACCTTGTTTGCCTACCAGGCGTGGGAGCCTCATTTTTTACCCAAGGCATCCACGGCTGCATCCGCATCTCGTTCAAACATTGAGAGCGTAAAATTCCCAGAGTCGCAGCTTCGCAATGACTTCTGTCTTGTACTGCCTCATAATTTTAAGTAGATCATCGTGGTCTGTGGGTCTGCCGGTATAGACCGAGTTTTTCGAGGTTGTGGCTTGAATTCCAATAGCTTCGTGTCAAGCTCGTAGGCTGATTGCAGCCACGGAGCTGTTGAGAGGTTGTAGCCGGCTTCGGGGTGCTCCTCCAACCAGGCGGTATTGTTTGCAGTATGGTTGAGAACAATATCAGTCAAGCTCAGGATAGAGTGCTTCTTCTCCAGGCTATCGACCATCTTCTTGACGTCCGCTTCACCCGCTGGAAAGCAGGCAGGGTCCCATCCTAGCTGGTCATACAAACTATAGGGTGAATTGGAACTGCCCCGTATCTGCAACGGGGCAAAGTGTATCATATTGTATCCACGTTCACTTATTCCACGCAAGTGTTTCTCCCAGTCGGTCGGGTATTTACCCATGAACTTGCTTATGACAGAGAAGACGGAGAGCGCTGGAAGGGGAAGCGGCTCGCCGTCGAGCTGAAGTCTGGGGGCTACATCGATGTAATAGATTGGCGTCTTTTCCAGCGCTGAATCTGAAGACGTTCCTAGTTTCAGGTGAGGTTCGAGAGGTGGTAGTTCGGCATAGGTTGTGTAGAAAGCGAAGACGCCTGCTTCATAGATGGGGATGGAGATTTCAATTGCGCGGTTGAAGTCGGGAGTGAGCCTGCGAGTGGTTAGAAGCGACTCAGAAGCAGCATTGATGATGTCGATTAGTGAACGCCCTCACTTGTACTGCTTGAACTTGTCTCGGCGGAACTCAACGCCCTTTTCGGGGATGTTGACCCAGAGACTGCCATTGCGACATATAGACGAGGTGCCTTCAATGGAGAACCTGACGACCACGGGATCTTGAGACGTCGGTGCAATGTAGATGTACTCGCCGGAGACCTGTGGCGAGCCATCGTCATCCAGCGGCAGCAGATGAACCTCGGTGGACGTCATTGTTTCCGTGCTCATCCTCGACTTGTCGCGGTAGTAGCTGAGGCAGCAGCCAGTAGTGTGCAAAGGAGAAAACGAGAAGCAGCTGTAGAGACGTGCCCCGCGATGATGCGGCGGGGCAGTAGTGCGGTGGCTTTTGGTGGGCGGGCTGGTTAGCTGGTTTTCCAGTTGCTGCTTGCACGACGTCACTGTTCCCAACGGAGTGCTCCGTCTCTCGGTCAAGCAAATCACTTTACAGGGGTTACCAGAGAGCTGTTTCCCCTGTGCTGTGTGCGGAACTGCTCTAATAATAGACGGTCGTCCATTGAGACTCTGCCACTGGCCAATCCCAATTCTAGACGAAAACCTGGAAGCCTGGTACCAGCTTCAATGTGGAAAATTCATGGCTGGCCTCAAGTCTTGAAGAGGCAATAGCGTCTGATGATTACTCTCTGCTCTTTTGCGCTCCAGGCTCACTCGTGTTTCTCTCAGTAGTGCTTTCGCCTCCACCATCGCCCACCGTCGCACTTTCGTGACACGCTCCCGCTGCGGCTACCTGGGGGACGATTCGTAGTAGCAAAATGCCACGCTTCTCCTTGTCCTCGAAGCAATTGGGGGCGTCCAACAACCTACCTTTGAGCTGCTCTAGTCAGTTATATTGGTAGCTGCGATGGACAACATTATTCGCGCTCTCTGCACAAAGCCCATGGTGTCTTATGCGCGGTGGCGAGCGTTGAACATGACAACTTCTAAAACCGGGCTCTGCTCGATGTACACCGGCTTTTTCTCTTCTGTGCCCGTCCTCCTATGGGCAACGACTGTGATAATGGGTGATGCACGCGAGACTATCGCAGCACGGAGCCAACTGGTGCGAACCGACCGAATCCTCGTACGGCTTGTTTGAACTTTTACATCGTTCGCATTGAGGCATCAGCCCCCGTGCCTCGCCTCGTTGCATCTAATTTGACAAGCTGAGGCGTCGCATGCCTCGCACGTGAAACATAAAAGCACCGCAAGCTTTATATTTCTGGAGCTTTGCACCATCGCTCTCTGCAACATTGGACGAACCAGGGCAGCAGCTTTGACATGTGAAAATTGGCATTGGGGGCTGGCGGCATGGTGGGCGCCTGTTGAGCGTCCCTCGCATCTCGGCCAGGCAAGGTTCGGTGGTGCCGCCGATAATCAGAGCCCCATTCCCAACCAGACCTGGTCCGTTGGGTGGTGGGGACGCAGTAGAGCCCGGTATTGGCAGGCGGTGAGCGACCGTGCCGCCTACCACGCCGAAGCTTGACCATGACATTCCCTGTGCCATCGGCAGAAAACCCCCTGTGCCGAGCTCTGGGGCTGCAGCAATGGAGGGCAGTGAGACACGGCCAGTTAGACGGCCACCCGTTAGACAGCCAAAGAGCGCGCGCCAGAGAGGAAATTTTCCACGCAATGCTTCATCCCGTCTCCTGCTCCGTACCTCGTGCTTCTTGGCTGCCGGCTGCCAGCATTAGCGGGCGACGCACTGCGCTACACTACCCACTAATGCTCCCTGCACAGGTGCGCTACTCGAACGCCGCCGGGCTTTTTTCCCGCTAGCTTTTCCCGTCACACTCCAGCGCCATACCTTGGTGGTTTGCCAGCTGGAAACTCAAGTAGAGCATATATCAACCCACCCCGCCCTTCCCCATCACCACTCGAAAGCCCCTTCAATCCGTATGTTGCAGTATCTCTCTCCAAGGTGTTCAGCCAGTCTTAGGAATCTCCGTCCACGCTGCCGCTACACTCTACTCTGCTCAACCTCTTCTTCCTTTTCGACTCTCAAAATGACGGGCGCGGCTCTCCTCGGTGGCCATGACAAGAAGCACAAGGTGACGATTGTCGGGTCAGGCAACTGGTAAGTGGCGCAACGAGCGGTCTAGATGGGGACAATTGCTGATACGACGCCACTGTAGGGGCTCAACAATTAGCAAGATCGTCGCTGAAAACACTCGAGCAAACAAGGACCTGTTCGAGGAGGAGGTGCAGATGTGGGTGTACGAGGAGGAGGTGACCGTCGGAAAGGACTCCAAGCACTACGACGCCGCCGTGGGAGATAAGCCCCAGAAGCTCACGGAGCTCATCAACACCAAGCACGAAAATATCAAATACCTCCCTGGCATTGCTCTTCCATCCAACATCGTCGCCAATCCCTCCCTTCAAGACGCCGTTGCCAACTCGTCCATTCTCATCTTCAATCTTCCCCACCAGTTCATCGGTAACGTCTGCGACCAGCTCCGTGGGCACATCCTCCCCTTCGCCCGCGGCATCAGCTGCATCAAGGGCGTCAATGTCTCAGACGATGGCGTCAGCCTGTTCAGCGAGTGGATTGGTGCCGGTCTCGACATGTACGTGGGCGCCCTCAGTGGAGCCAACCTTGCCAACGAAATCGCTGCCGAGAAGTGGTCCGAGACTACAATTGCCTACGATCCCCCGCCCATGGACAACAGCAGGGCCCCAACTCCCCGCTCTGGCAGTCCCAATCCCAACTCTGGAGAGATCCCCGAGATTCAGCACCGCGACACCCGCGGTCGCGCGTCCAAGACGAAGCTTACCGCCGTCCCCGCCGAGTACCCGCCTCTTGACCACCAATGCTTTCACAAGCTGTTCCACCGACCATACTTCCATGTCCAGATGGTCTCTGACGTGGCTGGTGTGTCCCTGAGCGGTGCGCTCAAGAACATTGTTGCCCTCGCTGCGGGCTTTGTGGACGGCCGAGGGTGGGGTGACAATGCGAAGGCCGCCATCATGCGTATTGGCCTCATGGAGATGGTCAAGTTTGGCAAGGAATTCTTCAGTGAGACTGTGCAGACTAGTACTTTCACCGAGTCTTCTGCCGGCGTGGCCGACTTGATAACATCGTGCTCTGGTGGCCGAAACTTCAGGTGCGCTCGCAAGGCCGTGGAGAAGGGCCTGACCGTGGACGAGGTTGAGAGGCAGGATCTGAATGGTCAGAAGTTGCAGGGCACGACCACTGCCTATGAAGTCAACAGCTTCTTGAGGGCTCGGGGTCTGGAGAAGGAATACCCTCTGTTCACCGCCGTCAATGATATCCTACTGGGCAAGCAGACTGTTGACGACATTCCCGAGTTGGTTTCCGGCTATTAGAGTCTGTCTCCTTTTCACGCTTGTTTCGTGACGACAAGGAATGACTCGGTATGTAGCACCCGGTGATAGCACCCGGTGATGGAAAACATGGCATGTTAAAGCGGCACTGGCGTTGCTGGGATGATTTACACGGCGGTGGTGATATACAGGGATGGACTCACTTTGGTCGAGAAAGCAAATATCTAGAATAGCGCCGTCATACTTCGCATGATTATTTATACTAATGTTTTTATTTGAAAATACACTCAAGCTCGTTGTGTCTGACCATCTATGCTACCTGGTATGAGTCTCGCGAAAACTCCAAAAAGTAATTTGGGCCACCCTGGTAGTGGTCCACAGGCATTGGAGGCTCGGAGCCAATCTCCTCTGATGTACAGTTGCCTTTCCCATGAGACGCCTCATCACCAATGAACCTCTCTTCAAGCCACTCCAACCAGACCTGTTGAGTAGCATACATAGCCGGGACGTGACCAACGCCGAGGACCTTGACATACCGCAGTTGTTTGTGAGGGAAGCGCTTGCACGTCAGATCTACATACTTGGATGTCAACGACTCTGGCACAGCAGAGTCGTTTCCGCCGTGAAAGACGAGCATCGGGCCCGCGTAGTCGTTTCCGCCCGCCACGGCGAGGTTTGCCCATGCCTTGGCGTATTGGCTGTGGAGGAAGCCATCGTGCGTCAAAGCTTCCGGCTTGCTTCCCGACAGGATTTCTGTGACAAGCGTTCCAAAGACAGAATTGCAGCCCTGGATATTTTCAAGGAGGTCGATGAACCTCGCACCAGCGTCCGTCAACATTGACGATAGGGACAGGTCTGGAAAGATGGAGTGAATGCCCTTGGCTACCTTGAGCAATACAAGGCTAGTGCCAGTCTGAAGCAATTGCTCAATGGCATTGGTCACTGGAGAGCCAGCAATGGCACCGAGATAGCCTGGCAGTTTTGCCTTGAGTTGCTGTTGCGCGGCCGCCCACGCTGCACCTCCGCCTTGCGAGTGGCCCATGACGACAAATTCCCGCGTAAGCTTGTCTGGAAAGGCATCATGCGCTGCCTGGGCTGCATACAAGAGGTCGTTTCCTGCTGCCGGCGATGTCACGTACTGGTGCACGATGGGCGAGCCATCGGGATACTTGGACACGCCGAGGCCAGCATAGTCAGTAGCCACGACGGCGTAGCCCGATAGAGCGAGCGTGTAGGGACCCGAGAACTGGTACCACAGGTTGCGGAGATGCGAGGGTGCGCACTCGGCGAAGGTGCCACTGGTGCCATGACCCCAAGAGACCAGAGGCGCCTTTTTGGCTCCTCCTCGAGTTAGGTACGGCCAGAGCACGTAGGCTGAGACCGGGACCTTGGTGCCGTTCAGCGTCTTGGATTGGTAGATTATACGGGAGAGCGCGAGGGCTGGCGCGATGGTGTAGTTGCCCGTGTCGACGAAGGGCTCGACTTTCAAGATGGAGCCTGCTGGCGCGGAGGAGGCGTTCGCGGGGAGGTCCGTGTAGAATGCATCGTCGAGGACGGAGCCGGTGGCCCAGTTTGTCTGCTCGAATTGCGCGGCGACGTTGACGTTGTTGGCGGACGACGCAGAGAGGTTGAGGGACGCGATTTGGGAGGGGGAGAGGGTGAAGTTTGAGTTGAAGGTGTTTGGCTGTGGGTGGAGGAGGGCGGAGGCGAGAGCGGAGATGGCGAGGAGGGTGATGGGCCGCATGTTCGCCGCGTGCGAGTATGTCTGCCTTTTATATCTACGTGGTAAATTTACGCGCTTGTGGTAGCAGGTATACTGTCACAGGTTTATATTGAAGAATGAATTGTTTATAGGCAGGCAGCCGAGATGTAGAAGAAATGCAACGAAGCCATCTTCAGCACGGCCATCGGTCCTGGTCTGGCTTTATTTGGCCACTGACAAGATGACAGGGCTACTTTAATGACACCTAGACACTGCTAGATCAAATAGGCAATTGATAGGCAGCTATTAAAGTTGATCGGATTTGCTGGTGCTGGCGCGGAGACTTTCAAGCTCGGTGTGCCATTTTGTGTTGAGCACATGGGCGGTCCAAACATCGAATCACCATCCTCACTCGAGGCACACAACAGAAGCAACATATACCTCGTAAGCCTATTGCCTCACCGCTCTCCGCAACGACTACCCTCATGTGCTCTGTTTTGCCCATAATTGTCCCATCGCGTTCTCATTCAGCCTCCTCCAACTAACCTGCTCTTCCACACTATCCCGCCAAGTTGAAAATTCTCCATCGGTATGACTGAAGGTGTTGGGACAGGTATCATGTACAGCAGTCTCAACAGCATGCTCATTTGCGAAAGTAGTCGGTGTTGACGATTACAGGACATGTTTCAGTATACTCTAGCCTACTGCCTGACCATCTAAAACATTCGACTCTGCGCAATCTTAACACAGCTAGTAAGTAATCTAGTCAACTGGCACGTTAGCTCCAGGTTCCGTGGAAGGACGCCAGGTGAACGCCGACATCTCATGGATCAGTGATGAGGATAGAGTTTCATCGCGACATATCTTGTAACTCTGAAGTCGGTAGAACCTCATCGCGATCACGACTGCTCCACGGAAGGGGGAACGTTCCCCAGTCGAGTCCACGTCAATGACGGTCTGCAAAGAGACTGATGCAAAACATCATTCTCGGGTACAGCCTATTCCAAGACATCTCGTGATGCAATGCGCGTGCGGCGGGGTCTGCATACTTCTGCCAAGGCTTCATGTGTTTAACCGTCGCCCCCAAGTGCAGTATCTGGCACCTCGATGAAGACAATGCAAGTCTCCTCTAAGAATTGCTTCCTTTGATATGCAGATAGAATACGCGCCTCGCGGTAGCGATGATGCGACGGCTAACTGTCACTTAGGGTGGGCTTGGGGTGCCATGGGTCGAGCATTGAAATCTCTTCATCGAGTTCTTCATAGCCAGCGCATCGCCTGTCAACTCTTCACATGGGACTAGCTTTGTGCCAATTTTGGTCAAGTATGCTCTCGTGAACGTCGTGGATACGCACATTGCGACGACACCAGGCAACGGCGACAAAATGGCTCATATCGAGTTGAATTAACTCATCCCGTGTTCGCGAAGTTCAGATGTCAGTCGAATGACAAGGAGGCCCTATCTAAACGGGCTCACTGGAGTTCAGAAGGGCAAGGGGTCAACAAGAAAGTCCGTTGGGGTTCTCAAATCCCCAACCAAGCCTGTTGCAGCTGCAGCTCCTCGGAAAAGCGCCACTGCAACGTTTGGAAACTGTGTCTGCTGCCCAACATATTACCAAGATATCATCATGCCACATCCAATAGCTTGAACTCTGGCATCTGAGCTTGGCTGGTGGTAGTACGATTTCAGTGGCTTACTTGACTGTTTCACCCTTCTTCTTCGGCCAACCGCACCAGTTACTTGCTAAGGGGTATCATTTGTGTTTGCCTTGGTTTTGCAATTAAACTCGAGTTTTTAGTTGAACAAGACGTCAAGGGCATGGGATCCAGCTGACAGCCAACAATGGTAGGTTGACCGGATCCTCCCTTTATAAGCAACTTTCAGCCAGCACATGTTCTTCACTCTGATACATTAGCATGCCTCGAATGCCTATTTGTGTTTATTCTTCATCTTATATGAACAATGACTTCTCACAGCCAGGATCTTCCATTCCAGAGCTTTCATCGCCATCACCCGGGGTCCTCTCTCCCTCGCCGAACACGGGCTTGAAAATACAGTCGTAGGCCACCCAGACGAGATTGAACAAGACCGTCGCCATAGTTGCGATGGGCTTGGGAGCCTTGCCTGTCTTATCTGCAAGCAAATTGGTGGCGAGGAGTACTGTCAGCATTGGTGGCGCAAACATTGCCAGGAGCAGCACTTGGCCGATTTGTTGTAGCAAGGTTGTTCTTCTGAACGGATCTAGCGACTCCAGATACTCCTGGTAGTAATCGGGCAGGCCGTGCTCTCTCGCACCGTCCCTAAGCAACTTGAGATACCGCGCGCTGGGCTGAGCGTAGTCTGGGTCGGGTCGATATGGGCCAAGGGTGAGCCGGTACCACCAGCTCCTCTTCCGGGGATCACCATCCTCATGAGGCGGAACGTATGGCGCAAATAGTGTCCTGGCCAGGAACGGCTTGGGAAGGTCAGGCAATGGCGGCTTCTCTGGAATTGTGACTCTCGAAGATATCGGGATGCACGGCGTTACTATCTCCTGGTAGCTGCTCCCAGCACCTTCAGTGCGCATTATAGTCCGCCAGTCCTCCTGCGTGACTTCATACACGACGCCGACCAGGCTGCCGTCCCAATCTGATCCCGGGTAGGGCGGTAACGGCAGCTGTGGGGGATGAGACGGGTCAGGCAGTTGGGGCTTCTCCGGAAGCTTCCTGAAAGCCACGTTGGCAAAGCACGGCTCTCGATAGGGGAGACCGGGTAGACTGAAGGCTAGCCGTAGCACTGGCACTGATACGTTCATTTGCGACAGCGGACGGATCCCGCGCACTCCTAGAAATGTCTCGGCAGAGAGATTGGAGCCATAGGCAAGATACAGAATCGTATCTGCTGTCGGGTCGGCGGCCCCCGGTGCATCTTCGGCAGCTTGTGCAAGTCGCTCGGCGGATGTGATTGGGATTGATGGCACGGGGGGATAAGTGTTCTTTTTTGGATGGGATCCAGTGATACGGGACTTCACCAACGCTGCAATAGCACACGTCTTTGGCGTCGCCGTGCCTGGCTGAGACATGGTGAGGATGGTTAAGAAGCTGGAATGACTGCGATTTCGAAATATACCGTGGAAGTTATACGAAATGTGAGCACCGAGGATTGATTGCGGCTGTAACTAGATGCCTGTCGATGACGATGAGTGGCAACGTTGAAAGAGATGTGAATGTTGGTGGATACAAAGGCAACGGCTGGTCGGGCAGAGTACCCTTTTTAAGACGCGGATCATCGGGGTTCGGATTCCAGTCTGCGGACTTGGCGCAGGGTTTGCACTTGGTTAAGCTCGTAGCTACGCCCATTAGAAACCTTGGGGAGGAGTACGTCAGGGCCGCGCGCGTAATGCTAGAGATTGAAGGCTGCATCACCACCGATGTCTACTGGGTATTGTCACCCTAGTAATTACAGAGTAGTAGGCTACCAATGCAGGCCAGCATGAAATGGAGTAGGTGTTTCGCACTCTTCTGGTACCTGCATCAACAGCTGGAATGGTTCAAAAAGCCGACGGCCAGGCTTCCAGATTCACACGTCTTATGAACAATGCAGAATATATTGCTGACACGCAGCCCCGGAGTTTATAGATGGGCCGCGCAGGAGATCATGCCTCCAGCTGGAGTAGCTCCATCCAGCTGATGATGGGTTGTCCCAGTAAGCAGTCAATCGGGGTCGACCTGATCGTGGTGTCTCAAATGACCCATGGAGGCGCCGCAACGGCGAACCCCGTCCCCGACTCCCGGCCTCGACCATGTATTTGGTGGAGTTGACCTGCCCCGTATTACCATTGCTTATACGAAGCGCCGTTTGGCGAATGCATCGAGGTAGCACAGTCTCTCGAATGTCGTCTCTCGGCGAATGCATAATAAGCAATCCCTTTCATAGTCGCAATTCTGCACACGGCCAGTTCAGCACGCATGTACCAAGGTGCTTATTAATTGATGCTGCAACCTCGCTAGAGTGGGCACTGGGTGCCTTGTGCACAAGGGACGGAATGCCCTGTGGGTTGCCAGAACCAACAGCTGCCACGATGTATTCGAGTTATGGGACGCTCCTGCCATTTTCTATGGCCGCTGCCTACAACCAAGATTTACGTCTCAAAGAAAATCTCGCTTGAGATTGTGTGCCTCAGGCTTGAGGCCCCAAAGGATGGCCTCTGGATCTGTTCTGTAGCATTGACTTCGTGAGAAACACTTGATAATATCTCTTTTCTCAGAGGGGGCGATCACCTTTTGCCTTGTTGATCTTGCCTCCAAGACTACGATTGGAGGTATACATCATTCCTTCGTTTGGAATATTTCGATTTCTGGTGGCACTTCATAGTCAATACATGATCTCTTCAAACTACAACTCAACAACGATCCTGTTCCTTGACGGCTGCCGGTACTGAGTGAGTTCCTTCAATCAAGTCAAGTCATCTTGCAATTACCGATCACCTGACATTCATTGCCAGAATGGCTCCTCGGAAACGAGCAAAGGCAGTCAAGATCACCCCGCAAAGACATCAATTGACCCAGTTCGGCCAACTCGACACTACTCCTACGAGTCGTCACTTCCAAACTTCCAACCAGGAGAAACAATATCCTGCCTCCCAAGTGCATGCAGGGGCTCATTCAGCAGGCAACCGATCCACGGACCACGGAGACAAGTCACGATGCCAATTAGGTGAATTCGATAATGACCTAGATGACTTTGATCTGGTCGAACTAGACCCGTCCCGCGCCAATACTACAGAACCGACGCAGGGCCCGGGCTTTCAGTGGTCAGAGGCGGGATCTCAATCGCGTCGCAGCTCTCCTCTTCTAGTGGACGAGGATGCCGATCATATCTGGCAATTTGATGGTGGCGACTCGCATGATGCATTTTCCAGCTTACAGCCCGGAAACGACAATCTCCCAGACACTGCGCCTATTCCAACGGGGTACAGTCTCGTCTCGGAGGCCGAAAGCCAGAATCAGAATAACAATACAACAGAAATGTTTAAGTCGAATGTGGACTTCTCTGAAACTGCATCTACAGTTCGTCGTAGCTCTCCTACTAGCTTGAATGATACCCTGCAACCCATTTGGCAGTTTGAGATGGATGGTGCTGCAAACAAATCAGTCGCTGAGACCGGTTCCAAAGACTGTTCAATGCCAGACATTCCGAACTCCAACGGCAACTATGCGACATGCTCTGCCGTTCTGGAGGCATACAGAAATGATCAATTGGAACCGTCCCACGATGACGAAGGTGCGAGCGATCATAACTCTTCAAGCCCACTCTTACAACTCCAGTCACCACTTCCACTTTCTCCAGCGACTGTACAGAGCGCTCTCGATTCAAACAGACAACACATATTCCCACCTGCCCCCTTGCCTGCGTTCCATTCTGACGAAGAGCATGTTGCCTCCCCTCCAGAAGCTCCCGACATCGTCATGTCTAGTCCAGAACAACAACAGCGAAAATGGACAAATTTGAAGAAAATGGTTGATATGGCCTGTAGAGGCTTGTCAGACCGACCAGTCCAGCTAGCGGAAGACCACCCAGACATGAAGACTACCTCATCAAGCAACGTGAGCAGGAAAAAGAGACAGCGGGCAAAAGCTCCTATCCAGTTCGATGATGAGACACAACAGATCAAGGAGAAATCACCAGCCAAGAAATCCAAACTAGTGCCAGCTCGTATGCCAATAGTAACTGCTCTCTTGGCCTCCGTACAACCATCAAGCTCGCCAGTTCATGCGCCACGAAAGAGAACAGCTGCAAAGCGTACGACGCTGAAAAGGAAGTCTGACGGTACAGTTGCTAAAAAGAAGGTACCAGCATCAATTACGAAGGCCCACAAGAGCAACAATGCCTCAGTGAAGTCGCTTGCTCAACATATGAAACTGGAGGGAAATATATTGGAACTAGGCCCAGAGACGAGCAACCAGAAGCCACCTACTACAAAGGAGGCATCATCATTGATGCAAACTGAGACTATTATCCTCTCTAGCGACCACGAAGAGAACGGTATACGGTATGGTTTATCTGACTCATCAGAGGAATCTCTCTCATCTCCATCGCATGATGTGGGAAGTAATGGTCATGTTGAGGGTCAGGGTCAACACTGAAATTTCTGTAGGGGCTCAAGGGAATAACATGCAAAGCCCCAAGCCAACACATCGATCGAACTCAGGGAAGGAACGCTGTAGTGTCGGTGTTACCAATGATATTCACAGATCAGAGATTCACTGTGAAAACAAAATGGAAGAAAGGCCAGAGGCAGCGACGCATAATCACATAGCTCAGGCCAAAGGCAAAGTAGAGCATAGTCGAGACCTTGATTCCTACAGCAAGAATGTTGTGACTAGATCTCTCACAGAGCTGATGAGACATCATGGAGTGCTGCAGAGAGAACCACAGAAACACAGAGATACCAACTCTACAAGCATTAATAAAGCACCACCAGCCTTGCAAAAAGCAGCGCCACCTTCGAAGGCGAACCAACAGGAATTTGTGGATCGAGGCAATAAACAGCGAAACCAGTCTAGTCTTGCGACCCGAACCACACAACGACCATCGAGGCAACGGACCGGGCGACATTTTAGCATTAGCGAAAAAGGCAGCCCAGTTCGAGCTCAATCTGACCCTCCTGCGGGACATCACAGCTCTGACAGCTTTCAAGGCTCAGAGCTGAACCAAGGCACATGCAATCGGAATATTTTCCAAGATTTCCACAAAACACCAGGTGCTGTTGTGTCCACTCGCCACCATTCAGGTATAGGGACCTTGCTCAACCCAAAACAGGAAGCGAAACAGCCTTCAAATACAGATGGAATGATAGCAGAGATGGATAGAAACGTTCCAGTTTCTCGCAGATCTGGAGTTTCATCTTCTACAGCGAGAGATACTCTCGGTGCAAATGAGCACCTCCACAAACAGCTGCGAGCCGCTTTTCGGGAACAAGGAGGTTTCGACTCACACCTCGATTCAGTGTGCACACGGAGAGAAGGCCTGGGGACCCATAGAAATGACAATTCAAAGACGCGCAAAGAGGCAGAAACATCCGCGACGGACATCGAGAAGCAAATGCATAAAGTTGTGCGAGTAAGTTGGCGGAGGGGCCATGGCGACTTCAGTGCTGACGAGTTGCTATATAGGTCATGTTGAATGTATTAGAGGGGAAAGAGGCATCAGTGCACAAGGTGGCAGAGGTGTACCAAACAAAAGGGGAAGAATGTGTTGAAAAGCTCCAGCGGCGATTTGACCACGAGCGCGATACATATGGTAAGACAGTTGAGGAGCATCGTGGTCTTTTTGACGCTAGAATGAAAAGCGCTAGAAAGATGATTGAAGTGACCAGCCAGAGACGGGAAGATGCAATGGTTGAGTTCGAAGAAATGGTGGCACGACGGCGTCACATGTACCAACGAGCCACTACGAGCTTACGGGCTCTGCATCACCGCATACTCGATGGGGACGTGTCAACCTAGATCTGTTGCCCGGCAGTTTGATTCTGGGTTTACGACTGGAAAATGAGCTAGTGAGTCTGCATCTGAACTATCCCAAGTGCATTTTGTTGGAAGTAGGAACAATTGTTATACACTAGCTCCAACTGCACCTTTTGCCATATGATTGTACTCATTAAACAGAAGCTTCAACTGCTCTTGTACATATACATGTAGTTCAATGAGTCTAGGGAACCGTAGTTAATGTGTAACGGTGTCTTGCACACAGAAACGCTGCACCTAAACATGAACAATGATTTGCTCTTAGGTCCACAACCTCTTTGCAGCACCTTCAGCGTCATATCATGCGAGGCATATTTATCTTCAGCTCAGACTTGCCTTTGTACCGATGATAAACTGGCCACTCATGTGTTCAAAGTGGTCTGTTTGCAAACCTCGGAAGTCGAAATCGAAATGCTGTATCAGCCGTGACAGGACAACGTACATATCTACCTATGGAGGCTGAAGGGCTGATCAGCACCACACGAGATGACGCTATATGTCTAGGTTAAATAAGTATGTATAGCAATGTTGCGTACCATGCAGCACCAGACCATAGGTAATTTCTCCGACCTTGTCAAGTGGTTGGGTTGGTCATTGAGTGATCACCTGGATATTATGTTGGTTAGCTAGTGTTTATAAGATCAGACGTGTTGCGGCAGTATGCTTGGGGGGTTCACTTTGAGTTGCACGTTGGGTATATCTTGCTAGTCATTGCCCATACCGTTCTCATGCCCGTCGGCTAACATGTACAACTAAACTGCTCGAGCAATGAACCACAGAGGTTACAATAAGCAAGTCCCTGTCTTGTTCACCTAATGTACGGGGTATCTGGCCTGCCACCAAGCCCTTGCAGGTCATCCAGCCACGGGGTGTGACAAATCAATCCACCCAGGCGTGAGACTGAGCGCGCATTACACCTGGGTTAACAAACAGTTCTTACAATGCCCTGTTTCCATCACACGACTCTTCTTTTCCCTACCCCCATCTCTTCGAGTGCCTCTTCGCGATGATGGCCCAACTTGGAGATGCTGCTCCGGGCCTTGTCACGTGCCATCACCACCCACGAAACATGCTTTCTACGCAGGATGGGTAGGTTTGGACGGAGCAAGGGAGGTGTGACGTAAGTGAGTCAAGCTGAGAGCCATCCATCTGCTGCAGGCTGCAAACAAACGAGAACAGCATGCAGATTGGAATGCTTTGTTGTTTCTATCCCTTGTCTAGCCGGCGGGTTTTCCTTCCAGCATCTACTCATCTAGCGGTATAATATCCATACCATACCACTGTATTCTCCCTCGTTGATCTCGAACGAACTGCCACCATCGTACTTGGTGACTGTCTTCGAACATACCAGAGGCACAAGTTACAACCCGATTTCCACCCGTCTACGACCAGCAGGCTCTTTGGGCCAAGACCTATACCGAAAACGACTGCCTTTGGAGCAGAATCATTTGGCAGCCCAGATGCTTGGCGCTGCCTCCCAGCCACGCTAGACATACGTGGGACTGACACTGCACTGCTTCAGTGAGTGGATGCGCCATCAAGCACTGTTTGGCAGCCCAAGGCCCTCCAACCACCAGGCCGTCTACGCGGTAACTTACAGGCTATTATTAGCCTCGACTACGTAGCATCATGGGCGACATTCCGGTCGTCTCCCCGCCTTCCTCACCTCAACAACCCCACCCGCCAGGTACGTATGACGATGCCACGACCCTGAAAACCTGCATCACTCCCGTCGTGCTTGTTGCAAGAAAGAAAGAAAAGCCCCCCACGCTGTCGTCATTGACAAGCCTCGCTGCCCTCGGGCCCTTCTGCACGTTACCGGGTCTGGTGGCGCCTGCAGGCCTCCCTCATCCGCTGAGCCCCGTTGTCCTCGTCGACTTTGGGCGCCAGGTCAGAGGCATGCGGGGCGCCACAACGCATCCGAGCGCCTCACCAGCCAGCTGCTGGTCTGCCGCCCTCTGCCACCACCCCACGTACCCAAGACAGAGTCGCCCCGACGCCGGACGAGCACCCGACCATCTGCCCACTCGGCAAAGTTTCATCAGTCAGTCAGTCACTGGCATTCACTGCACCTCAAGCTGCGGGCATCGTCACCCTTGTTGCTGCGCCTTGTACTGCGCACCCAAGTCTTGCCCACAGGGTACAAGGTACACGCTACGAGACACTCTCCATCGGCTGGTTCATGGGACCGACCGAGGCCTCTCTCATGTGTCGTCAGACCATTTCTACTTCCCGGCCTGATGCCTAGTTCTTGAGCCAAACACCTTCCTCCTTTCTCCCTTCACTCCCTTCGTTTTGCGTCCACCGTATCTCTGCGGTTGTGTGTCACTCTGCTCCAGCAATTCACGTACCTTTGTACCTTCCAAGGTGCTCTACGTTCCCACTTCCAAACCCTTCACACATCTGGTTAGGCCCCGCTTTTCACCCACCCTCTCTCTTATCGACAATCGACCCCAAACTCCAGACTTTTTTCCATCGCTAATATTTTGCTACTCAATCAGTAAACACCATAGCCTCCTACCCAGTCTGTCCTTTCTCCGTCACAGACGCCACGCCAGTGGCTTTATTTCCTCACACGGCTCTTCCCCGCGATCTTCGCTCTCGGTGCCGTCAAACAGTTCCGTCAACATACCCCCGGAGGACGCAGAGGACGGAAGAAGCCCCGCCGACACCGCCGACACCAGTAGAAGTAGCAGTAGCAGCCTAAAGACACTCGCAACACCACAGATACACTCAAGAATTACAAGAAGCCAAGGATGCCGTTCCGACAGCGCATGGCACGCCATTTCGGCGACTCTGTATGTTCCCTTCCTTCTCCGCACCATTACCTCGTGGTTGGGTGCGTCAGTGTATCCTCAACAATGTCCTGTTCACTAGTGTGGCTCGCTCTACACATCGCCGTCGTCGCTAATTCTGAATCTCAACCCTCCAGCTTTCGCCCGAAAAGTCATATCTGAGTTATTATGACGTCCTGCTGACAGTAGAGGATATCAAGTCGCTCAAGAATGACTGGCTTACCGACAACAATATTGCTTTTTGGGAAGAGTATCTAGAACGCGAGACCCTGCCTCGCTATCCCCAGGCGCGAATTATCCTTTTGCGGCCCAGCATGACCTTTCTCCTCATGAAGGAACCCGACATGCGCCAAGTTCGTGCCGCCCTGCCCGACTTTTCAAAGGTCACACACGTCTTCCTGCCAATCAACGACAATCGCAACGTCAGTCTAGCCGAGGGAGGCAGCCATTGGTCCCTTCTGCTCGTCTCCGTGCTTGACGGCGTCGCTTTCCACTACGACTCTCTCGGGGGTGCCAATTATTCCGAAGCAAGCTTCGCGACACGCAAGATTGGCCGATATCGTCCAGCGACCCATGCGCTTCATAAATCTCGAGGACTGTCCACAGCAGGAGAACGGGAGCGACTGCGGCGTCTTCGTTTTGCCTCCTCATGCGTCATCTTTGGTTCAAGCGCCTGCTCAGCGCCAAACGCCCGGAAAAGGTCCGATGAGTATGGCCGGTAAGCTTGTTGATAGCAACGGCGGCCGAAAGGAGATGCTGCGCATCATCGAAAACTTACGCAAGGAAGGCGAGCGCCGGAGGTCGTGAGTTTTATGCCTGGCCCTGTGCCTTTTGCCCTGTGTCTGTGAAACGTATCTAATGGAATGACAGGCGGAGTGCCAGCCCGTTTACGAGTAATAAGACGCCGCCGCGGATCGACTAGAGGACGGGCCTGCTACGGCTCACTCGAATATTTTGACGGGTTGATGCAACCGCCGAGGGCGTGAGCGACGGCGCGAGGAGGATAAACAAGACCAACCAAGTCAACAGCCCAAAGCGGAACGGTTTCCAGGGCGTTTTGATTCGACAGATGTAAATGGGAAAGGAGCGTCGATATCGAAAACAATGCTTCCAGACAAGCGAGTCTCTAAGACTTCATCTCCTTCCTACAGACCATACGGACCCCGCAGCCGCAATCGCTCACGCGTGGACAAACTGGGTCATGACTGGTAGTACCAAGTCACCACCAAAACTCATAAGGAGAACAGGCCACGCGGATACGCCGCGGTCAAGCAATCAAGCCAGCCTCCCTGGTTATCTCCTCACTGTTATCTCCTCACTGGCCGGAGAGCTCCGAGCCCGCCAAAGATGCATCTGCACAATCTCCGGTTGAACCACGGCGCGGCTCTCGTCTAGCTTACGTCCTCGGGCTGCGCTGATGACGTCCCACGTCGCCCCAACCACTCACGATTAGACGTGTTCCTGTATTTTCTTCCTCAGTATATTTATTCACAGTATGTTTATGGAATAACGAGCATGACAGCGAATGTTTTGATTTCCTTTGCTCTCCTCCCAGGATCCTTTCTTTATTGCTACTTGTGCGTTGCGAGGCGTTGGATAGGTGTGTTCAGGGGAGGTGGGGAGGTGAAGCAAGCAAGACCAGGGAAAGGTTTTTTTTCCCCGGGCATAGACCACCATGCATAATGGAGGCATAGGAGTGTATAGACGGGCTGCCGTCTCAGGCATCAATCAACACGATGACTTGGCGTCAGCTGCCCACGAGCAGCGCAATTCACAGGGTGGACAGGCATAAGAGCAGATGCGAAGCTAAATGCGAGTGTTAAACCGCGTAATTGATTAATGAATTTGCAAATTTGCCCAGCGAGTCGTGACAATCGTGTTGTCGATTTTGCCCAACTCCCAACTCCTAGAATTTTCCCACCCAGCCCAGTAAACTTTTCCACATACGTGCGTATCATGTACCGCATAACTTCGAAAATGAATGGCCTCTAAAGTACTGCCAACACATGCTTCCCCCAGCCAAAGGCCACGCGCTCATTCCTTTCCAACAAAGGCGGGATTCTGCTCCATTGTCGAAGAAATGTACCCCCTCAGCGCCGCCCATCGATTTGCCGTCGCCGCAGGCTGAACGGCATTATTCGCCATCTTACCCTCAGTCGGGCGTGGGCATCCGTCTCCATCGCAGCACGGCCTCCCGCCGCGGCGCCAAACCCCTCAGGCGTCTCGGCCAGCTTGGCCATGCTAACACCAAACCGCTCCATCTCCCCCCTAACAACCTTCTCCTTCCTCTTCAACGCGCCCTTCTTGCTCTTCAAGCTCTTGTGCCTAATCTTGCCGTCCAGCACCTCCAGCCCGCCCTCCCCATCCTCCAGCTCGGGCAGCGCAGCGGCGAGGCCGGCGAGGTTCGTGCTGAGCTTGTTTCCCGGGCGGCGGGTCCGGCGCGGCTTCGACACGCGGGAGGAGGCAGTGGTGGCGATGCGGGAGACGAAGGAGGAGTGCTTGATGAGGCGCTTGTCGCGCTTGGAGGAGAGGAAGTCGTCTGAGACGGCGGCGCCGGCGCGGAATGTCTTTGCGGGGGTTAGGGGGTGGATTTTCCCGGCGATGCGCTGCTGGCGGAGGGTGCGGGCGGAGGGCTTCTTGAGGGACGGAGGGAGGGGGCGCCTGGGTTTGTCAGTGGCGGGTTGTGGTTTGGGGGTCGTTGGGCGTGTTACCATTTTGGATATGTGGTTTGGGGTGTTTTGAGTTGGTTTGTTGCTGGTGGTGATTGGTGTTGGTGGTTGTAGAAAAAGTTGAGTAGGGTTGAGGAATTGCGGAGGGGAGATAAGATAGAGATGGAGCTGCTGCGGGACCCCACCAGGGTCTCCAGACGACGTCGGAGCTGTGATTGGAGCAGTCTACGTCGACTTTGAAGACGCAAGATGCAAGGCTTCTGGTTTCGTTGCCAAATTTAGAAAGTTTGGTAGGTTTTGTCATAGCAAGTTGGTGCGATTTGTTCTGTGGGTGGTATATATTTGTAGATTAATACGCGTAGTTGACTATCAGCCAGACTTTTCATAGTTCAAGCCATCATCAAGGTTCCTACAACGCTGTCGGTAGTAGAACTCACAGCACTTTAAAGTAGTCATAACGATTAGTTATTACAGTATTCTTGCTCTTGAATTACATCATGGTACGCCAGCAGCTTTGCCCAAGGCCCCGCTTCCGCGACTGCTGAATATGGTGACGATGCCGAATCCAACGTAGAAGAGGGCCTACATTCTCAGATTAGCCGTCTTGGCCCTGTTTCAGGACACGGGGTAAGAAACACGCCGGCGACTTACCACTGGGTATGCAACGAGCCCGCGCACGCTGCTCATCCTCCCTATCGCTAGAAGATGTCAGTATTCTCGCGCGTCGCCAGATTGGACCCGGGGTCTTACCGCAGAACATGGCGCTCGAACTCAGCGTCGACCAGCAAATCGCAGCGCTCGTGAGGAGATATCCAGCCATCGAATCCAACGGCACGGCGGTGCCAACCAGCGACGTGATAACCAGGGGTAGCAAACAGTACCCCAGTACACTTGCGCTCCGGGCTAACGTGAGGGTGCTGCTCAACTGGGCCGCCGGCCCTGTCATCGGGCGATGGCTCTGCGTCCGGCGTATCGGGCGTCATGAGACTGAGGATCGTGTGTAGTATGGACGTGCCCATGAGGGCGAGGCCGTAGATGTAGCCGAAGTGGACTCTCCCGCTGAAGAGGAGGAAGGAGCCGAAGAGGAAGAAGAGAAGGATGGGGCCGGCGAGGTCGGAGTCGTCCATCATGTGGCGGTCGATGCGGCCGAAGGGGTTGAGAACGGCGAGTGTCTTGGAGGGAGTCAGCGTCGTCCTGCCATCTTACAAGGGGAGTACCGCCACAAACCTTGGCCTTGACGTGCCCGAAATTAACGCCCAGCTCCTCCAGCAAAGGCGGCTCGGTATCGTACCCCTCGGTCGAAAACGCCGCGAGCCAACCCGTCCGCAGACCACCCTGCTCGCCCATGCGCCCGCTCACGCCTGGCGGTGCAGCGCCGCCGAAGCCAGCGTAGTTCATGGTCCCTGCGGGCGCGCCGAAGCCGTAGTTGCCCTGGGAGGTTGACGCGGCATCTGGGGCGCCGGAGGGGTAGGAGGAGGAGTAGAATTGGAGGTTTTGGGCGGATGCGCCGTATTGGTTTGGCTGGGCGCCGTAGGGTTGTGACATTTTGGGTGGTAGCGTGTGGCGGTGTGTTTTCGAGGTGTTTTCGAGGTAATTATACCTGGGCGATATCTGGGGTTTGTTGGAGGAGGCGTCGAGGCAAGGGAGGGTTGTAAAGGAGCGTTCGTGTTGGATCGCGTGGTTGAAGGGTAGAAAGGGTTTCTCAATTGGCGGCGCGTACGTCGTGTAGACACGTACGTCAGTACTCCCTCCGTACAGAGCTGTAAATTGACGTTCCAGTACGAAGTACTTGTGCTGGTGGGGTCGCTATGGAGGGGGCATTTCCATCGCAGCTAAACTACCCGGGATGACTCTATTTTGTTCAGAAAAAACTGCCCCGCGACACAGCTCAAAGGATGGAAAAGGTTGATCACCTCCGAAGGGAGATTTCCAAAACGCGAGGGCTGAGCTGGCAGACCTGAGATCCCAGCTCGCCGTGGCGGAATCGGAGCAGAGGGACGCCGAGGAGAGCAATGCTTGGAAGTGGCCGTTGAAGGAATCCGAGTATGAACGATACGGACGGCAGATGGTTGTGCCCAACTTTGGTCTGCAGGGTATTACTCTCCCCCTACTACTCTCTATAATATACAGTTTCTGCAAGACAATCTGACAGGCGAAGCAGGTCAACTGAGGTTAAAAAGAGCAAAAGTATTGGTCGTGGGCGCAGGCGGCCTCGGATGCCCAGCAGCTGCGTACCTCGCTGGAGCAGGCGTCGGCGTGCTGGGGCTCGTCGACGGGGATGAGGTTGAGGTTTCGAATCTGCATAGGCAGATTGCGCACTCGACTGGTCGGGTGGGCGTGAGTAAGGTTGAGAGTGCGATAACCTATCTTCGAGAGTATGTTGTCTGAGCTCCGTGTTTCCCCCTGTTCCCCCATCGTGGAAAGACTTGCGTTGGAGACGCTCCACTGACGAAAAACAGACTGAATCCAACCATCACATACAAGGCACACCAGGAACACCTCTCTCCCCAAAACGCAGAGCACGTCGTACCCAATATGACCCTCGTCCTCGACTGCACCGGACCGACCACCCCACCTCACGCTACCTCATCTCTGACATTTGCGTGCTTCTCAACAAGCCTCTTGTCTCTGCATCTGCCTTCCAATCTTTCAGGGCACGCTCATCGTGCTGAACAGCCCGCCCAGCGCGGGGACCATGCTACCGCTGTGTTTTCCCACGACCACCTCCCCCGGAGAGCGTCGTCGGTTGTGGTGAAGGCGGCATCGTGGGGCCAGTAGTGGGCGTGATGGGTGTATTACAAGCTCTCGAGGCCATTAAGCTGGTAGTCAGGGGGGAGCTGGAGCAAGATCAAGTGCATGAGCCGAGAGAGCAGACGATGCTGCTCTTTAGCGGCATGGGCGGCGCACCATTCCGGTCTGTGCGGATGAGGGGCAAGAGGAAAGACTGCTTCGCTTGCTCAACAGAGGGGAACTTGACTCTTGAGAAGCTCAGGGATTCGATGGACTATGTCCAGTTCTGCGGGGTGAATATGCCAGTCCAGGTGCTGCGGTCGGAGGAACGCATTTCGGCAGAGGAGTATGCGCGTGTGGTGCGGGCCAAGGAGAAGCATCTACTGCTCGACGTGCGAGAAAAGGAACACTTTGGGCTCTGCACGATGGAAGGGGCTGTCAACATTCCCATCGGCCGCTTTACAAGTCACCGTACGGTCGACGTGCCGTCAGACTGGATCCCGCTGGACCTGCCCCCCGACGCACCCATCTACGTTGTCTGTCGCGTGGGCAACGATTCGCAGATTGCGGCGCGGAAACTCAAGGATCTAGGCTTGGATCGCAGTGGGGAGCGGTTTGTCGGCGACATTAACGGCGGGCCTCAGAGCATGGAAGAACGCAGTGGATCCTACGTTGCCCTTGATTTGATAAGATGTGGAGAGTATATAGGAAATTGTGTCGTCTCGACTGGAATATCAACATTGTACATACGCATTCTGCCCGTAACACTCTTGTCATCTGGACGTGTAGGACTATGGCCCCTATCCCTCAAGCATTGCAGCTCATGACGTGTCCACACCATCAGCACCCGTGGCTTTCGCCAGCTTGCTGTCCAACCACAAAACATAGCAAAGCGCATTACACAAACGCTCTTGTCTTCTTCTTGTTGAATGCACGCTGATCCTTTAGCCACTGTCGGTACCCGGCAACGCTCTGAATCTTTTCGCCGGTAGAAGTCGGGGACTAGAAGAGAAAGAAAGCTGTTAGTCATCTGAGGTTAAGCCCAGGCAAAAGGGAAATTCATGGACGAAATGGGAGAGGCTTACCCGGGTTGTTGGTACTGGAATTAGAAGGGTTGACACGATGCTTCTTAACTCTGGAGAAGAACTGGCTCTCCTTCTGCATCATCTGGGCCTTGAGACGGCGGTTGGCCAGGTAGAACACCTGGTTGCCGATGCTGGGGCCAATCAGCCAGCCCATGGCCGTGCAGGCCAGTGTCATGAGACCGAGAGTCATGAAGGGGTCCAGAGGAATCTGCATGACTAGAGGCTCTGCCAGGCCGGTGGACAGCAGGACGGCACCGCCTGCGCCGCCAACAAGGGCAGAGCTCACCGAGAAGAGGAGCTGGATGCGGCGTCGGCGGACACGCAGCTTGAAGAATGAATCCCAGTCGAGTGCAGAAGTCGAGGCACCGGGAGCGGAACTTGTTGCCTGCGACGCAGCGCTGGCGAAGGATCGCTTGGCGGAGACGAGGCTAGATGTCGATTGGGGGATGCGAGGCTGCGTCGAGAGGCTGGAGGCCGGCTTGGCTTGAGAGATGGCAGACTTTGCGTGCGAGCTTTGCCAGGCCATGGTTGGCCCTAGACCAGCCATAGGCCACTAGCATGCCTTGCCGCTGTTGCTGGAGAGGAGACTGGGCGATGCAGGCGCTCGAGAGGGAAGCTCTGGGGCAGCATCGAATGAGGTTGGAGCGGCTGGCGGACGGGGCGGGCCACCGCATGGCGAGGGTCTTCAGAGACGAGGACATGGTCGACAGCGACGGGAGGCGACAGGAGGCGACGACGAGAGTGGAGATTCTGACACCCGATGGACTAATTGCGCATGGGAGTGCGAGCGGGAGAGCGGAGAGTTCCCGTGGGGGTGACGGGCGATGCGAGGCTGATGATGAGAAATGGGGAGATGAAGGTTGGACGGTTGGACGGAGCTGGCGAGCTCAAGCCACGGGAAGCCACGGGAAAAATGCTGGCGGTTCATCTTTAGCGCGACGGGGCAAGCGCAGGCGCGTTTTAGGTGCTGGGCTACTGGTACTCCATACTTCTCCACATGTACCTGGTCTTGGCGTTTTGTATAGATGGAAGATGCTGAGGAAATAAGGAGTAATGGTAATGGGGGTATCCGGATATAATATTTATATATATATATGTATTTTTTATCATTTTTTTTTTGTTAAAAAAAAGATTCAAAATCGCGTGTTCTGGCAGTCACTGCGTTCTGTTGAAAGGTCAAGGACGACGTTGGTAAGGGCATAATTGTGGCTCAAGCGGGACGCATGCTGGAACACACTTTTTATATTAGAGATAATTCTGGGGAGACAATAATACATCTTCTTCCCAATGGCAAATAAAAATGACAGCAATGATCCCTTTATTATTGAGTTCCATGCGAATGTCAAGTTTATTCGTGTAATGTACCATATGTGACTACCCAATCATCTAGTATACAGCACCCAGCACCCTTCTCATCCATTCATCATACATCTTCCATGAATTTGAGAACCTAGCAGGCTGCAGGAAGCGCAGGCTGATCCGTTGGCACGTTGAACAAATCCACCTCGGCCGCCCGCCGCCTAACCAGACCGGGCAGCACCTCGCCGTTACCCTTGTTCCACTGCGGCAGCTCAGACTCAGCAACCGTCTTGGGGTCTTCGCCTGCGTTGAGGCGGGAGAGGAGGGTAGAGGACCGGACGTTGCCGCAGCCGACGTTGAAGGCCCAGCTGACGAGGGCGCTGTACTGGTTGAGGTTGAGCGTTACGGGCCCGGCGGTTTGGGTGGTGATGCAGTCCTGGGCAACCTAGAGATGTGTTAATACTGCTGCGAATTTCTGATGCGACTGGCTCAGAAGATTTCTAAGCTTTTGTCACTTACACCTAGATCGCCGGCGAGGAGTTTCTTGCCATCGTCCTCGGAAAGAGGGATGGGGTATGGGACCTCGGAACATCCAGACTGCACGCAGAGATGGCCGTAGCCGACGGTGGGGTGGCCGGTAGCATCGACGTCTACGATGATTCGTTTAGTAACCACGATATCCGTGATGCGATTCGTATTCAGACTTGACTTACAGACGTCAGGGACGAAACCCTCAAACTCGGCAACGAGATCGACGCCGGCTGGGGCGACTGGGGGGCCGGTGCAGGCCTGGACGGCAGCGGCTCCGAGCAGCATCATGAGGGTGGATTGAGAAACCATTTTGAAGATTCTATGTGCCTTGGAAATACAGACGCTCTGTTTCTTACTTGTCAGGCGGAGGTTTTGAGCGTGTCCTTGAGTATACGTGGTTGGCTTATGAAATTGCTTGATTGATGATCTTCGAAACCATCCCACGCGTCGGATAACATGCTTTTATAGTTTCCAGGCTGCATAGTCTCGGCCGAATACGTCACAGGAGCGGCACGGCCGGTGTTGATCGTTCATAAGCTCAAGTTCAGCTCATGTTTCGAATCGCTCCCTTGGAGACATGATCGCCCCCCTCTCCGGGCACCTTGGGGCAGGCCGGCGAACTGAGGTTTGCGTGCAAGACATGTGTGGGTGGCATTCATGATGGGACGCAGGGGCGATGGGAATAAGAGCCATGCTAAATTATGCCTTGTCTCTGGATCGGACGCATAAGCAGCAGCCTTGATCGACGCTGTGGGAAAGGGTATCGAGATGGAATGTCCCGACCGGGCTGTGTAAGTCGGGTTTGGACGAGGTACATGTCTTCAGTGGCAAAACGGGTGAGACAGCATGTGCTTTTTAGGAAAGGGGACGGCGTGATGATTAGCCGTGGCCCCAGGGTGCTTACGGGTGGGGCCGGGTCAGGTCCGAGGCTTCCCACATTGAGGTGCCGGGCAGGTCCGCCAAGTCGCCGCAGGAGATCTGTGCCTCTTCAGGGTCCTCACGAATCGGATCTACAGCGCGGTTTGACGTAAACGGCCAGGGCTCGTCCAAAAGGAGATATCAACGCGGGTGCTATTCCACAGCGCTTGCTTGGCTGACGCACCGCGGGCTGACGCACCGCATCGGCCTATCCAGTGATCTGGTTCGCCTCGGCTTGTAGAGCCACTTGTCTGCCGCTGATGTGTACTTTACGGGCTTGGGACTGACGCGAGGTGCGCTGTAGATCCTGATGGCGGCACTGCATCGAATGAGACGAACCACCATCCCTCCGCAGGTAAAGCGAGGCCTACCACATGAGGTCGCCATCTTCCTTGCAACCATTACCGCAGCGCCAGCCAGATCGCTGAGAGCGCGCGCTCGCTTGTCCTTTCAACGTTGAACTGTTGAGTAGAGGCTCGCACTGGATGTTTATGCAAAGGCGACCAGCGCGATTACGCTGGCTGATATGCCAAGAGCATCTGCCATTGTTGCCTAGAATTTGCGGTCTCAATATGGTACTAGGCCCGGCGTGAATTGTATCGAAAAACTCCGAAGTTCGTCTACGCAGTCCGATACAGCAGAATATGATAGGGGCAGTTGGGTGGTGGGACTGAGTCACCTTCGTAGTCGCCTCGTGGGTACTCAGTTCGAAGTGGTGCTGTTTTCGCCACGTCGCAAACAGCATCAAACATGAGCCTGAGGGTTTAAATGAGGATGAGTGATCACTGATGGGGGGCTGGAAAGAAGGGCATGTGATGGGCCTCCGTCAGCAAAGTGCGTGCGTCATGAGATTTAGACCTAATACAGTAGCGCCTCCCATTTTTGCACTCTTCCAGGTCGTCATTACCAGTGAGACGCGACACCGGTCGGCTGCATCGTGATTAACGGCAAATAAATGTGATTCTTTAAGCGCTATAGGGTTTCGTTCGCAGAGGTCCGGTCACGGTTGTTGGGAGTAATCGATCGCAGTCGCCCTTGTGACGCTTACCGCTGTTGGTATGCCAATAGTAGTGCAGGTATTCCTCCACGTGGACCATTTGCACTCTTCCTCGCTGAAAAACCTGGCATAGATCAAGCGTACGCACACAGTAGTTGACGTGTTACTGATACGAAACATTAAGAAGCCAGTGCTGGCTGTGTTGGGCCAAATTGGCAAGCGTTCTTTATTTTGCCCCTAGTTACGTTGGTTGTACAGTGGGGTGCAAAAAGTATTTGGAACACTTTCTGTACTAGGTAGTGCCTCAGGCAATACCTGGATGCGATTTCTTTATATAATATCACGAAATATTATATATAGGCATAGAAAATTTATTACTTTCCGCAAGATCTATTAGAGGATTATCTTAGTATTAGGGTTTTTTTTTTTTTTTTTTTTTTTTTTTTTTTTTTTTTTTTTAAATATATTGCCCAGAAGTATTGGATAGACCTAGGGATCTCCCGGTAGTTAGTACAAAGAGTGTTCCAAATACTTTTTGCAACCCACTGTATCAATGACCAACTTTAGCCACGGCACTCACCGCTTTGGCGCACGGGTGGCACATGAGTTGGCAGAACTCAAAGCCGTCGTCACCCCATAGCAATCTTCCACCGCCACCTCTGTGCATCTACATTCGCCAAATTTTTGTCATCTAAGAGTGCGCTTTCTAATGAGTCCTCAAACACACTCTTGCGTCATTTGCGGATATATCATCGGTGATTATGACAGTCCGGACTCTTCTTGGACAGCGCTGTTTCGCATTCGTAAGGTCCAACAGAATCCTCCTCATGCTAGAGCTAATCGAAGCCAGTCTATTCGATCGAAGAGCGAGTCTCAGTCACAGGAGTAGGCTTTTTTAATGATCTCGAAGCTAGTTACTTGGTAGCTCCTCTTGATTATGGCGCGCGCTGGGACACCTCGGAATCCATGGTCCAAATTGGAGTTATTCGTCAGCAGCCGATCGATGGCCGGTACGGCTTTCCCTTCCATGAAGCTTGTTGGTCACTTCTAGAGCAAGCCCATCTCCCTACACTAATCCCTCAGAGACGTCTATTTGAAGTCTGCTGCTCGCTACCATTTTCAGATCGACTAGATTGCGTTACCTGGGGCCATAGTTTTGAGGGCCTAATAGCAGTAGATGACGACACCTACCCTTGGGAGGACCTCTTTATTGACCAAGAGCTCGCTTTCGCACAAAACAACCCCTACATGGTACCAGAGATTCAGCAGCTACCTTACGAAACTCCTATATCGCCACATATCTCCAAGGTAGTATCAAAAACCAACGACATCTTTACCAAAGTCCCACTAGAAATTATTACTTCTATTGCACTACGCCTGCCCACAAGCGACTATCTTAATACTCGCTTAGTATTTCGATCATTTCATCCCGTCTTTTACACTCAGCAATTCTGGGCCTCCAGGTTCCTACCGAATGCCGATCGGTCTTGGGTTTTCGAGTCACAAAATTGGGAAATGGCATGCGACTGGTTATGGATTTATCGCCGCACGGCTAATGGCTCACCCATGATGAAGAACCGCGAGAGAGTTTGGCGACTAGTCGAAAAAGTCAAGACAATACTATGTTTAGAGTGGACTGACCCCATCACATATTCCGTTGCTGACGTGGCCAACATCAATTGGCTTAGAGCGGCCGGGGATGTACGGCTTGACACACAACAGCCAAACCAGCGCTTTAACGGAGGCTGCCGTCAGTTTCATGAGAGGCAGGTCTACATACCGCCGGATGAACTATTGCATTTATCATTTTCTTTTATCCAACTTGGGGATGCCACATACATCACCGGGATCGGGTTCAATCTAATCCGGGGGTAGGACGATTCGGCTGGGATATATGGCAGATGACGAGCACATTGTAAACCTCACATACCTGACCGGATTTAATGTAGCCGTCGGATCAAGAGGCATACAGGGCATCCAGTGCATTCTCGATAATGACCGAAAATCACCATGGATTGGATGTCCAGATAACGCTCCAATGACGAAACGTCTCAGGTTCATTAGTCCTATCACGAGTATTGAAGCTGCGTTCGATGTAAGCTCATTTCCTTCTGTTTTGTGAGTTACCACTAATAGTGTAGGGTTATAAGATGGTCAGCCTGGCTGCTAGTGGCTGTGTTCGCCCTGGCCAAGATAACTTGCTCGATTCGGCATTTTGGTATCCTCAGATCCCCGGTCCAGAATTACATCTGAACGAGGGTAGCTTTACGGCAAGGGAGACCGCCATTACTAGATACGACCCAATTTACTGGACAATGTTCGGAGGACCCGCTGGCATGTACCTTGAGTTATTAACCGGGATATCAGTCACTGATGATGCCGGGTGCCTGAGGGCTATTGAATTCCACTACAACGGCGAGGATGTCCCTCCGGAATGCAGTAAAATAGGGAAATGTACGCCTTCTGACTATGCTAAAACCATGCACTTTAAGATCGACGGCCCCAGTGGAGAAGTCATCAATTCTTTAATAGTTTATATCCGTCAATATCCCACCGCAAGATTATGGTATTATAAGTCGGGAGTCTTAGAGTCATTCAAGGTATGCTCCTTATATTTTTATACTTACCCTATTTAATATAACTTAGGTTTCAACTAATTATGGAAATTCATATCACTTCACCTCAATGCCACAGAGGACAACCCATCGTACTGATTCTATTGAAAAAACTATAACATTAGTTGACGGGTCTACTATAAATGGGCTCTACTGGACTCAGGTATGTATATGCTTAGACTGCTTTCAGGTTGGTTCACTAACCATCAGCAGCATCAAAACAGAATCATGGCTTTGGGGGCAATCTCAGAAATAGGTTAAGGCTGGAAGTCAAAAATAAATGCAAGCACTAGCTATAGCTGGAATCAAATTACAGGAAGACAAAGCAAGTAAGAGATAGAAACCCCTATCAACTAAAACACTTTCGAAAAGTACGATGCTTCCCTGACCTCCGTTATTTGGATGTTAGTTCGACAAGTTCCATAAGGAGCATGTGCATCCAGTATTCGTCTTTTTTAAAATGTAAGGCGACCCCGGTATAATCCACGTAATTAGAACTAAAGTCTTGTAAAGTGTCTGTATCTGACGAGAGTGTATAGTACCGCGAGTAATGTCCCACGGTGATAATACCATACATGGCCTCGCTTGATGGTGCGTTCGCGTCACGCGCCTGGCCCATATAAGCAGCGAGTTGCTCCATTGCATCACGCCACACAGTGTCAGAGCTCTCGTTACTGACACGCTTATTTTCGATTAGAATGACCTTCTTTGGGACGCCATTATGGACATATCGGACGGCGAAATCAGCTTTCTTTTTAGACGTTCTATTTGGATTTGCCTGGGCCTCGATGGCGTAGTTGTTCTCAACCCTGAAGTAAAGTTGCAGGATGTTGTTCCATAGAGCATCGACGGCATTCTCCAAGGAATCCTTTTTAAGTTCCTTGTACAACGATTGGATAGATGGCCATCTCATGTACTTGAATGCCAATTAGCTTGAGAATATGAGTCATCTGTGATGAACTTACTCCCCAATCCTTGGTGTCGTCCTCGGCCTCAGCCTTGCCTTGACCCTTCTTGCCCTTGCCCTTATCGTCGTGCTTTGTCATTTCTAAAGTTTTGGCTCAGTTGTAAAAGATGTTGCGCGATAGAAGCTGTCTTGCGTAGCGGGTAATATCACCTCCAACTTACAAGCAGAGCCGCTGCTTATATAGCTCGAGGGTTCCCATTCGAGGGCCGCATTAGCGTCGTTTCTTGCAAAATTAAAGGCTTTCATTGCCGCGCGCTTCCCAACTCCCCCGGTCCAATTATTACCGGACGTGGCCTGTATGGCAACCGTGGCCAGCCGTGGTTATGCAGTGATTGGCATCCACTAGGGTAGCGCATTAGGCAGCGGCTCCCGAATGATGTCTGCTCCGGTGGTCTGACAGGAGATGCAACGGTGACGGGCGCTTCCCTTTGCTGTTTCATAACAGAAGATTTTTGGGCAAAAGGCTGGAAGAATTATAAATCAAGTTTACTGTAACCAAGGAAATTAATTAATAACAGGGCTGAGTTTTAGTTGATCAGGCAAACTGATCCTGTCTGCCAACCGTTAGCCGCTGACTGAAGTCCCATGCTCTGTGGTTACCCTCAAAGAGTTGAGGACCCAGTGTTTTCCCACCAGTCTGCCTCGGGCGCTTAACAGTTGGTTGGCCATGCAAACCGTGAGTTCCGTGATCTGAGAGGCAGCCAGCCTCCATAAATACACTGCATCATGGCTTGTCATTATTCACATCGCCATGGCCATCACTCGAGCGCAATTGGCGGCTCAGAAGGGGCATGCATCTTCGGCGTCAAAAGATCAAGGTACTGTTTCATCAAGCGCCGAAGTTATTTGTGACAGAAATAGGCCGGGAACGCCGGGGGCCGCCAGGATAGGCAGAGACAAGAAAAAGATGGTTTAAAGTATCTGTACTTGGATACGTGTTAAACCAAAGGCCAATTATACAATGCGAGAGGCATTTCTACAATACGTAGTTAGGATAGTAAATATGAGGCTTGTGTATAGTAGAAGAAAGTCATATATTAGACTACCCTAGTTAAGCCTAGTGTGTATAGTTAACCTAAATCCTCGAGTAAGAAGCGGGGAACAATAGTCAGGACAATCAATAAGCACAATCACGGTGCTGCGGTTCAACACATGGATGCTTTATATACTACCACACACTAGAGGGTTTAACATCAGGGTACATCCAAGCAAAGAGCTGGTTTCGCTAGAGAAACAGTGGTGGGGAAGAGACTGATACTGAGACAGCTAGCCCATTACCCTACCACGCAGTCCAGCTCGAATAGCAGAAGGCGTTGGATAATTACTTCGTTGGCTCCTTTTATGCCGTACAGGCGGTGGGATGGGCGTCATCTTACCGACATCGCTTCTGATGCTAGTGTTCCATGCCGTGTTCAGTGCAAAACTGACCAAGTAGTCGCAGAAATTGGTTGAACTAGTGGTCCTCTTCCCCTGCCTATCCATGCTTTCTTCAACGTCCAAGGCTAGCTTACACTATCAACCACTCACCAATAGATGATGGATGATGCTGAACGCCATTCCTATTTCCTTGTCTCATGTTCCTTTCAAATTCTCGTTGGAACTCAACTCCTATAAGCTAGACACTCAACCTGCCTGTACTACCAGCCTCGTTGAATTTACAGCCACCCCATGATTCATAACTAGAGCATCAAGCTTCCAGCTACATCTTGTTTGCTACCGTGAATCAGCTATTGCCGGCCAATACCTTCAACATGACGTACTGCGCCTCCCCACATCTCTCGCCCTGTGCCAAAACCTTGAACCCCAGCGACTCATACAATGGCTTCCCAGAGGCGCGGCAATCAACCAGACGTGCGTTCCATCCTTCTCCGCCCTGTCCATGCCCCATCGCGTAAGGAGCTTTCCGATTCCTCTGCCGCGAAGCTTCTCGTCCACAGCAATGCTGTTGAGCGCTACGTGACCTCCGGGTTAGCACATTACATCCTTCCTTCCGTAACTTGGATCCATTGTGGTGGGTTTTGTCACTTACTCCACATCTTATTCATCGGGCGGTCTTCAAATTCGCCTTTGCAGGACTCGAGCAGCTCGGTTATGGATGCGCCTGCTTTGTTTGCGGCTTCCACGTCGATATAAGCCGGGGGGGCTGCCGGTTGCTTCTTCTGCTGCTGCTCTGGCTCTTCTTTCTCCGCCGCGGACTCTTCACTCGGCGGCGCAAACCACCCTGCGCAGCCGACAATCTCCTCGTCGCCGTTCGCATCTACGTTTACAGCCACGATATGATGCGCATTGCTTCTATCGAGGTCTCGTCGGAAGCCGCGCTCTATCCATTCGAGCTGGTCTCGCACGCCGGGCTCAGAGTTGCCTATCCTGATATGCTATCCTGATATCATCTCTGCTATACTGCTATATCCGATATGATATATATCAGATATCAGATAAAGCCTTGCTCCCTTATCCTGATATCAGGATAGATATCAGGATAGATGTCAGCATAAGCTGTGAGCTCTGGTTGGCTAGATTTCGTATCATCAGCTGATAAGATTTGGTGCATCGTTTTGGAAAGTCTCCAAATCCCTCATATTGTGGCCTTTTTGATAGTGTAGATAGGATATGTCCCCTTACATAGTTCCATGAAGCTACACTTAACTATGCTCTCTTCCCCTTGCCAGCCTGAAGACTGCACGTCGCAATCCTATATGAGCATGGGCTCTGCTCTTGATGCAGATTCAGCACCATCTGAGGTCCTGAACTTCGATTGTATATTCCGCGCGATATATCCAAATAAAGGCCAGCTAGGACCTTCGGGGAAACGCAGAACAAAAGGGGCGGTAGTATATGAATGTCTGGTCTGTGCATCTGATCAGCCCTGGTCAAATCCTAAACGCGACAATGCTATATATCATGCGAAGCGTAAACACAGCGATATCGTCAATTCCTCAGACAACATGACGTTCGATCGATCATCAGACATTGGTGTTCCGCCAAAGCAGGCCAGGCTCGGCGATTATTATACGGCAAACCCATCTGAGTCAGCCCTCCGCAGAGTATTCAACGCTCAGCGCTACACTGAGAGCATGGTTGGCCTCCTCACACGCCGTCGGCTACCCTTTTCCGCAGTTTTATGGGATGAGATGCAAGAAATTATGCTAGCTTGTAACCCCGCAATTGAGGATCTAATTATGACATCACGGCATGAAGCAATGCGTCATATTACTGCAAACTTTAACCTCTATCAGTCGCAGTTAAAAGCCAAGCTGCAAAGTGCTATTTCAAAGGTCCATATCTCATCTGACCCTCTGGACATCGCCACATCGTCATGGTGTACTGGCAATATGTGCGAGATGGGTTGATAAGGACTACCAAGCTAGGAGAGCGCTGTTACGTCTCGTAGAGATTCGACACAGCCATTCTGGCGAGCATCAGGCTGATCTTATTTTATCAACACTCAGCCTATACGGCATCAGCAATAGACTCGGCTGTCATACTGGCGATAATGCGACTTCGAACGACACTTGTCTACAGCATTTATCAACTAAACTGAAACGTGATCATTATGTGAGCCGTGGTTCTAGTACTCTCCTCCTAGTTATCCTAATTTTACTACAGATTGACTGGGATCCAAAACGGAACCGTATACGTTGTATACTTCACATTATCAATTTATCGCTTCAGGCCTTTCTTTTCGCATCCTCGCAGGAGGCACTCCAAGCTGCCCTTGCTGCTGCAAGCGATGTAACTGGTGACAAGCTCTATGAACAGTTCTGTCTATCTATGTACAATGCGTCCTGTGGTGATGTGTCAAACCAACTAGATCAGACGGGAGCTAAGTTGAAGAGGAATCCACCACAGAGGTTAGACAAAGGATCAAATGAAGGTGGTAGGAAGGGTTGGGTCTTGATTCCTGCCTTGCGCAAACTACACCGGATCGGGTTATGGCTGCGGAACTCGACCATACATAGCGATGCATGGGACGAGCGCATCAATCTACGTCTTGGCATTGATAATGATACACGCTGGAATTCATGGTATAGGATGATCGATAATCTAGTCAGGAAAAAACAGCTAGTAAAGCAATTCTTGCTTGACTATGACAAATGTTTAGGCGATGATATTCTCACCTCTACAGATTGGGATTACTTGGAGAAAACGCATGCATTTCTCCAGCCTTTCACATCAACGACACTGTGGGCACAGGGTGCGACAACAACGCTCTCGCAGACCCTAATGATTATGGACATACTTCTCCGCCACTATGAGCAGAAGAAAGTAAGGCTTTTACGATGCTATCCCTTATTTAGTTAGTTTGAACAAGACCAGATACTAATACTCTCTGCAGGTGTTCTATGAAACAGAGGAAAATCATGATTCTCTGATGCTGCACTCGATTCATATGGGCTGGTTTGTGCTGAACAAGTACTACGCCATATCCGATGAGTCACCTATCTATGCAACAGCCCTTCTTCTTGACCCATCGAAAAGAGCGCGATACCTTGAGTTGCATTGGAAAGAAGATTGGGCAGCGACTGCCATTAGTCGTGCACGTACAATCTGGGAGGAAGAATACAAGATCGTGCCTGACCTCAAACCTACACATATACCGACGAAAGAATCTAGCTCGCAGCAGGGGCAGCCAAATGAGCTTGATCGACTTCTTAATGAAATCATGGTCGCCAAGGATCTAACTAGGGACGTAGACGACTTTGAGAACTTTATTCGAGGCCAGCCGATAAAAATTGATGGCTCTCCACTTTCCTGGTGGTGTCAGAGAGATCAAATTCGGACATACCCGCGCCTCAGTCGTATGGCCATTGATGTACTATCTGTTCCGCCCGGATCTGCTGATGCAGAGTCAGCATTCAGTGGCGGTAGACGTACTCTATCATGGGACCGCGAACGGATGTCCTGCACAAATCTCGAGAAGGTCGAATGTATTGGAAATTGGCTGCGTGAAGAACTCATCGTACCATCCTCACGTGGTGGTAGAGGGCTTGTTGTTGATGGCGAAATAGGCCACAGTAATATTCAGGTTGATTTAGATGATGATCTAGACTAGAACTGAGTTTCGCGTATGTTGGGTGCTATTGGTCATATCATCTCTGCTAAGGGTGCTATCCTGATATCATCTCTGCTATCCTGCTAAGCCGATATCATATCAGGATAGTATGTTATCCTGATATCAAGATAATTTATCATATCGGATATGATATCAGGATAGGCAAGTCTGACTGGATGGTCTGCTGATGTTTTCTTGCTGGAGCCTATACGCTCCTTTTGCCCTCGATAAAGGAACAGCCTGTATGATTGAGCCTTGGCGGAGGGACATGATTTATCAATGCGCACGATTCGTAGCCCTGCTGCGTTTAGAATTGCATGCCATGATCCCGTAGTATGCTTAAGGGCACCGAGAGACATTCTGACAAGTCAAACGAGGCTGCCTTCCAGTGCCCACCGACTACCGGCATGGTAATTTCATCAATAAGTATTCATAAGCCCAGTTCAAGTGCATCGCGGAGATGGCCCAGAATAGCGATGGCTTTCTCACCAAGCCCAGTATTGTAGGCCATTGCGCCAATGGTAAGTGAGTGCCTTTGATACACTGTTCTTTGAAGTTGTGAGGTATAGCTTTGATGCTTTTTAGAGCTTCTCCAGCGACGCAAGCCAATGTTTCTGGAAGGCCGTGAAGAACGACAAGATGTCACAACTGCGGAAAGCTATTGATCAATGCTGCGCACTGGTGACCAAAACCGCCGCCACACCAACAAACGCGTATGGCCAAAACAGCGACCAAGTTCTGTAACGAACGGGAAGCAGAGTACCACGATATAGCAGCCTCAGGCTGAACAACCATGGCTTGTTGAAATGCGTTGATGCGCTAGGCCGACTGGTAGCAAGGCAAAATGGCAACTCCGTCTTGAATGCCTTCTGAGCTGGTGTATTGGCGGTGTTGGAAACATCCTGGTACTTCAAGCTGGCGAGGAAATCTAGAAAGGCGTAGCGGAGCGTTTACATTATCAAAAGCGTGGTATTAACGCAAGGGCAGGAATGAGAGTTTGAGAATGGTCAGACGGGCTGTTCGCCATTGGATCCCTTAGCCTCGCTTGTCTTGTTACGACAGGCATATGCAATCGATCAATTGAATTTGTTTGCGATGATGTTGAGGGGCGGAGGTATATATTCTCGCGTCTTCCTGCCACTCTATCATACATGTCTTCCAGTCCCAGATTTCTGTCACTCACGACAGAAATCCTCCTAATAGTTCTCGTTGGCAATTGCCTCACACCCTTGCTGTAGCAAATGTGTCTGCTATGCTCGTTATCTTGCGTACCTTATTTATTTCTTAGCAGATGGCGGGTATATACCAGTTATCAGCTTCATTCCTATTGTTTCTCGCGTGCTATTTCCCACTTGGATAAGGACTACGTTTCGATAAAGTCCGGCATCTTGCGTGGGTACGCTTGAGCACTAGGAAGACATGGCGAATAACCACATAGTTGAATTAAGGACAAAACGTCGTCGCATGTAAAGCTATTGTAGCTTGAGAAGAGTGCAAATTCAGTAAGCAAGCCATAAGTACTGCATGAATCACACGAGTAGTAATCGCTGCCGCCTTTTCGGCATATCCCAGGACTCGCACGCACGCCAGGGCTATACATAGGCAGACGGATGCAGCCCGGCGTGGTGATATCAACGTTGAGCAGATCCATGTTGTCGCCCTTGGTCGGGTCTGCCGACCCCTCTGTTCTTGCGGTCGCTTTGCAAGTATTACGGACTGAGCCCTTGATTAATCCTTCTTGGTGACGCCGCCCAATACACTCCCGTCTAGCGAGTCAAGGCCGGAGGGCACAGAACCTTTCCTGCCGGAATGGTCCCCCCATGCCAGCGCAGCTTTCGGAGCATCTTTGGGCGAACCAGGTGGTATCTTTTGCCGTCGACGGGGCGCCTGTGGCCTCGCCTCCATGTTCATGCCGTTGAGGTAGTCGCAGGGCACCTTGTTAGCATCACAATCATAGCCAGAGTCGATGACAAAAGCCATAAGTCGAAATCCTGCCAGATGACGGGATGGCGTAGCCGACGGACTTGGCAGCGTTGTCTTGCATCTCGCTATCATTATTAGTCTCGAGAGCTCCCCCGTGGACTTGGCCTCAATAAGTTCCATCGGATATGGTCTACCACAGGATACCAATCGAGTGATCATCACCATTAAATAATTCTGGAGAGCGAGAGAAGTAACGTTAGCCCAGAAAGCGATAGTAGTATCCATGGAGTATGAGAAGCTACGCTGTCTCCCCTGTTTCCAATCTCCCGCCAAGACCGAACAATAAGTCCTTGGTAATGGTCGTATTTTGTCCTAGGTTGTATCCTTGACATTGCTAAAGTGGCATCGTTGGCTATATTGAGGAAATACGCTTGCCCTTTAAGGATACTATAGAAAAGGGCCCAGGTGTTACCGTCGTCCTCTATGATAGGCGCAAACGTTCACCAGGTCATCTAACGCGGCTCTGCTACCTTAGTACCTTGAACAGACTTCGCGATAGTCTTTGCATCCGGAGGATCTTGATCAGCGATTGAGGTCAATTGCGCTGCAGGTCCCAACTTGGCCAGTTCGCGCTATCAGGGCAATCGACAGGTTTGTGGCAGATGGACCCTAGAATATCTCCACAATTAACGTTAGTAGTCATCCGAAGGTCAGTGAGAGCGAATCCGTGAACATGGCCGTTCTGTCCTTGTCGGTGTCGAGCCAGATCCTCTGGTCCAACTTGATAGAGAGCAGCAAACCAGAAGCCCCAGCGCCACTGTGACCAATGAAGTTACCATGGTGGCATAAGGGCCTGAAAAGAGCCCAGTGGCATAATGTACGATCAGTGACGAGAGGACGCCAAGAAGTGCCTTGATCGCGGGAAATGGGGGAATGGTGGGTAGGTGGCTTTGAATTGCAAAGTATTGCAATGTCCTCTCCTTTCTCTTACCTTTTCTCAAGTTAGGACACTGCCTTCTATTAGATCTTTGTAATATTTAACTAGTTTGAAGATGTGTATCTTAAGTTTACAGGATCTTCTTCTGTATAAATAGCACGCTTAGCTCGTTTAGATCATAACATCTACAAAGATGTATTATTCTACTTGGTAGCAAGTTTGACTGCTATTCAATTACTACTTGGCAGTAATTTCAAATGTGGGTTATATGTATCGCTATGCTTGGCGGTGACTTCAACCACCGCATACACATCGCTATGCTTAGCAATTTAAACCAGGCTACACGCATTTGACCTATTTCTGAGTTCATGTCAATCAGCCGTGATACTTTGAGTAGTATGACCTGTGGCTCGCGGTCGGGGACTTGAGGGGTGGAGAGAAGGGCGATGGTGGAACAGGCAGGCTTCCAAGTTCAATGTTGACCAATTACTTTCCAACACGGTCAAGACAATGCTCGCGGCCGCCCAGAGCCTCTATCACCTGCCGGTTTTTAGTCGCGGTTTGGCCCGAAGATGCCAGCTGAACCAAGCACCTGGTCTCTTGAGTCACCTATACATCCCCCCAATTATCAGGGTTCCATCTTCTAACCAAGTATCTTGGGCCTTGATCAGGTTACTTGATATATAGTCTAGCCCGGATCCAGAGATGTGGATAATGTGGATAATGTGTATCAGGCAGACCCGTCGAGTCAGAATTTCTGCAGAAATGCTGTGCAGCATCGTCTTGGCTGCCAACAGATGCTAGATCGCGGCGTGGCTAGATAACTGGATATATGAATTGAAGGCGACATGCTTACACCGACAGACATATCCTGGGTCGCGCTCGGAGACTAGGCGGAACAGGTATGGGTATGCAAGGACGATGGCAACATTGACCGTTACACTAATTAGCCTTTGATAACAGGTCAAACACGCCTTCCAAGTGTAAATATGCGGAAATTTAATACATCGTGCAACACCTTGCGTGTCGTCGAGCCAAAATATCTCCCGGGAAAGGATGTCCTTAAAGTGGCGTTGATCGGAGTTAATCTTCATGACGGAGACATAGTCGCCACCTGCAGATCCAGCACATAGTTTCAATATTAGACATCATTGGAGCAGCGGCGAGAACCTTTGAGACGACAACTGTGCTTGTGGACTGCTCGGTTGGGTAGCTCCATAATTGCACAGCATGAGGAAATAGTCATTACGCCGCGGTATTGGCCAACGCGGGTTTCTTCAGATCGCATTGGTCAGTGTAACTGCATTAAACTGGGTTTGCAGAACCTTTTTTATTTCTACAAGCCAGATCAAACACGAGATAAAGTCATGGGTTGGACATGTTACGATTAGCTCGCTCGGAAACGCTGAGCGCTGATTGGCTGGCTGTTATATGCCGTCGATCCCCTCGACCATCTCCAGTACTTGACTCACCGGTGAGCAAATTTCGTCCAGTAAGTCCTAGAATGCTTCTAATTGGTAGTTTGGAGCTTAGCCACCTGTCTTCAAGGCTGGTGCTTGCGTCCAAGCGCCGCTTCCTGATGGCGTAGACTGGCTCGGCAAGGCGACTTGTGAGACGGTGCTGCTCGGATATAAATACCACGACGCCCACCCCAAGTCGATACAACACATCAAACAAATGAAATAGTAACCGACGCCCTCAATCTTCAACTACAAGACTCGCCGCCAACATGTCCGACCAAAATATTCCTGTCCGAAAACTCGGCCGCGACGGCCCCACCGTCGCCGCCCTCGGCTTCGGTCTCATGGGCATGTCCCACGACACATACGGTTCCGTCCCAGACGACGAGGCTCGCTTCAAGCTCCTCGACAGGGCGTATGAGATTGGGGCCAGACACTGGGATAGCGCAGAGTAAGTGCTTCCACCGATGGACCTACCGTGCACGAAACTGACATTGACCACCAGTCTCTACGGCGACAGCGAAGAGCTCCTGGGCAAATGGTTCAGACGCTCCGGAAAGCGCAACGACATCTTCCTTGCGACTAAGTTCGGCCTCGTCAAGGGATCCAAAACCTTCGAGGTTGATAGCTCGGCTGAGTATTGCAGGAAGGCTTGCGCTGAGAGCTTGAGGCTCCTGGGCACCGATTACATTGACCTCTGTAAGCAAGCATGCCTTGCTCTACAAGGCTCTAATAAACTGACTTTCACGTACTAGACTACATTCACCATGTGAATGCCCAGACGCCCATCGAAGTGACAATGCGGGCTCTGGCAGAGCTACAGAGGTAAGAAACGCCGCACTACGCCGTCCACCTTCCGCTAACCCTTCCAGTGAGGGCAAGATCAAGCATATCGGCATCTCCTCAGCCTCATCCGACACGCTCCGCCGCGCCATCAAGATTGCCCCCGTCGCCGCCGTCCAGGTCGACTACTCTGCCTTCATGCGCGACATCGAAGGCCCCAGCGGCACAAACCTGCTAGCCACATGCCGCGAGCTCGGCGTCGCCGTCGTAGCAGCCATGCCCCTCGGGCGCGGTCTCCTCACGTCCACGTTTGCAGACGGAAAGGCCCTGGGCGACGGAGCCGACAAGCGCTCGAACATAATCCCTCGATTTATGGGCGATAACAAAGACGTCAACTCAAAGACTGCGCGGGGCTTCAGGGAGCTTGCTCGGAAGAAGGGGTGCACTACTTCGCAGCTAGCGATTGCGTGGCTGTTGAAGCAGGGAGACGACGTGATCCCCATTCCTGGCACAAAGCAGATGAAGTATCTGGAGGAAAACTGGGCGTCTCTCAATGTCGAGTTGAGCGACAGCGAGGAGGCTGAGATCCGGCAGTTTGTCGAGACGACGGAAATTGCGGGTGGCGTGGTGCCGCCCATGTTCTTGAAGTATCTATTCACAGAGACGGTGGAGGAGTAGAGCCATGTATCTGTCCGAGTCAAGCGGGCCTGGCCGGGATGATCTAAAGGGCCAGAAAATAGTTGCTTAACAGATCGCTAATAAATGTAAATAAACTCATCGTTCTCCCGGTCCGTCATATCCAAAAACGCATTCCCACCCAGCCGATTCTCCGCCGCCACAAACTCAACCCCGTCGTCCTGCCCAACCCGGAGCTCCTCGTCAGCGTTCCCATCCTGGATGCCCTGGTAGTGGCTCTCCATGGAGTGGTCCACCACCTTGGCTTTCTTGCCGTTTCTCACGCGCTTCTTCTCCTGCAGCTTGTTCAGCAGGATCAGGTTCGCCCACTGCGCCAAGACGACCACGACGAGGGCGATGAAGATGCCGAGACAGGCGCGCAGACCGGGTCTATAGGCTGGCGCGTCCCTGTCGTTGAAGAGCAGCGGGCCAATGATGTTGCCTGCCGAGCTTGCAGCGTTGTACACGCTCATGATGGCCGACTTCTTCGTCGTGCCAGCCGTGTTGCCGACAATCCACGACACGATGAGCGGGTTGCCACCAAATAAGAAGGCGAGGAGGTAGTATCCCACGAGGAGCGGTGCCTTGGCAGAGTCATCGCGCTTCACAGTGTACAAGACGGCCAAGCCAGCCACCACCGGAACCATGAACACCGCGAGGACGGCGCTCTTCAGCTTCGCTTTCTGCGCAAGGAAGCTGCCCAGCAGAATGACAATGACCTGCAAGGCGCCAAAGGGAATGTTGAGGAGGCTGGTCTGATACTTGTCGGACACGAGCCCGTTGAGAATAAGCGGGCCAAAGGTATTGGTGACGCTGGCGCCGACGTTGAGCAGCAGCGCCATGCCGATCCAGAGGTACGTCTTGGGCTCGAGCGCCGTCTCCAGGAGGTGTGCCCATTTGAAGTCGCGGCTCCCGGTGCCGGTCTGGTTGGCCCTCAGTCGCTCGATGGCCTGCGCCTTCTCGGTTTCGCTGAGGAAGCGGGCCGAGGGGATGTCGTTGTCGAGCTTCCAGTAGACGAAGGGGACCGTACAGACGGTGAGGAGGCCGACGAAGAGGAAGATGCTGTACAGGGTCAGTGGAGCTACCAGGCGGGGAATACCCACGACGACTCGACAGAAACTTACATCTGCCACTCCTTGAGGACATCAGACCTGATGTGGCCAAGCCCAAACGAAATCGCCGCCGCAAACATGGTCGCCAATCCATTCGTCCCGTACCAAGCCGCCACGCGCAGGGGCTGCTCGGCGCGCCTATACCACTGGCTGGTGATGATGCTGAAGAGCGGCAAACACCCGGCCTCGAAGAGCCCCAGGAAGAACCTCGTGGCAAGCAGGCCCCTGAAGTCGTGGCACGCCGCCATGGACGCCTGCGCGATGCCCCAGCCGAGGCACAGCGTCGGCATGAGGACGCGGTGCGGCACCTTGACGATGAGGTACGACGAGAAGGGCTGCCACGCCAGCTGGGCAATGGCGGAGATGGACCCGACGAGCGAGTACTGGTTCCCGGTGAGGCGGGTGTCTTCCTTGAGGCCGTAGGTGGCGCCGTAGCCGAGGACGGACTTGTCGAGGATCTGGAGGAAGTAGACCCAGACGAGGATGACGAGGATGGTCTTGTCGGTTTTGCGGCAGATGCGACGGCTGTCTTCTTCAGTCAGGGACACGAGGTCGTCGCCGATGAGGGCGAGGGCGCGGTCGGCCTTTGCGTTGGGGACATTTCGCGACGCGCTGGACGGCTGGTGTTCGTCGTGGGCGACGTCTCTGGGTATTTTGGTGGGCTTCGCGTCCTGAGGGTCCATGGTGTGGGAATGGATCTTGGGTACGGGGGATGGGCGATGCGATTGCGGAGAGACAAGTCGGATGAGGCAGGGCCAGGTTTATATCAGGATGCTCAGTTCGCCGTGTATCGTTGATCGTCGCCCAACCTCGCTTAACCCGTCCACTTCCCTGAATCGCACCACCCTCGCCCAGATATACTCAACCCAGCTATCTCGCTGAGTGGGGGAACAGCAATTGCCGGCTCGTCCAACGTCGTCACACCAACAGCAAGGCGCTCATCTGCTCCATTTCCCCACACGACGGTGCACCAACTGGTTCCCCCACGCGGAATCGACTCCGCACGAGCCAGACATGGCGCTCCTCTCCCGGGAAAAGTGGTGCGCGCTGCTTATTTCCTGTTCTTCTTACGCATGGGAACCGAGATCGCCGCACGGGTGGGGAGTTCGATCCGGGGATTGGCTCGCCGAGTAAGAGGCGGAGGGTCAACTCCCAATTGCGCATGCCGTTGACCTGCAACAACGGAACTATTGGATGCGGGTGGTTCAACAAAGATAAGAAACAGCGGCACATCCCCTGTCAATGCACCGGCATATTATGTCCGAAGGGGAAAAATGGCTCCCACCAGCGGGGAAATAGAGATGCTTTGGTGCAAGGGTGTAGAGGGCATTCCACGCTACGTGACATACCCTATACCTAGGGTTATTAAGATTTAAAACTTGAAAATTAATAAATATTAGTACATATTAAAAAAATGATATAATTGTTTTATTTATTTAGCTTATATTTCAGTAACTTGGTCAATATAAATATATTTTATTACTATTTTTTAATATTTTTTAGCTCATAAAGCTCTACGAGTATAGTTTGTGAAAAAAAATTAAAAATTAATTAAGAAAATATTTTAGATACTCAAGCCATTTAGTATCTATATGTTACTTTAGTAAATATTTTACTAATTTTTACCAGAACACCAATACTAATAATTACTAATTTTTTAGTAATTAGTAATTATCAGTAAATACTTTTTACAACCCTGCCTATGCCACAGATAGAACGACAGAAAGACGGTTGCTTTTATATAATTATGTCAAAGTGATGTTGGATATTTAGACTAGCTCGCGACGGCCACGACGTCTTCGTCGCAGGAGCCAAAAAATAATCTCCAGGCCCGAAGAGGGGCGGTGATGTTGCCAGGTACATGATAGCATATTGCCTTCGTTACGCTCCAACTTACTTACGACTGCTCGAAGAAGACCTCCTGCTGGACCGCACTCGAGAGTCGACGAGACACCACACATCCAGGGGACACGGCTGGTTGAACGGAGATTGACCCATCTTCGTACTCGGCGGGCACGGCATAGTCTTGGACAGTGGGCTGCTTGTTTGACCATGGCCAAAGGCCTGCATCAAATGTGTGCCTTCGTCTGTTCAGCGTCCTATCATCAGATTACCACATCCGGTAATATCTGAACATGTCCCTAACAGCCAGCGAATGGATCAACGACTAGCAACAAGCCGCCTTGTCAACCACGTATGCCATGTCCTCGCTGCCTGCCGCTCGGCCATCATGGCCCCCTCGGCGCAACATCCCTCCGCAATCCCGCACCATCCTCCGGCGCCACCAGAACGCGCGTTGGCACCGTCATCCCGTAACGACACAAGCCGAACCGTCGAGCCTGGCACGACAGGCCCGCCGATCCGAGATGAGCTCCGCAGCCCTAGGCGGCATACGCGCAAGCGCCGCACTTGCCTAGCCGGGCCCTGGGCTGGAGTCTCGCCGGCCGCCTAAACACCATGCGGGGCCGTGATGTTCGCGTTGCGAGTGCAAGTGCGAAGCGCGAGGGCGAGGCTGGTCAGAACGGGATCTGGAGACGGGGAGCGTCGTGGTAGGCGAGGATAAATAAGATGCGCCATGCTGCTCTCTGGATCGAAATACGGATGAACAAGACTTCACGGACAATCGCCAAGGCACCATTCAATCCATGCAGACGACTCCTCCAACTTCATCTCGACTCCAACTCCCGCCCTCTCCCCAGATCCTCCTGCAAGACCACCCAGGATGCCCCCCTCCCGCAAAGCAGTCATCTCCTCCTTCTCCTCCATAGCCGACACCTCCACAATCTCCATCTGCCACTCCACCGTCCCCCCGCCCCCAAAGGACCACGTCCAGGTCGCGGTCCTCTACGCGGGCTTCTCCGGCGCAGACGTCAACATGCGCATCGGCAAGTACCCCATGCAGCGCCCCGCGCCGCTCACAACCGGATACTGCTGCGTCGGCCGCGTCTCCGCCCGGGGCCCGGCCGCCACGCGCTTCGCCGTCGGTGACGTCGTGGCTGCCGTCACCGTGTACGACTCTCACGCCGACTACGTGAACATCCCCGAGAAGTACCTCACGCTGGTGCCGAGGGGCCTGGACCTCCAGCAGGCTGCCGCGCTGCCGCTGGACTGGAACACGGCGTACGCCATGGTGACGCACGTCGCCAAGGTTTCGCCCGGCCAGCGCGTCTTCATCCACGGGCTGAGCGGCGCCGTCGGCCACGCCGTCATGGAGCTCTGTCAACTCCAGGGCGCAGCAGTCTACGGCACGGCCTCTGAGCGAAACCACGCAGCGCTGCGGGACCTTGGCGCCACGCCGTTCGTCTACACGGACAAGAAGTGGATCCCCGAAATGCAGGCCATGGGCGTCCACGCCGTCTTCGACCCCCTCGGCTTCGAGAGCTGGGACGAGTCCTACTCCATCCTCTCCACGGAGGAGCCAAGCATCCTGGTCGGCTACGGCGGCAACCTCATCGTGCTAAACGGAGAGAAGCCGCGCTCGCCGTTCCCGCACATCGCAAAGCTCATGGCTCGCAACGCAGCCATCTTCTGCAAGCGCTCGACGAGCTTCTACTACATCACCCGCGACGACAAGACGTTCCAGCCGGATCTGGCCACGTTGATGGGGCTGTTGGGGGACGGCAAGATACAGGTCCCAATAAAGAAGGTGTGGGATCTCGAGGAGATTGAGGCGGCGCATCGGGCTTGGGGGGCCGTGGAGGGGATTGGGTCTATTCTGGTGCGGGTGCAGGATGTGTAGTTTGACGCGCGGCTGTGCCATGTATCACTTCTACTTATTAATATTAATGATAATCAATTCACAAGAGAACATGTCTACGGACGCTGCCTTGGGATGATGTGATGAAAATATTTACACCTATTATCATGCGACGTGCATGTTTCGTACACTACTTTTATCCTGTTGACAATGCTATAACACACACACATACTACACACACACAGTTGAAGAGGGAAGACGCGCCCAACACTCTAAGATGAGCGCACTTTCCGTCCCTCGACCAAGACGACGGGACCGTGGTACTTGTGCCGTCCACCCGCCACGTAGTAAACCATGGCGATCAGCAGGACCGCCACAAAAATCGGCCCAGACCAGTTGAACCCTTCCGCTGTGACGGGGGACTCCTGCGGCCAGAAGCACCAGAAGAAACTCCACAGCGAGAAGATGACGGCGGCAGCGTTGACGGGGATGCCCCATTTCCCGAGCGAGAACCGCGCATAGGGGAGCGTCTCGGGGTGGAAGATGCGTCGCCAGAGGAGGCACCCGATGCTGAGGCAGTAGCACTGCAGGACAGCCACGGTGCTCAGCGACGTCAGGGCATAGAAGGCAACGGGGCTGCCAATGTAGATCAGGCTCAGTGCCGCGCTGAACACACCGGTGAGAATGCACGCGTTCGCCGGCACGCTGCGCTTCTTGTCGACCTTGCCAATCCAGGCGGAAAACGGCAGACCGTTGTCACGAGCAAAGGCGAAGATGTCGCGAGTGACGGCGGCGAGGTACGACATGCTAGAGAAGAACATGATGATGAGGATGATGGCGAGGATGACGTTGACCCACGCGAGGGACATGGACTGGCGCATGACGTAGATGGCGGGATACTCGGTCGGGTCCTCGAGGGCTGCGGCAATGTCGGGGATGTGGTAGGCGAGGGTGACGACGGTGACGAAAATGAGGGCGTAGTTGATGAGCCAAACGTAGATCATGACACGGGGGACCGACTTGGCGGCGTCGCGGACCTCTTCGGCCATGTGGACGGCCTAGAGATGTTAGCATGTTTAACAAGTTTCAGGGCGTTTTCGAGTCCATCAAGAACTTCTGGTCCAGTCGAGCTTCACATACAGTGTCGATGCCAGTCTGCGCGGCAAGACCGGGCAACTGCCCAATGAAAATAGCAAGCGACATGCTCCCCACCCACCGGTATTCTCAAAGTTGCCCCAGACTTGGCTCGACGGAACCTTGGGCGCATTGATCCAGACCGGGATGACGAAGCCGGCCAGCGCAAGAATGTGCAGCGCGAAGAGGATGTTCTGCCAGTAAGGCAGGGCCTTGGCGCCAAAGATGTTGGCGCACACGGCGACGACGATGAAGGCGATGATGAGGAGGGAGCCTTGCCATTCTGGGGCGGCATAGTTGATGTCGTTGACGATGATGATGGACTGGATGAGGGTGCCGACGAGGAATGTGCCCCAGGCATTGCCGGCCTGCCAGGCGAGGGTAGATGTCCAGCTGACGGCGTTAGCAATTGATTGAAGGAAGGAAGTGCTTCGACTAGGAAAGCGAATATTTTAAAAATAAAATAAAAGGGGACAATAGCAACGCATCGCCAAAACAACAAAGCAGCAGCAACAGCATCAACAGCATCAACAGCATCAACAGCATCAACAGCAGGAACATGACGAATCGAAATATCATCGTCACTCACCCACTCAGATAACTCAATATCTTCTGAGCACCCTCGGGCGCAAACTCGCTGACCCAATGATACTGCGCACCGGCAATCGGTGCCATGCTCGCCATCTCCGCCATGCTAAAGTAAATGGGCCCAAAGCCTAGGAACGCCCAGAAACTCGAGTAAATCAGGTTCGGTCGCCCGCCGTCAATCAGACTGGGCGTGATGGCGAACATGGCCAGCTCCCAAGCCGCCGTGGCGAGGGCGACAAAGGACAGCATGGACAGCATACGAAAGTGGCGGACGAGCTCCTGGTTGCGACCCATGCGGCGCATGTTGTCGGCGTCCTCGTGGGTGGACTTGTGGTTGGCGTCTAGGGCGTCCAGGGCGAATTCCTGATCCGTGTCGTTGCCATGGCTGTGGATTTTGTCGGTGTCATGGGTGAGGTTGACATTGTTGGAGGTGACGCTGGTGGTGACGGCTGTGGCACCTCCTTTGGAGCCCGGCGGGGAGACGCCAGAAGAGCTCATGATGGCGGCTGTGTCGATGCCGAGCCAGGTGAGCGAGGCGTAAGCAATGGGAAGAGAAGGGGAGGAGGGGGGGAGGAAAGGAGAGAAGGAGGAAAGAGAGGAAGATGGGGGATGGGGAATGGGATAGAGGCGAAAGAGGAGCGAAGTTGGAGGTGATGAGAGATGTGGGAGATGTCAGTCAGGGAAGCCACCGAGAACAAGACCAAGAGAGCGATCGTGCAACCCCGGCGACGTCTGCAGCCACGAAATGATGGTGTCAAGCATACATGCTCTCAATATAAAGAATGGAGTCGTGCAGGCTTTGCCACGGTGCTGTAACGTGGTGTCTGTGCATGGTTGGTGCGTGGTTGACGAGATCCATGAGCATCTCTCGTCTATTTTCTGCACCAGAGTACTCCGTACAAGTACGGTAGCCGTCAAGTCCACACCCACAGCAAGCACTTCGCTGCCAGGCCAAGCCCGGTTCAGTGGCCAGGTGGCAGCTGCCCGGTCGGTCAGTGGTGGCCCGTCGAGGGTGAAATCGGAGTGGCGCCAGCGGGACCAGCACCCAAGCAGCCAGTCACCCACCAGAACCATCACTCTATCGAACGGGGCCGGGCCGAGCCCCTAAAACAGGCCAAGGCGCCCAGCAGACCGCTGTAGCATCTTGGAGGGGGAGAGCAGAGGCCCTAAATTATGGGCCCGGCGAGCGATACAGCGGTGGGGTCTTTGGCTGTCGTTCGTAAAGGGCGGGCCGGCCTTGGCTGTCGTGATCTTCATGCGCGAGAGGGTGATCGATTTCGGACCGTGGAGGGGCGCGCTGGTGGTTCCGGTTTTTTCCCCTTTCCTAAAGCCTGATCTGAGAGCCGAGGCAAGTGCATGGCGTAGTATCATTGATTGATTGAAAGTTGGTAATGTTTGTTGGGTCGCTTGTTGCAAATCAACATGTGAGTCGTGCATCACGTTGGTGGTACGCCAGACTGCAGCAAGAGGTACAAGACGTCAGGCACACCGTCAGTCCCCTGTACCTCCCCGTCCGCCAGGTCTCACGTAGGCTCCGAGAGCGTATTCTATTGGCTGTTCCGTGGGACAACTCCATCACTACAACGCTATAACACCCCTGGGCGTCGCCAAGATGGCCTTATGCACTCGGTTGGTGGAAGATGCAGAAATTACGCTACCGACGACGGGAGAAATTTCAAGCAAAGTTGGACTGGAAAAGAATTTGCAGGCTACGTCCGTTGCGGCTAGAAGCAAAGACGAAGCCGAGAGGAAAAGGCTAGAGGGGAAGTGGAAAGGGAAGGAGCGACGCTGACGAAGAAGAAGCGGGGGGAGAAGACGAGACGAGACACTCTTCTTGGATGCCTTCATCGCTTATTTCCACATTTGTCAAAGCATCATCAACTAACTACCTCGCACAGACTCTCGACTACGGCTAACGGCCAGCCTGACATTCAGCCCCCGTCATGGTCGTCCGCTGCATCTCGTCCATCTCGTCAATCCGATCCATCCCACAAGCACTCGCCCACCAGGCCCCATGGTTATCCTCGCTTCGACGCATCGTCAATCACAAACCTTGCCAAGTCGCTCGACTGAGACTGCAGGCCCTTGGCCCCAGGCCCTGCTGCTTACCTGCACCAACGCCTGCTCGATTAACCTGACGATCCGGACCAACAGATGCAACCTTGCCGTAGGAGACTGCTGTTGTCGATTGGCTACTGCCAGTCGCGAGCGTGGTTGCGCCCCCGCTGCCCCCGTCTTCAATGCCACGCTATTGATCCGTTCTAGAAGAGCGTTGGACCAGTGGCAGCACGCCTTTGTTAGGCCGGCCGCACTCGTCTCTTCGTCGACTACTAACCATTAGCTCAAATTCATTATCAATCGCACCGCTAGTGGCGGCATTACTGATACTAGCTAACTGCCTTGGCACACCACTGAGTCAGCCATCGTCGATAGCTTCGTCTGTGTAAAGCATCGACTCGGCTTCAATCAACATCAAGACCAATAACCGACCAGGAATAAGACCCAGCGCCACAGGCAAATCGGAAGTCTCCGCAGAGTGTTTTACGCTTCCTCCCCTGTCCGCCCCATCTGCCAGTCCAGACCAGCACATGCCGTCAACTCTTCCCTGCCGCCGGTCTCCTGCAACCCGTCCCCTCCTTAATTCAACAATTGTGGGCACCAGCAAATCCCTGCCATCGGCTCAGAAATGTTTCTCCGCGGTGGAAAACCACCATTAGCCAAGCCCGTATAACGAGCCCATCCGGCATCCCAACACCGACTCCATCGGGTAGGTACTCCGTACACACAACGCGGCAACAGCACCAAGATCGACCGTGAAGAGAATAAAGTCCTGATTTGCGACTTACCCTGTTCCTAATTGTCAGGCCCCGTCCTGCGACAAATAACCGGGCGCTTGTTGCGGCCGGTAATTAAAGAGGCATAACATGGCGTGCATGGCGTGCACGAGTCGACAGCCTCGCCGGATGCCCTCCCCGTTCGAAACCAAGACCGTCCTTGAGAGAACCTTAACCGCCTTTTTCGGGTCTTTCCTCGTCGGGGTCTAGAGCTGACACAGGAAGGGAAGGAATCCTCTGAAGAAATAGAATGTTCCACCTGACACTAACCTCTCTCCCCTGAGCTAGCCTCCAAAATCGCTTGGCTCGCGAGACTATCAAATTCCAAGATGTTACAACTGCCGCTAATCTTACGTCGCAATGCACGGACAGTAAATATACTCCATCACAACCAGAGGCATACGTAGCATGCTACTAACTGCTACTATCTCCTCCACAAGTTGCAATAGTCGGAGAGCAGTAAACGCCAACGTAGCATCCCAGCTCGGTTCCCAGCTCGGTTCCTAGCCCGTTGGATCAACAAACTCTGCCAGGTGTGCATGCGACCTTGCATACTGGCCTGCTTCTCCCCCAGCTAACAACCCAGCCATGCCATCATCCAGGCCGTAAAAATAACCCATCAATCACCTCATCACTTACCACGCCATCCCTGGAACGCTATTCTTCACCCCTGCCCTTACTACGCGCTTCCATCTCGCCCAGCCCAGCCGAATGTTCCCACAACACACTCCAGATGGGACTCTACTCTCCCAAGCTAGCAATCCAAAGTCATACACCAGTCACATCACCCCTTGAAATCCCAACGAAACTTGAACACAGCACCTAATCCTCAACTCTGAATAACATCAACGCCGAAACCATGTCCTCTCCCCATACTGCCTGACGTTGCGGCTGCACCCCATCGCCCCCAGCTTCACAAACCTCCCTGACCATCCCCGGATGTGAGTGTGAACAAAACACCCATCATGTCCGAGAACCGCGGGCCCTGGCTCAGCACGGCCATGACCCTGTTCCTCACCTGGACGCTGCTCACCTTCCTCGTACGCGTCTGGGCGAAGCTGAGGACCAAGAACTGGGGACTTGACGATTATGGCATTTCGGCGGCGCTGGTAAGACTTCTGATGTGGTTGCCGCGGGATAATTACATACCCGTGTTAATGCTGACCTTGTTCTAGATTATTGCTTGGATCCATCATGCTATGCTTTACCGAGCCATCCAGCTGGGCTACGGCAAGCCCAGCAGCGAGATATCGCCCGCAAACATCACTAGCATTGGAATCGTAAGTCGCCGAACTACCTCGACCAGACTTGGTGTTAACCAAGACAGTTCATGTATGCCAGTAGCATCCTCTACGTGACATCCCTCGGCCTATGCAGAATAGCCGCCGCGATCTTCGTCGCGCACATGAGCCACTCTGGGCCGCAGAACATGCCCGGGTACGTGCTTGCCGCGCTGTCCTTAACCTGGATCGGCGTGTCGGCACTTGTCGTTGCCATTCGCTCGCCATTGAGCCATCCGTGGACAACACTAGAAGGGTCAGAGCAGCTTGTAAGTACCGTCTGGCATCAGATTATAAAGTCCCCGAGTTGACGTGTTCAGTACCCCCGATGGATTGCCATCGAAGCCGTCGGCCTCGTCATCGAGGTCGCACTGTGGGTGCTCTCCGTAAGCCTCATCTGGGGCCTGCAAATGAAAACCCAAAAAAGGCTCTTCATCCTGATCGCATTCGCCGTCCGTCTATGGTACGTATCCGTCAAGCCCTCCCTCTAAACCCCATCTGACAAGACAGCCTCATCCCCATCATCACCCTCCGGCTCGTCTACCTCTCCCCCGGCAAAAACAACGACCCGACTATAACAACCATTATACCCAACATCCTAACCGCCGCCGTGCTCCAATTCTCAGTCATGGCCTCGTCCGTGACCTCGCTCAAACCCTTCCTCCGCACCTTTAACCAGCCGGCCTACTCATACCCCACCAGCGGCACACAGACATCGGGCCGGAGCAACGCCCGACTATCGTACTACAAGCTGGATACGTTCAAGAGAGTGGACAGAAGCGCGGGCGTGTCCAACGACTCGGCTAATTGGAGGCCGTTTCAAGGCTCCGTGGAGGGGACTGCGACGGCACAGCCGCAAAGGGCGTACCTCCCTCAAGGCGAGAATGACAGGGCCGCAGAGAAGCTGTCTAGGTCAGCCTCCAAGCACGCCTACAGGAACTCCAAGAAGTTTGGTGGTGATGATGGCGACCTGGCGGAAGATGCGACAGAGCGCATCATTATACAAAAGACGACAGAGCTGTCTATTCAGTATGAGGAACTGCCGCCCCGGTCATGAGGGCCGGACGCATCACGACCTGCCATTATTTTAAAAGTTTATGTACGAAGCAATGAGAACCTAGAATAGATTGACCTAAATATGGATATCCAACTTGCCCAACGGCTATAATATGCACAACAGTGCCGAGCGGTTGCAGAAACGGGGCAACGAATAAAAGTGGAAAATAGATACAGGTCAGATTCAATTAAAGCACGCCATCACCGGGCAATCAGAAATACGGGCGGGAATCCTGTGAAACATGCAATGATACGCCGTCACATGTCGGTGGTCACCGTGATGTCATGATCTCGAACTCCACGTCAGGGATCGACGCAACTCGCGGTGGCGAGCTTGAGGCTACGTAATCAGCCAGCAACATTGGAGACAACAAATAGATACATGAATTTGTCTAGTATTTCTATCAGACATGAACTGCTAAATCTATTCAACCGAGAAAAGCTCGACTGCGTTCGATTAACATACGGTAAACCTATCACAGAGCAGCCACAAACTCTGCTCAACCGGCTTTGCATACTGCCGGAAAAGCAGAATAGGGCAACAAGCCATACTAAAGCCAACGAGACGGCCGAAACAAATACGCACCTATAACAACGCCTCCATTCTCACAGCCATGTACGCCTCGACAGCCAGGTTCATCCGTGTAGCCACCACCGGCCCACGACCTATTGCCACCGTCACACGAGATGCACCACATGCCCATGCTATCCACCGACAATACCTCCACCAAACCTCAATCTCACAGTCCTCCTCAACATCCTCTTCATCCATATCTTCTCAACACGCGCGAGACGGTGGGCCCAACCCCTCCAAAACAAACCCCGAGACCATCCCCGGCCCCCTCGGCGCGGCCAACGCGCAAGGCAAACCCGGCGGCAGCAAGAAGCTGGATTCCAGCTCCGACAACGCCCCGCCGAAGCCAAAGGTCTCGAATCTCAGTGTCCCGGGAGTGGACAAGGCAGACAGCCTTACCGAGGAACAGAAGGAGGAGGTGGCTGAGCATAATCGCCAGTTTGAGGAGACCCATGATGGCGTGGAGCAGGCCCCCGAGGATAAGGTGGATAAGAAGTTTTGGACGGGAGGCGAGGAGAATCCCAAGAGTGGGACGAAGTGAGTCTGCGAAGGAGATGGTGGCAACTGAGGAGAGCACTGATTTATATTCGATATTGCGGCGCATGCTTTGTTATGCTCCGTCGGGGTATTGCAGCCCCTTGTGAGCTTACTGAAACTCACATCTTTATACCAGAGTGCGCCTTACCTCGTAAAGGTATCGAGAGTAAGAAGCACTATACACAGATAAACGCCTAGACAATGCGCAACACGATGTGTATATTGTGGGAAAGTCACGGAAATTTCGGTGCATGTTTGCACAATCGGTGTGCACCCACACTATTATCATCAGCATGATGCAGAACTACTAACCGCTCGTTTCAGCTGCAGCCATCAGTGGTAAGTTGCGAGAAAGGAACACAGTCTGGAGGAAACAGAAGCTGCAACACCTATACCATCTCACCACAATCACCATGTTGAGTCTTATAGCTAGGCGAGCTGTCATCACACACCAAGGATGCCGTACTAGCGAGGCAAGGACTCTGCCACTGCAATAAAATATTTTCGGCTCAAATTTCAACGTGCCAGCAAGTTAAAGAACCAAAAACCCACGTAGCTAGTGGATAACATCCCAGTCCGCTGCTCCAATCCAACATATAACCTCCTTTGGACTCATTCACTTACAGCTCCCGCCAGTTCCCATCAAATAGCTCAGGAGTCGATGTAAGGATTGAACCCGGGCAAGGCGCTACCTGCCGCAGCTTTCAGCGAATCTCCAAACTCAGTGTCCAGCTTCGGGCCAACACCGCCGCTCCAGGTGCTGAGCATCTTGTTCCGAAGAGAAACGCTGGGCCAGTAATCCCAGCCCACTAATGGGCTGCGGAAAAAATATCCAAATGGGTTTTCGGGGCGGGCGATGTCGTTGTTATTGGCAAATCGGAAGCAATGGGTAGCTCCGCCATCCTTGTGATATACCAACAGTGGGCGGAGGCCGTTGCGAGGAAATGAATTGCTGGCGCCGCCGTACTTTCCATGGCAAGACGGGGCAACACGCACGACACTGCTGCCCTGTGAGAAAACAACAATGTTCTCCCAGTCGTGGCGATGGCCTCCCGCGAAGCTACCACCAACAGACTGGTCTTTTTCGAAATAGAACTCGTACATCACCGCACAATAACCGTTATTGCACCTCTTGCGCGAGTAGGCGTTGCTGTGCTCAAGCTGAGTACGGTCTCGGCACTGGCCTTGCGGCGTCCCCGTTGCCCCTTTCCCAGGATTGGTGCATCCTGAAGGGTCAATGGCGGCCGTGTTGTAGCAGCCATCTGAATCGTAGTCGAGCAGAGGTTGCAGGGCCAGCTCGAGACTGTCGGCACGCTCCGGAAGTGGCTGTAGGATATCCCGCTTCACGAGAAGTGAGGACTCGGCTGTCAAAGGCAAAGGGTTGGCCCTGACAATGGCTGAAATTCCCATAAACGCAATAAAGAGACTCTTCATTTTGAAGGTGAATGCTGCACTGGATAATGTAGGCAAGAGTGCTGTTCAAACTAACGAGAGGGCTAGATGCAACAAAGCGTCTCTTTATATTCCATCAGCACCTGCCTTTCAGTTTTACTTGGAGTTAACAAGAGCCTTGCCCCGTCCAACGTGGTATCCGAGGATCTCATGACGTCCCACGTTATCGCCGACTCTGCAGCTAAATATTGGTGGCGCGTTTCAGCTGCTTAATTATTGACACAAGTTCAACTGCCCCCTGCTTGTTTGATGGATCCGGGTTCCATTCGTGGCGACCAGGGTCAGCCCTATTGGTCCAATATTTGGGACGAATGCCTCTACTCCGTAGTCTGATCTAAGTTGATGCATATTAAACTTAAGTTAATTGCCAAGTGAATATACTCCTTGAATAGTATTCAAGCCATCGTTTGGGGGCCACGCCGCGCGGTCTCATCTGGCGCGAAGGGGTTGATGGACGTCCTATTCTGTGTCGTGTTTGCAAAGTTGCGAGTTGTTCAGCACAGCAAATCAAGGCATATCCTATTGGTATATGAATTTCTTCACAGCAAATGCACGACGTGCAACGCCATTGTAATCAACGTAACCAGGTATCCAAATAGGACGCACATCCACACCAGAAATTACGACACTAGCCAAGATATGTATCCACCAGTACGGATAATAAAAAAGAATGGTCCGAAAAACGCAAAAATAAATCCGATCGCGCCAGGGATCGAACCTGGAATCTTTAGAGAGATCGAATAGCCGAAATCTAACGCCTTGCCATTAGGCCACGCGACCTATCATTGGGAGTTGTTTGAGAGCCCTTGTGAGGCGGTGTCTGCCCAGGCTCGTGGCATGCGTCGATTCTATCGGAGCTTGAGAGGGCTCACGATCAATTTAATATCCCCCCCCTTCCTACGCGTCATCTTGGAGCATCTCTCTGGAGGTGGCTGCATCACAGTTCGTATCGGCAAGCAATATTGAGTTGGATAGAGAGCTTATTCTTACACCACGCTTGCTAATAGTTATTAGTAGTGATGATGGCAGCAACTAATTAAGATCTGGCTGGTTAGCCTTGTGACATTCACACCATCAACCCCAAAGTCTACATCTTCACTTCAACCAACGGTCTCAGCCGAAATGAAGCACCGAGCCCCTATAGTCAACCTCGCAGTTCGGATTGTAGACCAGCTGCACCATTGTCCCCGCACGACGCCTTCAGAATGCCGCCCAAAGCTTCGGAATCCCATGCCCATTTCGACCCACTTCTCCGCTGTTCGGTGAAAAAGGCATCTTAGCAAAGATACAAACTCGAGACTCAATGGAGAAAATTGAGTAGAGGAGCAGTCTTCAATTAGGGCTGTTTGTACCTATCGGAGCATTCGCCAATGTGCAGTATCAGGGGTCGTCGACAAAATAGAGCTACTCCCAAACGAGTTTCTTGTAATACACAGGCCAGTGAGTACTTGGCATCCAAGTAGCATGGACTCCCCAATGCCCCCGGTGACCATCCAACTTGTTAAAATAAGATATATCTGCGGTTTTATATCTTTGCGGATAATACCACGGTTAACTAACACAGCGATGGTAATGGCAACCAACAGCCTCAGTTACGTCTGAAGTCTCGTTCGACGTTGGCTCCTGCTGTTCAGCTTGTTTCCGCCTCTTTTTCATCTTACAACTCCATGCACAAAAAGGACACAAGATCCGACAACTACTCAATAAGAAGCGTGAAACCACTAGAAACCAGAGGACAGGTTCCCTTGGGTAGCCTGTGTTGACCGTCTCGCGATCCCTTGCCATCAACACCTTCGCCGGGAGTCTATATATCTTAAACCTTGAGTTGATAGGCTTGTCATCTCCCAAATCTCGAAAGGTACAGCCACTAGAGTAGATATTAAATTACGTCATGTAAAAGGTTGGAAAGGAAATTATAGACACTGGACCTGTTGTAGCGGAAGGCTGTAGACTAGACTGTGTCATCAATTTGAGCCATGGAGTTAGATCCAGCCACTAGGACAGAGAGCCAGACGAAAGTGAAGCATGCCGCCCTTTAGCTCGCCACTGAGCTAGCCGGATGAATAACATGATGAGACTCGCGTGGATATAAGGACAGGTACCACTGAAGCGGTGCCACGCATGTGGTCACGGTGCGCTTCTGCGAGTCCGGTGGGAGTTACAGCCAGATGCCGATATGCCCTGTGGCCGTTGCCCAACAGACAGCGTAGTGTTGGTGATTAATGATATGATGAGATACAGATTTAATTACATAGGACAAGGACATATTGTTTCCTCCCATTGTGCAGTTAGACTAGAGGCCCATGCACCCTGACCTTGGTCTAGCCTAGACAATGTTAAATGTTGATGCATATACACAGCCCTGGTCAGCCAATTTGTCTCCTGTTGCGTTATTTAAGCTTAAAGATTATAGATTATAGACCATAGGCAGGTACTAGTGTACTAATTGTGGACACCGTTCCGGGGTATTTCATTAGCAACTGCCGAGATGGCAGAAACCTTCGACTATGCGCCTCGCCGTTATTTCTGATCGTATTTCGGAAACATCTCCGCGCTTGCTCCTAGTAGCCTGTTCTCGATGGTGCTCTACTCTACAGGGGATTTCTTCTACTGTGTGTATATTTGAGCAGTACAGCTTCCTGTAGAGTCTCATGACGAAGATTAGTTATGACAGGAGAAGGTTTCCAACACCAGTGGCAATGCGACCGCCATTGGCACCCAGGATCAGCGCGCCGGAGACACGAAAGTTGATGCTGCTACGGTCAACGGGCATGATTCTGATATCACTGATATAAACCGTAAGGAATTGCAAGTGACGTGACGGGAATGGAAGTTGTAGAGTTTGTAGAAAGTGAAAGACCGTTCATTGTGAGCCGAGTGAGTACTCGACATTCCACGTCTGCAATCCCAACCGAGGCTCAACAGCAGCAATGGATAATGATACGAGCGTTTCACGACCAGTTTTCCATCACAGGCTCCACGAGAGTAAATCCCTAAAGGCTTTGCGTGATGCATTAACAATTTAAGGGAAACCTCAATGTCTATTTATTTTTAGGAGAAGCTTGTGTTATTTTGTGGCAGACCGAGGTAGGGACCTTGGGTTCAGGTTATGTCGGTGAATGCGAAAAAGACTGGTGTAAAAACCTCCTGGTGATATATCAACTGGTTGAGGCCTAGAACTTGGATGAATGAGACATGCAGACGAGCTACTTGCTTTTGAGCCGCCAGGTGCAAGGGTGTATTGATTCCCCTCCTTGCAGTCGTGTCATTTCGCTTCGCAGCTGAGTCCCAGCGGTTTATTAATGCAAGACAAACTGAACGCCACCTAACATTATTGTTAAAGGACAGCTTAACCTCGTCTTCCTCTTGCTCGTCGTCTACTTCAAACGTCGGTTGATCCAATTCACCATGAAGCACGCTCTCCCACTGTTCGCAGCCGGTCTCAGCACCGCGCTCTTGACCACGCCCAGTCTCACCTGTCATGAAATATCCATACCCATCAACATCTCAACACAAAGCAAAGACATCCCTCTAGACCTGGACCTAAACCTCCTGAAGGACATAGGAAAACTCGAGAACCTCGTCAAGGGCCTCGGCTCGTCCTTGATCAACGACAGCTTCAATATCAGCGCACGCTACTGCGAGCCCACCAACACCGTCGCCTCTCGCCGAGATACTCTACAGGTTCTGGTCCACGGCATCACCTACACTCGTAATTACTGGAGCGGCCTTGCTGCGCCGGGCACAAAGGCAGGGCAGGATGAGTACTCCTGGATCAAGTATGCCGCCGAGCAAGGTTATCCGACGCTCTCAATCGATCGGCTTTGCAACGGCGAATCATCGCGGCCTAATGGGCTGCTCCTTTGCCAGCTTCCAGTAGAAGTAGAGGCGGTCCGCGCAATAGTCGATGCTGCTCGCAGTGGCAACCTGCCCAAGGCGGACCGGGGGTTCAGCAAAATTATCTACGTCGGGCACTCATATGGAAGCCTCGTTGGGAACGGCCTTTCCGTCCAGCACGCAGATATTGTAGACGCCTATGTGCTAACCGGCTACTCTGCTCAACTGACCCAGGGCGAGCCTGGAGTATTAGTCCTACCATTGTTCCTGCCCGCTACAATATCACCTCATCAATTCAGCAATCTACAGCAAGATCTCTTCTACCTCCAGGCCACCAGCAGAGAAGGCGCTCGAACTGTCTTCTATCACGGTGACTACAGCGAAGAAATTTTCCAACACGACTTTACCAACAGGGGAACTGTCACCGTCGGCGAGGTGGTGACTGCCCAGCTAGGCCAGATTCCAGCGCACGACTTCAAGGGAGCTGTGTTCGTGCTCAACGGCAATGAGGATGGGATATTCTGCGAGGACGGGCCCGTCCAGGCACTTGCAGGAGTTCCGGGTAACTGCTCCGACGAGTACTCTTCCAATGTTAGAGCATATTATCCTGGCGCTAGCAAATTTGGGTTTTACAACACGGCAAACACGGGACATTGCCTTAACACACATCGGACTGCACAGCTATCTTTCAAGCGGGCACACGACTTTCTTGCTGATGCTGGATTCTAACCCAGTATCGGTGATGCTACTAATAGGAACTCCCTCAAGGTATCAAGACACTAACTTGGGTGTCAAGGACCCCCGTTGTAGTGGGATTCGTAGAAGGGTAATGCTGGTCAAGATGACGACACGGAAAGTTGTAGCCAAATAGTGGATGTAGCTCACGAATTGACTGCAGTCACTCTGGCCGTCGTAATGTAAAATTAGCTGTATCGTTCTCAACTGGGTCAAGGGCTTCCTCAAACAACCCATATAGAAAGTTGACTGGCAGCTCACCTCCTGCGTCTACTGCACGAGCTGTCCAACCAGTAACGTCCTGTCCAGGGAGGTGTCCGTGGTTTGCTAAGTCATTTAGACCAGAGGTTCACAACAATTATTAAGTCTAGAAGCATGCTATGACAGTTCATTAGTCTGTAAAAAGTGACAGCTGTAGCTTTTAATGCCCTGTCTTCATACCCGTCTTGCTGTCATGTTTTGCAATTGTTAGTTGTGCACATCCCATCCTTCTGCCTGAACATACAGCATGTCTCTGTAACAGAGTTGGCCAGTTCAACCACTCCATAGGACAGCTACTACTTCCATCGAAAAAACACACAGGATATATGTATATAGCGAAATAATATGCTAGATGATATTGCATTGCGCTTCATCATAGCATTACTGAGTAAAATCGTCAACTACACGCCCCCCTTCATGCGAACTATGCTTCAGCTAGCGATCTTAGCGGAATTAAGTATTAAATTCCGAACACCAACTTTAAAGCTCTAGTAATATGCTAGCTCCACCGTTATCCCTGTACGACCCTGTATGATGCCGCCCGAAATCATCGGGATCCGATGCCAGTTTTCGGCCCCACTTTCCCGGCCAGTCCGGTTGCTCTACTGAGCGGCGACCACTTGCAACACGGAGCATACGGGAAACATATAAAACTAGCCACAGAGGGATCTAGCTTTCCATAGAACTTGATTATTAGATATTATCACTCTAGAAACTTTTCACTTATACCGCACAACACGATCCCAGCACCTTTACTAACCTCTATTCTTCTACATTTCTACAGCCATGACTACTCCCAAAGACGTATCCTTCTCCAGCCGCGGCCTCAAAATAGCAGCCCACCTCTACCACCCAACACCCAGCAGCACCAACCGCAAAAACGCTTCCATCATCATCGGTCATCCCGTGTCCTCCGTCAAGGAGCAAGCCGCTGGCCTGTACGCCCGTGAACTTGCAGACGCGGGCTTCGTCACCCTCACTTTCGATGCCGCCTATCAGGGCGAGAGTGGGGGCTCACCTTGCGGCCTCGAAGATCCATACCAGCGTGTTGAGGACTTCAAGAGTGCGGTGACATACTTGTCTGTCCAAGACGGCCTAGTTGACCCTCAGCGCATCGGGGTGATTGGTATCTGCGGTGCGGGAGGCTATATACCATTCGCAGCGCAGACAGACGTGCGTATGAAGGCAGTGGCGACTATTAGTGCTGCTTGTCTCGGTGATCTAACCCGCCATGGCCTCCAAGGCGGTCCTGCTATAGCTGCAGTCTCGCCCGAGCAGTTCTCGGGTGTCCTGCAGCAATCCGCCACTGCGCGCATCGCCGAGGCGCGAGGCGAAAAGCTTGCTCCGCTTGTTGGGCTTGCCGACGATTTCAACCATATCCCAGCAGAGTTCGCGCCGAAAAGCATGCTCAAAGAGGCATGGGATTACTACAAAACGCCACGGGGCTCGCACCCGCGGGCCACTCAACTGGAGGTGACATATGGACTAGATATGCGGGGGAACTTCGATAGCTTTGCCTTCAATTACATGATCTCGCCACGGCCGCTGCTCATGATTGTTGGTTCCAAGGCCGATACGGCGTATCAGAGTCGGAGGGCGATTGGTCTTGCAAGGGAACCGAAGGAGCTGTTCGAGGTAGAGGGACAGTCGCACGTAGGATTATACGATGATACGAGCGTAACAGTTCCGAAACTGGTCAGCTTTATGGCGCAATCACTCTGTAATTAAACTGGGTGTGGTGGAGGGATAGGACTCGCAGTATCGCCGGGGAATACAAAACCAAGATCTAAAGCTTCCCAATCCACCAAGTCCCCAAACTCCATAGCTGGGATATTTCCATCATTTTTCAATTGCCAGGGAGTACCTGCTGAGTCTTTTGCCATAAATTCATCCCATTTAGGATTCTCTGTTAGGCTCAAGTCTGTCGATGACGACGTTCGTTCTTGATCCCAGGGGGCTCGCAACTCAGCACCGCGCTGGTATGGTACCGACTGCGTGCTTGTTATCTTTGATGGCGCCAGCTGTGATTTTTGTAAAATCGGAAGCTTCTTCGTCACTCGTATGAGAATGGATACTACTGTCGCCGTCGCAGGTACACTAATGTGGATTATTCGTAGCATATGCATGGCATCTGCAATTGCATTTGCAACATCACCAACCATTGGTAGTGTTCCCCTCGGTGTCATGTGCCAGAGCAGAGCAGAGCACCAGCGCCGTGTCAAATACACCGAATGTGATGAAGTGAAATTTGCTGTTTGTCGTACGCAGCTCGTCGAAGAATAACTTCAAAACGCGCATCAAGCTTAGACAGCAAGAGACGCCAGCAGCGCGCACAGTTTCATCGGACTTTCTGCCTGCCAAATATGGCTTGAGAGGATGCAGCATAAGTGAGTATGCAAGCGCATGTAATTGCGCGCGCTGCACGGGAATCCATGAATGGGAGGTGTCAAATTGAACATGCGGATCGGGGCGAAAGGCTGGTGGGAGAGTAGACAGCCACGTCTCAATTATGTTGGTATACGCCAACACTTCTGATGGCCCGAGCTGTTCCACAACTCCAAAATCTGCAAATAGTCGCTTGGCGAGTTTGTATCTCAGAAGGATTTGGGATGCTGGAGATGGAACATCATCGTTCCCGCCATCCGAATCGCGAACGTAATGCTCTGGTGTCTCAATGCTGCTGTGCGATAGATCAAGCAGAAGAGGCCGTGTCAAGAGTACGGCCATTTGCCTGGTATTTATGAGAAAAGGAACCACCATATGCAGATAGAGACTTACCAATCCCATGTCAAGAGAATACACCAGACGAAAGCTCTCATCTCTATGTCAAAAGGTACCAAACCAGTACGCGCAGGTTTGTGCATCTCTGTTGAACAGTATCAGCATCTCATCAATCCCATAACTCGACGAGCAAAGATGCTGTACCGTGGAAGCTCACCTTGTTCCTGTGCTTCTCTAATAGCCATTCCAAGGGCGTGCCAACTGTCCACAAACTTACCCTCCGACTTCATCCAATAAGACCCGAGCAGAAGCTCCTGCACGTGGTTGAGGCCACCGCTCCCGGGAGGGATTGATCTACTTAAATCTTGTGCCGCCCGGTCATACTTTTCCGTCAGTAGCTGAGTCGACTCGACGAGCTCTGATTCTATTTTCAGAGCTATGTCTGGATCGTGATACTGGAGGGCACAGGCGCAGACCCGGAGTAGAAGGCAGGTGAAAGCGTGTTCAAGTGATGAACGCTCCAGACGTTTCGCCCACCACAGTTTGTACTGCTCCATAAACGACGCCGGATGTAGTATGTAGTAGTCAAAGTTGGCGTGTCGCAAAAATGCATCAACTAGAAGGTCTGTTCGAAGCAGAGCTTTTAGTACTACCCAATCCATGGTCCAGGGTCTAAACGAGACGTACCTACATAGGGACGCGGCGGAAGTTGCTGGATTGCGAGGTCTATTTGGTCATGAAAGCGACTCGGGGCTAGAAGTGCCGGAACTGCTGTCTAGACAAGATCATCAGCGGGATCATCTCTGCGGTTAACTGCGAACGATGTAAGTTTCGGAATTACCCTATCGGTAAAGTTCTCGAGGCGGAATGTTTCGCCCGGATTCTGATATCCCATGGCCATCAACCCAGTATTAATACAAGAGCCACCTTCCCCATGAAGTTTGACATGCGGTTCTCTGGTCTCTTCTTCGACCAGTTCTGCCTCATCGTAGGTATCCGCCTGACCTCGCTCTCGCCTACCACGCCCACATGTGAGTCAGACACAAGCTGGATTGGGGTAGATTGTATGTGATTACATTTGTCCTGATGGACGAGAACTCATACGAGGAGCCAGCGTCTTCTTCCGAGGGCTTGTCCCTGTGTTCTTGGCCGAGCCAAACTGGCAGAGATGGACCACCTTTCGCGTCTGGCAGTGCTGACATGGCCATTTGCGACTGCACTGGACATGTTAGCATCACAGCAACGTGGCAGGCGAAGGAGTTGTCGGTACCTTTTGTTTCCGTCGCTGGCACTCCGTACAGGCGGTTGTCTGCATTGCAAGGTGTGTCGCGTGGCCGCCACTGGCCATTCCAGGTGCGAGCCGAGTTTAGTTGACGTGTAAAATAGAGGCGTGGTGGTAGTTGAGGGTCTAGAGATGATGTTGTTTAAGTGAGGTGGCTCTGCCTTGGTGGCCTGGGAGGATAAAGTAGCGGGGCTCTCTGGGCGGGAAGGGTCAAGAATGCTCGTGATTTAACCTCGATTCTATTTGGCGTTTTTCTTGTTGGCTTATTCAGCCTACCTCCAACTCTTCTATTCGTTACTTTGTTTTCTTCTCCGTGTTTCTTCTTTCTCCCATTTACTAAAGTTTATGAAGAGGTGTGGTCTTTGAGATATCATGAGCCAGCGTCACGTCGGTTAACTTCCTGCTGATGACGGATGATTCGTGATATCTAGAGGCAACGTTATGCCTCTAAGGGAGCGGGATAACACCATGTGATGTGCTGTGAAGGAGTTCTCTATCCACAAAGAGTCAAAGGTAATCACATTGAACGTTACAAAAACAGAAACATTGCCACTGCCCTTGAACGAGGGAATAAATAACTCCAACACGACGGGACGGGACTGAACATTCAACGCCGACTACCCTATACCACTTCCTCCGAAGATCGCCAACCTTCACGACTCTAACCACATCAAGTTGGATTCGTATTCAAACCCCGGCCTATGTTTAACCTGTTCTGGCTCCCTTCAACGTCTGTCTCAGCGTGACATCACCTGGATGAGGAGTCGCATATTCCACTGATGTTTAACTTTCGGATGCTGTATGGTGCTAGTGATTCCGAGGGGTGAGGGGGAAGCAACTTGCATGATATGATCACGAATGAAGATTAGACATTGAGCTGGATTTAATATCTCTAAAGATCACTAGACAAACAAGTCACCAGGACACAAGCACACTATTTCATCGAGTGGATGATACACAAAGCAACAATACCGGTCGGCCTTGTACGATGAGAACCTGGAGTCACAGGGAGCATAGAGCTCAGGGAAGAAGGAATGAGTCATGAAGGTGCGCCAGATCGTTGATTTAAAGGCTACCAGAGCCCGGCAGAAGCCGATTCATTGTATATATTACACAAGACATATGCTTGTTAGAAGGCTACTGCCGCCAGCCTTGTCTAACAAGACCGAAATATCGCTGCAATCATAACTTCGTATCTGTACATCCATCTCCCACTGTTGATGATGGACTGGTCCTAACCCTAACATTACATACATTAATACAATACAAATTGTTATTAGTACAATTGGTTGAAGCCAAAGGGTGGTGAAATGCTTCCCAGCTGAGGTCAATCAATGAGCCTATGTCATTTCATTGCGCAACCTTTCCACTGGCTCAATAGATGCCTACTCAGCTGCTGTTGAATGTAGCTTCGGAGCCACGTTGGCGGATAGGGAAATTGTTCAATGCCGTTCCAGCTGCTTGGACATGTCGGAAGCCGTCGGCCATGATAGTGGCTGTAGTGTGTAGTCATGATGCCGGCCGGAGGCCGTATCGACTATATGTCCGTTCCGAGAGGACCTGAGGACTTCAGGACATGAGGTCCGTTCTACCTGCGCTACGCTTTTTCAACGTCAGCACTTGTCTTGCAATCATGTGTCAATGAAGAATTAAGAGAGCAGTAATGTCAGAATATAAAAAATAGGATCACACAAGGAAATCCTTGTCAAATACAATCTAGCGTGATTTGAATGGTTCATCATGATGGAGGGAAGTCAAAGGCGACGGAATTAAAAAAAAATAAAAAATTGCATACTCACAAGTGGCCATGTGTAGCATAGCAAAGCAGCCACAGCTGCGTGTTTGATCGTAGGCCAAAGTGTCTATTCAAGCGCATCTCGGACGTCTCGGGACTGGCTTGTTCTGAACGGGTTCCGCGTTCGTATTGAATCCGTGCAGTCTCCTGACCTAGGGCCTGTCCATGCCGCCCGAGCCAGCAATCTGACCGATAGCACCACGGATGCTGTCGACCACAGCCTTGATCATGCCCTGCGGCTTAGCTCGGCCATCTACTCCACGAGACGGCTCAGTTCCCATGGTAGGAAGAACATTGTCGCCAGCGGACAGGCTGACGAACAGCGCGAATGGTACGAGCCAGACGCAGAGGCCAAAGTATGAGGCGATCATGGTGAAGCTCGGGGCATCGACTTTATCGTAGTACGAGGATCGCTGGTACGCTCGCGTTTGGCTGTTGGAAAAGTGCCGGAACCACACATAGTGGTCTACCAGAACAAGAGCTGCATCGAGTCAGCGCTCCATACTCCTGCCATCACGCAAAGATTGCACATACCACATGATAAGAGAAACAAAGGGTCGGTCAGCTTCACATAGGGGAAGCGTCGCATATTACCCAGGTAGACGACATGGGCAACCACTCCGAGGACCGTGCTCCAAAATGGAAAGCCATCAACCAACAGCACAACCTGCAGCCCAATAACACTGTAGATAAGACGCGTCAAGAATCGCTTCGCAAAAACGGAATGCTCCTCCACGAGCTCAGACAGATAATACAGTCCCGACGCGATGGCAAGCGTCAGGAAGCAAAAGCCAATGATGGCACCAACATAACCCACAAGCGGAAAAATCCACATCGTATCGAAAGAAGAACAAGGGAATGACAAGAATTAATCAACGAGTGACGCGTTTAGACCAGCTGGAACATGGTCCGAGGACACTTGTTGATTGTGCAGGAGGGAAGAGGATTGAAGGAGAAGCAGGCGTGTTTTGCAGACGGGAGAGAAAAGTTGGACGACTCGCTTCATGGGTCTGGACGACTGGCGTGGCCTCAAGCCTCTGTAGTGGACACGCTACACTCGTGCGATGAGGGTGGGCGTGCGATCCACTCAAGGTCTCGACCTAAGCGGCGCTGGTTTATTCCGATCCGAGGACAACACTGAGTGACGATGGTTGTATTGATGAGTTTCGAAGACTGAATATATAAGCTGAAGAGAGAAAGTCCAGTCGTATCGTACCCTGACGTAGAAATATTACATGTAGTTAGTTGCTTTGAGACCATTTTCCATGATAGAAGAATGTATAGCTATGCGGCGTGTGGCCTGAACACACCAATAGCCCACCATGGATTATTTTGTCAGCCCCTCCTCTAATCGATACCGCCATCCACAAAAAATTGTCCATCAACACCCCCACCCACCGCCGCCTGGTGAGCCACAGAGCAAAGCGTCCATTCTTACCTCTACGATATCGAAATCTCCATTACAGTCTCCAGCAGAAACCGACCTCGTCGGTCCCGAAAGCACCAAAATGTCTCGCCCCGATGGACAACACTGTAACGCCCCCCACCAACCATCAATACTCTATGACCCTCCTCTAACTCCCCAAGCGCGGCCGACGTCCACTACAATGACACCGAAGCTCGCAAATACACCACCTCCTCCCGTATTCAAAACATCCAGGCCTCGATGACCACTCGCGCCCTTGAGCTCCTCGATTTGAAGTCCCCTTCCCTCATCCTCGACGTCGGCTGCGGCAGTGGACTGTCAGGCGAGATCCTCACCGCCGTTGATCCCGAGGACGGTGGCCCGCATACATGGATTGGTATGGACGTTTCGCCGTCCATGCTGGATATTGCGCTTCAGCGGGATGTGGAGGGAGATCTTATGCTCGCGGATATAGGACAGGGAGTGCCTTTCCGTGCAGGGACCTTCGATGCCGCAATTAGCATCTCTGCCATCCAGTGGCTCTGCAGCGCTGAGACTAGCGATACGTCGCCCGCCGGCCGTCTAACCCGCTTCTTCAACGGCCTCTATGCCTCCTCCGCCGTGGCGGCCGTGCCGTATGCCAATTCTACCCCAAGAACGACCTCCAGCGCAACATGATCACCCAGGCCGCCGTAAAGGCTGGCTTCGGAGCCGGTCTCCTCGAAGATGACCCAGGCACAAAGAACGTGAAGCTGTATCTCGTTCTCACAGTGGGCGGGGCCGGGGGCGAAGGTGGTACACAGGGCGACATCACAAACGTAGTGGACGGCATGGACGGTGTTGATATCCTAGACGCGAGGAAGAAACTCAAGGCCGCCAACACGGATGTGAAGAAGGGCAGCAAGGCATGGATCGTCAAGAAAAAGGAGCAGATGGAGGCGCAAGGGGAAGATTGTGAAAGCCACATCCAAGTATACTGGCCGTAAGCGCCGTATAGCATTCTAAGAGATGTCTCGGCGGTTTATGAATGTGGGATGATGGGTGGTTGGGGCTGCATGGCACGGCGTTTCGGGAATGAACTTGCGACAGTTTTCGTTATATATTGGTAGAGGTCCGGATACCCAATTTAGAGAAACAAAAAGTTAGGTTGAATGACACTGACTTGGCGTTCATGTATTGTGCAACACGGTTATTAAGTACAGAGGATGGACGAAAATAAACTGTCGTAGCTTGTGCTATTTTAAAGAAGCATCCCATGGGCTCTCATCTCTTCTCTAGGCATACGTTCATTGGACGTAGCAGTGGAATTCATTGAATCGCAAACCCCTATTCCCGTTTCGCTTAATCTTGCTCTGGCTTCATGGTGGGGAAAGTCAAAACCTCCCTTATGCTAGAGTTATCGGTCAAGAACATCATCATGCGGTCGATACCCATACCCCAGCCGCCGTAGGAGGGAGACCGTGCTCGAGAGCGCGGCAGAAACGTCTCATCAATCAGCTGTGCCTCGTCGTCGCCCTGTGCCTTCTGGTTGGCCTGCTCCTCGAATCGGAGTCGCTGTTCGGCAGCCACGTTCAACTCGGTATAGCTGCTCAGTGTTAGCATATGGTACGAGCTGAATGAAGGTGGGACAAACTTACGCATTGGCAATCTCCTTGGTGCACACAAAGACTTCGAAACGCTCGCAGAGACCAGGGGTCGTGCGGGAGTCCTTGGCAAGAGGCGACATCATCTTGGGGTGTCCAGTGATGAACGTAGGGTTAGTCTGGAAGCACTGTTAGCTGTCGCTCAAGCATGACTGGACCGCGAGTTCTTACACATTGAGACTCCAAGAACTCTCCAGTGAGAGCATCCAGCATTCGGGCGTTTGTCAATGGTGGAGGGCATTCAACATTGACCTTCTTAAGCACCTTCTGGAGGAACTCGTTGGTCTCGGCCGTGTGGAGGTCATTAGCTGGGGGGAAAGTCTCGCCGGTGGCCTTTTCAAGGCCAGAGATCATTTCAATGCGGGGCCAAGGAGCCTCCCAGTTGATCACAACCTCCTCGCCCTTGGCAGTGTGGTAAGTGGTCTTGTATGAGCCATGGATGTGCTTGACGAGGCCACTGACGAGCTCTTCGGTCATGGTCATTAGGTCGTTGACATCGGCATACGCCATATAAAACTCAAGTGTAGTAAATTCTAAACTGTGGTTAGACTACTGTCACGGTTTGATGATACATGACGTGGCACAACTTACCAGGGTTGTGTGTAAGATCAATGCCTTCGTTTCGGAACTGACGTCCCATTTCGTAGACACGGTTCAGACCGCCGACAACAAGCATCTTGAGGTACAACTCAGGAGCAACTCGAAGATACATGTCCATATCAAGGTCGTTGTGGTGGGTGATGAATGGCTTGGCGGTAGCACCACCAGCAATGACGTTAAGCATAGGAGTCTGCACCGACACAAAGTCCCGGTCATCGAACCACCGTCGGATATAGGAGTCGACCTTGGCACGAGTGATGAATACCTGCCTGGCCTTCTCGTTCATCATGAGATCGAGGTATCGCTGTCGGAATCGCTGCTCTGGGTTCTTGAACCCGTAGAAGTCATCCGGGATCTAACAGTGTCAGTCACTTCATTCCCGATTGACAGAGCCGTTGCAAAGTCACGTACCTGATGCAAGCATGGCGAGAGAAGGGTGACCTCGGTGGCTGCAATAGACAGTTCACCGGAGAAATCACCAGTGCCTTGCTTGTTCTTGGGGTTTGTGCGAGTAGGGAAACCTCGGATGCCTAGACTGGTCAGACAGAGACTGCTGCAGGGTAGGAGTCAGAGCATACCAATGATGTCGCCTCTTCGCAAGTTTACGTGCTGCTCGTCAAAGTTGGGAGAGTTCTCTTCTACGTTGTCGGCCTGGGCCAGGACTTGTAGTCGCGCGCCCCTATATGAGTCAGAATAACGTACATATTGAATGCTGCAAGTCGGGAGAACATACGTCTGATCGGATGTCATAAAAGTATAGCTTGCTTCCTGAGGATCGTCGCACGTAGACTCGTCCAGCGATCTGAATTATCTTGGACTTGTCCGTCTCGCCATTCTTGAGATGGGAAAACTCCTTTTCGAAGTCGCGAATGTCGTAGGTGATGTGGTACTAAGGGTGATGTTAGCAGCGGCGCACATGTATTGACTAGACCGAGGGGAGTGGCTTACCTTATGAGGGTACGCCTTACCCTTAGCATGGAGCTCATTGACAGTTCTAGAGCGGATCTCGAAGTACTGTAGCCATTTTGTCAGTTTCGAGGTGGAATTGGGCGTTGGGCAACAGTGGGACTCGGGATGGGAGGACTTCGTACTTGGTTTGGAGTCAGCTCCTTCTCAGCAGCCTCAGCATTCTTGTTGCCCTTCTGTGCGCTCGGGGCGCCACCTCCGGCAGCAGCCTTTGCCGCATCCTTTTCCTTCTTGGCAGCCTCCTTCTCGCGGGCCTTTTGGCGCTTCTTGAGTTCGGTCTTGGAAATCCTCTCGCCCGTGACCTCGTCGAGGTGAAGCTTAGAGACGGCCTCGGCCGCGCCGTCGGCGCCAGTGGCAGCTGGTGCTGTATTATCAGCCATGACTGCAATTGGTTGTTTCGAGTGAGTTGAAAAGTTCGTATCTATCGCCTGGGTTTTCTCTTTCTATATGTATCAGCGCAGATGGGAGTCAGCGTTCAAGGGAGGTTGGCTTGTTTTTGTATGAGTTGAAAGTGGGATGACTCAAAACAGTTGTATCCCCCACCATGACTTTTGGCTGGTTGGCGGGGTCATGCCCTGCATTTTTTTCCCCCGTCCATTTGGTTGCACTTTGGCCATTGCGGTACTTTGCATGATGTACTCTTTACGGATATTCACTAATCCGCGAGTCCGTTGTGACTTATCACCACCACCCGGCAGCTACAGTCATTTCTGTAGCCAGTCATCATCCTATCTGCACTAACCAAACCCTGTCCGATATTCGGCTTCTGTATGTAAACAAAGCCGTCCACTAGATTACATTTGAGAGCCTGCAGTATATTCTATTCGTCCGTTGTCCTAGACGATAATTCCTACCTGACAAGTCAACTTGTCAGTTCAACCACGTCATCTTGTTCCTCAACACCGCGTTGATGACACATGACATGGCCTCTGTCTAGGATCTAAGTGGCTCGTTTTTCATAGCATCGCCACGGGTAGTATTACAAAACTTTAATGTCAGGCTTCAACTAGATGACACTTCAGCGCCATTATCGTAGCATGTTCTCTAAATGCTTCTTCGACTACGTCGTCGCATGCATGGCCTAGTGACGACGACTCTGTTTCAAATGGTGACATATCCTTTAGGGTAGCTTATCTACAATCCGGTGGGGGATAAGAATGTTCCGGCCACGCCTAACGCACTCACTGGAACTCTCTGTAGCCTGTAGGCCGCTGTAGCACGGTGAATGACTAGCTTCTGGTTGCGTCATGAGCCCTCATCAGTTATTGGTGATTATTAGACACAAACACTGCTTTCACCTCGCATGGCTGCGTTCTTTATATTGCCACCTTCAACAGTTCTCTATCGTTTTTTATCATCCACGAACACTGTCCAAGCGATAACTGAGCAGCCACAGAAGTGCTTCCCTTGAGTCAGTACTCTTCCGACTTCATCCACAGCCAGCTGCCAGAGTCGGTGTGGGGTATCTGTGGCAGATAAAGCACCGGGGACGAAGCTCGGAGTATCAGAGGAGACGTTGCAGTCTTTCATGGTTGGGACTCGCCTGCTGCATGACACGAAGCAGTAAGACGTGGCAACGTGACTGTAAAGGCTACAAACCGCTGACGTTGCCAACCACTTTTGACAGTTTTCTGTTGTCTCCGTTTCTCGGCCCCGTCGACGTGTTTGCCTCTGCATGACCAAAGTTGCATAATTAACATCAAGCATCAGCAGCATCTAGAATCTTGGACATTGGTCAGGACACCGACCCACCAGGGTGCCTTCGCATTTGCTATTTTGCTCACGAGCCGGCCGATCTTGTTGCGCGCCTGCATCTGTGGAGCTGCTACCAGAGGACAAACGCGATGGATGAGAATATCGGCACTTTCGCCGCCATCACTGGCGCCAGCGCAGATGTGGCCCGTGGCTTTATACAGATCACAAACGGAGATGTCGAACGCGCCATTGAGCTCTTTTACGAGAACCCAGACCTAGTGTCTGGTGTTGGAGCTGCGGCACCTTCAGACCACCCACCTGCTCGGCGGAGCAACATCGGCCGAGAGGACTCAAGCGGTGTGATCCATATCCCGAGCGACGATGACGACGATGATATGCAAATTGTGGAAGATAGCGATCAGGATGATCACGACACGGGTGAACGAGCGGCCGCTGTCCTCGCCGCTGCCACAGCACAAGAAGAAGAAGACGCGGCAATGGCGAAGCGTCTTCAAGAACAACTATATCAAGAGGGCAGCGGGCCAGGCTCGGGACCAGAGGGTGATGATGTGAGGGCACCTATTGCGCGGACAACAGAAACTCTTGTAGCACCCACCGCGGGTGGCTGGGGAGCAGAAGATGATGCTGGATCTGCCATTCTAGAACAGCTGCGACGAAGGCAGCTACCACGTCGTAAGAGATGACCACATCACCCATCGCAGACATGCGTGCTTCTGAGAGGCGAACTAACACCCTTCAACAGCACGAGGTGGCGGCGGCGGCGGTCCCTTCGGCCACAGGATATGGGCGGATGGGCCGAATACCAATGCAAGCTCGGGCGAGAATGGATCTCACGCACGACGACTTGAAGACTTGTTCCGACCACCCTACGATCTTATGGCACGCATCTCCTGGGACGAGGCCCGCACGTTGGGCAAGGAAGACAAGAAGTGGATCTTGGTCAATTTACAGGATATGAGCGATTTCAACTGTCAAGCTCTGAATCGTGACATCTGGAAAGACCAGGCAGTCCGGGATCTGGTATCAGAGAATTTCATCTTCCTACAGTATGACAAGGACAACCCATACTCGGAGGAGTTCATCACTTTCTACTTTCCCAACCAGACACACGAGAATCCAGACAACTACCCGCATGTCTCCATCATTGATCCGCGGACGGGCGAGCAGGTCAAGGTGTGGAGCGGAAGGCCGTTCCCCGAAGCGGTCGAGTTCCACGCTGAGTTGGCCGAATTCCTGGACCGGTATAGTCTGGCAGCTAACAGCAAGAACCCCGTGGCAAGAGCCACGACCCGAAAGCCGCAGACCGTGGACGTTGAGCGTATGACTGAGGATGAAATGTTGGAGATGGCCGTCAAGAATAGTTTGGCAGCCGGAAGCGGAAGCGTCAGCGTCGCGAGTGGCGAGAGCAGCGGGTCGACTTCAACGCCCAACATCTTTGACCCAGACGCGCTCACAAAGTCCCCAGCACCTGGGCCCGAGAGCGGTGGTAAGGAGGCCGAGAAGCCCGAGCCAGAGAGCGTGTTTGCGCAAATCTCAAGCACAAACCCTCATACCGAGCCGGCGAACGACCCTGCTACGACGACTAGGATTCAGTTCCGACATTCTACAGGACGGGTGATCCGGCGGTTCAACCTGCAGGACCCCGTGCGAACTATATATGAGTGGCTGAAGTCGGAGCCACTGGAGGGCAAGGAAGGGGTGGATTTCGAGCTCAAGAAGATGCCCCCAGGCCAGGACTTGATTGAGAGCCTGGATGCGACGATTGAGGAGTCTGGGCTGAAGCAAGGGACAGTGATGGTGGAGCTACTTGAAGACTGAGCTGCCACCGGCCGGGATGACAATGTTTATGACGATAATGGCAATGATGGCAATGGGGCTTGTGCTGGCCTTTTACTGAGAGAGATGTGTATGGAGGGAGAGGGAGGCCCAGCGAAGAGACGAAAGTGATGGATACAGTAAGACGTCCATAGATTCCGGTCCCCGCAGGGGTAGAGGCATCCGGCGTGATGCATATACAGTCACTTTTGCTTTCGTGCCGGGTCCTCCACACGTGTCTGACGAGTTTTTGGTCATTGCCGAGCAGTTGAACCAGTGATTTGGAGTCAGGGGTGGAGCCGACAAGCATAGGGCTGAGATGAAAGCTCCGGCGTATACCAAAGTCAACGTAGCCTCGGAGATGAGCTGACACGCTATTGGACTTGCGGGGATGAATTGAGGGCTCGCAGATGCCAACTCGAGCTCACCGTCAACGGGGAGCCAACCAAGACATGCTGCTGTCTTTGTGGCTGCATGCTGACTGCTCTCAGCCCTGCGAGTCCATGGAGAAAGCGCAGAAGACGCAGGATCATTGGGCCGCGCCGTTGCAGCGGATAGACCAGGAACAACCGCAAACGTTTGTCACGCCATCTCATTTCAGAAGAGCCAGGCTGCGTTGGTCGGCTGGCGATGAACGGCTCCGCGGATCGGGAAGTGTCCTACCACTATCGTCCAGTAGCATGTGGTGGTTGACGGCTGCGTGAGCATTTGGAATGACATCCATGGACGCCCCCACCACATCTCCTGGTAGCCCAGTACAGGTGCGGCATAGCGGCCCAGCTGAGCGGCTGGCCCAAGCATTGGCGATGCCCGCCCGCTGGTTGGGTACAAAGCACAGAGCGCTGGTGCCGTGCCTGATTCCTCCACCGCTACCCGCTTCAGCTGTCCCTGCCTGTCGTTGTCTTACGGGCTGCCAGCGCCTGGGTTGTCCTGTGAGGGGGACATCCAGATCATTTGTTTTTAATGCGCCTCGCCCTGCATGCAGTCGGCCAGCCGTGCAACAGTCAACAGGGGTTCTGTTGTCATTGTTGACTTTCGTCCCGTCTTTCCCCCCCGTGCGTCCCGTCTCTTCTGCTTTTCCATTTATTCTCCGTCCCTCGATGGTATTGCGAAGCATAGCAGAAGCTTAATTGAGGAGACGGCGATTCTCTTTTCATCTACGCTCCCGTACGTCAGTCGCCACCCCGCCCTCACCTCCCAGTCACCGCCGCCTGCCACTGACTGACTTGCTGCCCACGCTACAGTGGATGTTGATAGTGGGGTTCACCGCCCAGCTGCATTCCCCTACCACGACGAGGCGAAACGACGACGAGACGACGTCAAAGCGCACTCGACCCATTGGCTGGGTCTTTTGTGGCGGCCTCCCCCCTGGATTCGACAGAGCAGAGCAGAGCAGAGCAGAGCGGCTCTCAGAGATAAGTTGTACGACATAGCATCTTACACCTTGCGCAACGTCGAGAACGCTGCTTCACTCCTCGGCCACCCCTCGAGCGAGTCGGAGCCTCGATTGTGCAGCAGACGGACACGCAGTGTTGCCCTGAAGGCTGCGTCTGGCCAGGTGCAATGGCTGAACGAACAGACGACGGCCACGAAACTCTGGACCCGGAGCTGCTCTACTCCAAGGAATACTGCATCGGTTGGTCGCCGTGCGTTGCTCTGCCTTGTTTCATGTGTTCTGACGTGCCCTCTAGGTGGCGGCAGCTTCGGCAAAGTTTACAAAGGGTTCGCCCAACGTCCCCATCCCCTCCTCTCTTTAAAGTAGCCATGCGCTGACTACGTCGTCTTCTGCATAGTGTCGATAAACGCACTGGCCATGCCGTGGCAATCAAAGTCATCGACATCGAGAACGCCGAAGACGAGGTCGAAGACATCATACAGGAAATCGCCATCCTCTCCGAGCTGCAGTCCCCCTACGTCACCAAATACTATGGCTCCTACGCCAAAGGTGCAGAGCTATGGATTGTCATGGAGTTTTGCTCCGGCGGCAGCTGCGCGGACCTCATGAAGCCGGGGCTCATTGGCGAGGACTACATTGCCATCATCCTGAGGGAGCTGCTGCTAGGACTGGACTATCTACACTCGGACAAGAAGCTGCATCGGGATATCAAAGGTTTGTGCCCAGCCGCCTCATGCCCGGGAGGGGGACGTGCTGACATGAGGGTAGCCGCCAATGTTTTACTGAGCTCCAGTGGCCAGGTCAAGCTTGCTGACTTTGGTGTCTCTGGCCAGCTGTCTGCCACCATGACCAAGAAGAACACCTTTGTCGGCACGCCGTTTTGGATGGCCCCGGAGGTGATCAAGCAGTCGGGCTACGACCACAAGGCTGACATATGGTCCCTGGGCATCACCGCACTCGAGCTTGCCAACGGCGAGCCGCCGTATGCCGACATCCACCCGATGAAAGTGCTGTTCCTCATCCCCAAGAACCCGGCTCCGAGGCTAGACGGCAATTTCACAAAGGCGTTCAAGGAATTTGTCGAGCTCTGCCTCCAGCGAGACCCCAAGGAACGGCCTACCGCCAGAGACCTGCTACGACACCCTTTTATTCGGAGAGCCAAGAAGACAACCTACCTAACGGAGCTTATTGAGCGCCACACGCGGTGGGCTGTAGCGCACAAGGGCGAAGATGACGAGAGTTGGGATGCGGCGGATGACGGGCGCATGCCGGCGGAGAGAGAAAAGGTGGACGAGGACATGTGGGATTTCGGAACGGTGAGGTTGGTCGGCGATCGAGGCGGCGTAGTCAACCGGCCTGGGCTCAACGCCATGGACGAGAACGCCACCAACGCACGAGCCTCGCGGTCGTCGGAGAGCTCGAGCGACTATGGCGAGACGCGGCGGGAGCCAAGTCCAACAAAGACGCGAGACTTTGCCCTGCAGCCCAACGACACGCTCAAGGCGGCAAGCGCTGCGGCTTCGAGACAGGCCAGCCCAAGTCGCAAGCCTGCGCCGACGCAGGTGCCTGGCTCACCAACCAAGGTGCCACTACTGCCGAGTCCCATGAAGACCATGCTGCGGGACCCTCCAGAGACGCCGAGGCCACATAAGCCCATGCCGGCCCTGCCTGCGGACCAGTCGCCGGAGTACGACCGCGACCTCCAAGCCCAGCTGCAGCGTGATATGGGCATGCTCAATCTGAACTTGAACCCGACGCCCACTACGACGCCGAACGGCGTCCAGGCCCCGACGAACACCAAGCCCCTACCGCCTGTCCACGGCAGCCAGTCACGGCCCACGAGCTCGAGAATCGCACCGATCAGTCTGCCGGAGATACCGCCGTTCAGGGGGCCACCCTCTGTGCCTGCACACAGGGTACCATCACAGCAGGCCGTGCCTTTCCACCCCACGCCAACCGCAGCGCCGGTTACGCCAAAGCCGCATTCGCCTGCTGCCTTTGACAGGTTTGCCGCGCCGTCTTCGTTCCCGTCCCCGGCGCCCGCCAACCCCAACGGGGAACTCGACGCGCTCAATGACGTAATATTCCCTGCGCTGGAGGAAGCGCTCAAGCGGCGGCAGATCCGGCTGCAGCAGGTGTACAAACCGGTCCAGCTAGGCGCGCCGGCCCCATCGGCCCAGCAGCAAAAGGCGGAGGTGGCGCACGAGAAGCTGCGGAAGCTGGTGTATAAGCTGGCGCATGTGTGCAAAGAGATTGACCACTATGATAAGGAGGAACCCGTGGGGATGGGGAGGGACGTGGGCAACTTTCTCGAGGGGCTGCTGGAGGAGATCCTGGTGAGGGTTGAGCCTCTCGATGAAGAGGAGGTATGAGTCGCGCCTGTCGGATTCGAGGATGGAGAGGAAGAGCGATTGTACATGCCTCTAGGCAGCGCCGGTAGATGGGGCGGGACGAGCGAGGCAGCGGTGCTTTTTCACGCGATGCATGTGTCTTATATGGCTGGGAAGACCACGAACAAGAGGGTCAACATTGGAAAAAAAGAAACATGACATGGAAGGAACGCGGTTTGCATGCATCGAGGCAGGACGGATGGAATCGGAGCAACCCTGGGCGTTTTTGTATTACAACAACGGGCTTTGCTTGTTTGAGACTACATGTGAAAATACGAGCACACGGATAGACGTCTGACGCGACACGGCGAACGAGGAACGAGGCGGCAACAGTGATGATGACTTTGTATCAGCGAGGAGCAAGGGGCACAAGTGCATGGCGTGCATCACAGAGTATATATGCACGCATGGAGGCCCTCTGTGATTTGCAGCATTTAATTTCGTCTGACGCAGTTAGGCTGCTCTGTACTCTGTAGTCTGTACACATATACAGAGTGGCCATCGCCATGTTACCCAGCCAGAGCTCGCTATGTGATTGTTACATTGGCACGCTAAGCCCGATGCAGCCGCATCCCATCGCGGCGACTCGGTCGAGAGGTCGCATTCCGTCATTTTTCCGATGCGGCCGAGGTGAAGCGCTGTGCGGCCAGTAAAAGCCAGCGCTGGTCGGGGGCGGTTTGGGGGGCCACTGGGGGGATGTTACATGCTGTGGCCTGTGGGATGACGGCGTTGCCGGGCCTTGCCGCCCATTGAACAATTTTTTTTTGGGCTCGGCTCAATTGCGGCCAGGGCTCTCCACCGCGCTGGACGGGCTGGAGCTTTCGTGGTCTCATCGTGAGGGAAAAACCACGACTTTCGTTGTTGCAGCCTTTTTTCCTTCCCTCTCCCTCTCTCTCTCCAAACAACCCTCTGTTGCCGCCTCGCCCTATCCCGATTCCCCTCTCGAACCGTGTTTTCGAGCTGAGCTAGCTGGTGTTTGCTCATTGACGCTGTTCTCCCGCACACTCTCTGCTCGGGATTGATCTGTCACGCTACCATGTTGTCGCGAAGCTCTCTTAGGACGGCGCAGGTAAGGACTTTTCTTTCTCCCTCCTCGATGTGTTGATTTAGGCTGGGGGCGGGTCTGCCTGGCGGGTTGGGCTGGGGAGGGGTTGAATTGGGTGACGACGAACGAGCGAGAGGCTGGATATCTGACGCTGGGATGCCATGTCTGGAGGGAAGTCGACGGCGTCACCGTCACGACCAGCGGAGACGTCCCAACCCCCAGTCACGACGGCGGACCACGCATCCAATTGGACATGTCACTGCCGTTACAGACCGCTGGCTAACACTCGTGTCTCGCGATAGGCCCTGCGCTGCGCTGCCGGACAGCCCCAGGCGGCCGCCCGCACCTTCGCCACTGTGCAGTCCGACATCTTCAAGCCCGCCAAGTTTGGCGGCAAGTACACCGTCACGCTCATCCCCGGAGACGGCATCGGCGCCGAGGTGGCCGAGTCGGTCAAGACCATCTTCAAGGCCGACAACGTGCCCATCGAGTGGGAGCAGGTCGAGGTGTCGGGCATCATCGAGGACGGCGGCCGCAGCGAGTCGGCCTTCCGCGAGAGCGTAGCCTCGCTCAAGCGCAACAAGCTGGCGCTCAAGGGCATCCTCCACACGCCCATCAGCCGCTCGGGCCACCAGAGCTTCAACGTGGCCATGCGCCAGGAGCTCGACATCTACGCCAGCATCTCCCTCATCAAGAACATCCCCGGGTACGAGACGCGACACAAGGACGTCGACCTGTGCATCATCCGAGAGAACACCGAGGGTGAGTACTCGGGCCTGGAGCACCAGAGCGTGCCCGGCGTGGTCGAGTCGCTCAAGATCATCACGCGCGCCAAGTCGGAGCGCATCGCCAAGTTCGCCTTCGCCTTCGCCCTCGCCAACGGCCGCTCCAAGGTCACCTGCATCCACAAGGCCAACATCATGAAGCTGGCCGACGGTCTCTTCCGCAACACCTTCCACAGCGTGGCCAAGGAGTACCCCACCCTCGAGGTCAACGACATGATTGTCGACAACGCCTCCATGCAGGCCGTGTCCCGCCCGCAGCAGTTCGACGTCATGGTCATGCCCAACCTGTACGGCGGCATCCTGTCCAACATTGGCGCCGCCCTCGTCGGCGGGCCCGGCATCGTCCCCGGGTGCAACATGGGCCGCGACGTGGCCGTCTTCGAGCCCGGCTGCCGCCACGTCGGCCTGGACATCCAGGGCAAGGACCAGGCCAACCCCACCGCCATGATCCTCTCCGGAAGCATGCTGCTGAGGCACCTCGGCCTCGACGACCACGCCAACCGCATCTCCAAGGCCCTGTACGGCGTCATCGCCGACGGCAAGGTCCGCACGCGCGACATGGGCGGCTTGTCGACGACGCACGAGTTCACCCGGGCCATCCTCGACAAGATGGAGACCGTGTAAGGGTTTTTCTTTTTGGTTGGCCTGCCTGTTTATATGAACCACTCGAGAGACACGCGACGCAAGGAAAATGACAAGATGTCTGGATGCCTCTTTTTACTTATTCCCTTTGTTATGGTGGGGGGCGGGCGTGCTGCCGTGTTGTGATACCTCGATAGACATGGTTGTGGAGCGGCGGCACGTCGAGGTGAGGTGATGGGTGAGGTGATGGGTGATGAGGTGGACGTTGTGTATGTTAGCATGGCATTGTCAGTCTGAATTAGAATGTTTAAGCCAGTTGGTGTGCCTTGCGAAGTGATTTCACGGGCTTGGACTGATGAATTGGCTCAGTCCGGCTTGGATGCAGCAGTATCCACATATGCTCTGTGCTCCCACTTTTGGATGGAATGAAGTCAACAGAGCTTCAGCACTGGCTAATTGGCCGTACTCAGTACACTTTACACCATCTATCACTAATTCAGGCACGCAGGTCCCCTTAAAGCAGGTAGTATATAATGCGACAAGTGCCGTGTTATTACATGTGAGGCTAGCGCTGCAGCAGCGTCGCTGCACACCCCCATGCTCTGTTCTCGGCAATTGACTCCTTGATTCTGTCGCTATGCTCCTCGGCTTGCTAGTAGGCGGCAATGTCCCGCGATGAGGTATTTGTGTGTTTCGCAAGAGAGTGTTTCAAGGGGCTGCCGTGATGTTATGTACGAAGCAGCCGGTCACGACTGGACCAATGGATCGCTCAGAGATTGGTCCGTATTTGCCATGAAGAGGGAGTTGCTATTGGCAAATATCTCTCGACACTCGCCTAGCAAGGGACACGCTTGAGCTATATCAAGGCCAATGCGTGGCTACGGAACGTGCCTTCATCACGAGAGATAACCTGTGTAATCCCGAGATATGTCCAACAGCGTAGCGCCGGATGGTCCGGCCCCCGAGCGCAAGTTAGGCGAGGGTTAAAGATAATGATGGAACTCAGGAACCTCACCTCTATGATGGACAGCTGGGACGAATTCCGCCATGGTGCAACTGGGGAGTCAAGATGGAGACGCCTGCCAATCGAGACGCCACGATCTGGCAGGATGCGATGTCGCATTCGCTGACTCCCTGTAAAACACACCCATTCATTGCCTTGATAACCCAAACCCTGAGTATATAGAACCAACTGCATGAGTAAGTGACGTGGTGTAACACGCACTGTCTTCGCTATGACGCCTGATTATACATGCTCGGCCAGAGGGATCAGCACCCATCGAGAGGCTCGCTCCACCGGCGCAAGAGCCGATCGAGACCCCGCCCCTCCAGCTATGGCCGTGCGCGCGTCGGGGCAAGAGACGGCAATGGGAGAGTTGAAGCCGAGGGTGGAAGGGCGCGGCGCGGAATATAAATAGTGGTGGTGTTGCTGGCCGACTTGGCCGCGTGCACCCTGATGTCCCTTGAAGAAGAAGAAGAAGAAGAAGAAGTAGATCCTCGTTTGAACCTGCAAAGAAGGACGTCAACTGCCGAAGAGAGACAAGCTCCCCTTGCTGCTACCGATCGACCGTCAAGATGACTACCGGAGGATGTGTGTGTGGGAACGTCAAGTACGAGTACAGCGGTAAGTCCCTTGATGGCATAGTATATGGATATAATTACACCATGTGCCGAACCGGGTTCATCGCGTGCAAGGGGGCATGGCATGGTTCCATGCGGGCTGGATGGCGTGCTGATGCCCGGACTAGGAGAGCCCGTCGTCAGGGCCTTGTGCCACTGCACCGATTGCCAGAATGTGGGTGAAGCTGCTCTGCATCTCGATCGAGGCACTGTTCCTGCATGGGACTGACTGATGTGTGCAGATATCTGGTGGCGCCTTTACATCCAATGTGGTTGTGCCCCGGACGGCCTTTAGAGTGACCAAGGGTACGTCGTGCATCTCCTCCGCCTCGTCTTACACGCGAGCAGCATAAACACCATCCACCTCCCGGCAGGCTGACCCCGCCCTCCCAGGAACCCCTAAGACATGGGACGTAATCGGCGACTCGGGCAAGAACAACAAGCGCTTCTTCTGCGACAACTGCGGCTCGGGCCTGTTCACGGAGCTCGATGTCATGCCCGACGTGACGTGCGTCAAGGCCGGCGGGCTGGACGGCCCGGCCGCGCAACGGGACCACAAGGTCGACGTGGAGTATTACGTCAAGGACCGCGTGCCGTATCTGGGGGCCGTGCAGGGGGGCGGATCAGAAGCCTGCCTTTGGGTAGCTGGGTGGGATTGGAAAAACGCCGTGTTGAGGAGCCACATACTGAGCGTGGTGGCCGCGCGTGGCAATGGGCCCTGTGATGTATGTCGAGGAGAGGCCGAGCCTGCGCCGGCGGCATGCGCCAAGTCGGCAGAACTGCAGAGATCTATTTATCTACGTTATGGCCCTGATGATCCTCCTCAATCCCTCCTCCAGCTCCCCCGCCGGCTGCGAAAACACGATGCGACACCACCCCGGCTCCTCGGCCCCAAACGAGATCCCATCGGCCAGAAAGACCCTCTCCCGTACCAGTGCCCTCCAGAGCTCCCCGTCCAGATCCCCCGGCTCCACGCTGCGGTTCCTTCGGTACACGGCGCCCAGGTTGACCCAGATGTAGAAACCCGCCGTCGCGCCGGGCGCGTACTCGATGCCGTTGTCCCTCGCCCACGTGGCCGTCTCGGCGTAGCGCTCGCCGAGCCTGCGCTGGTTCTCGCGGATGTACCGCTCCGTGAAGGCGTCGTCTTCCAGGACGCTCGCCGTGACGAGGTCGGACAGCGAGGACGTCCAGCAGAACTCCGAGAGGGAGCCGAGCGCCGTGCGGAGCGGGGCGTTGTGCTGCGTGACGGCGCAGCCCATGCGCAGGCCGTTGGCGCCAAAGTCCTTGGACATGCCCCAGACGACGTGGATGAGCCCCGGGTCGACGATGCCCGCCGGGTCGATGGAGAGGATGGACTCAAAGGGCGTGAGAGCCACGCCTGCGTCGACGGTGTTTGTGAAGGTGGACAGGGCGTAGATTTCGTCGCTGATGAGGTGGATGCCGTGTCTTTGGCACAGCCTCATGTAGGCGGTTAGGACCTCGCGTGAGTAGCTCCGTCCGAGCGGGTTGTGAGGGTGGGCGAGGAGAATGGCCGCGGTTCTCTGGCCGCTGGATTGCGCTCTGAGGATGGCCTCTTCGTACTTGTGCACGCCGTCCATGCCCGTGGGGTCGACGTCCCCGAACGCGATGAACCTGACGTCTGCCTTCGGCCGGCGGCTCAGGTCCGAGGTGAAGGAACCGTAGTGAGGGCGTCCGACGAGGATGGCATCTCCTGGATTGGCCAGCGCCCAGGAGAGGTTCTCCACGGCCGTCGTGGCGCCGTTGCTCGTGACGACATGCTCGGGCAGGACGGGCGTCACGGGGCTGAAGTGCCTGTTGAAGAAGTACGCGTGCGCGGCCTTGAGCCTCTTGAATCCGTCTCCGTAGTTGAGGCACTGGGCCGGGATATCGATGTCCTTGATGCGCTCCAGCAGCGTCTCGTGCATGAGCGTGTTTTCCGCCACGCCGAGACTGATCCAGCCGCCTGGGTTGGTTACGGGGTGCCACGGGTCCTGGAGCACCTCGAAGACGATGAAGTCGGCGTCTGGCGTGGAGAGCGCTTCGGCGCGCCGCGAGAGGGCCATGAGGGGCGACGGCTCTATGCGAGTGGTTGGTCTTTGTGATTGGAGCGGTGTCGAAGAGTGTTGATGTGTTGGGAGGCTGTGGGGACGTCGCATGGGTCTGTCTCGGCCGAGCGACGGAGCGGCTTCTGGCTTGTACGCCGGCCATGGGTGCAAGTCCTGTGGCATCTGCGACTATGTAGATTTAGGGTGATGGAGTCGTGTCGGAATTTATGTTCGCCGTTCCAGTGAGGTCAACTCTGGACATAGAAATGTGTTGTTCGGCGTCGAAGCACCCGCACGCTGACAGTGTTGGTATACTCTGGCATGTCGACTAATAAGAGTGAGTTGGCTGGCCAAAGCCCATCTATCGCCCGTTATTTTCATCCCTCTAGCCCTCAATCATTCCATGCGGAATGACATGGCAGCCGGGTGCAATGCACATCAAATGGAGTTTTCATCTTATTGAGTGCGAAATGGTGGAGTGGCACTCCGGATGCCTCGCGGTTGCGATGGCCCCGATGATACATTCATGCATTTCGACCAATGGAGTGGAGAGTACATTCTTGGCCTGTGAATGAGGAGGAATCCGTCTCTTAGATATATGTATATGTATATGTATACTACAGATACTTACCGGTGCATGGCTTCTATCAAATTGTAGGCGATGTCATCGAGCGTCCTTGCAGTCTTGCACCGAGACGTATGACACTACGCCAATAGATACCATGACGGCTGAAGCCACTGCAGTACTGCTTTTGCACATTTTTGCCAGAATCCGGGGAATCAAGAGTAGCCGTGTTCTTGTATCTCTTGCTGCTTTCGTCTTGTTCATGTCGCGGTTGCGAGGACGCTTCACCGGATCAAACAACGAATGCCTGCTATGCGTAAACACGCAGCGTACACATGCTCAACACCAAGACCCAGGTTAAATACACCTTGGCTGCGGCGCAAAGCTATCTCGCCTTGCGAGGAATACGTCTGTCAGCCATACACGGTAGTATAAAGTGATGTCGGCAATGTCGGCAATGTGCACATGCAAGTATATCTTGTATTTATCTGCAACTACTCTGCGAGCAGCAAAGTCAGGCAACGCCATGACTCCATCTTCATCATATCCTAGCCCTTCTACTCCTCACTGATCGTCCAGCTCCTTCATCACCTCGTCCCACCTGTCCTGCACGTCAATCGCTAGCTCCTTATACCTAGCTTCTTGAACCTGCTTGGCCGCCTCCCTCCACATCTTTTCCTCCTTCTCTCGCTTCACTTTCTCGAACAGCAGATTGCGGCTCTTGAACCGGATATCCATGACTGCCTGCATCGCCTTGGCTCTCTTCAGTCTTTGTGCCTCGGTTCCGACGTCGGTTTTATCCAGATCCAGGCTGCGAACGTACGACGTGAATAACGGAATCTCCACGCCCTCGCAGGGCTCCCACTCCGTGACCGAGTCCGGAGGCCCCAAGTCAGCCAGCATGTCGATTACGCATTCATACCACGTTTCTCGTCTGATAGCTTCGTACTTTTGGCTCGTGAGGTACGGTTCGAGCCGGTCAAAGACCCCTCTCATGATCTTCCATACCACCCGTGACGGCGACCGGGTGTAGCCCCGGGCAATTGCTTCGAGGGCGTTGTTTGCCGTCTTGCCGGCGAGCTCTTCCTTGCTTCTGTCAGAGTCAATGTCCATCTTGTCCTCGTCCTTGAATTCGTCCAGGTGCGGTGTCACAATGTCGGCAATATCCTGCAGCATGTCCAAGTCATCGCGAGCCTCGGCGAATCTCCAGAGACATCGGAAGGCATGCGGCCGATACTCGTCGTTATTGCGCTTTGCCTCGCGGAGGACAATCTTCTTCATCTGCGTGGCGATGTTCGCATCGTTTTGCCATAGCCATTTGCCCTTCTCCACAAACTGAGGAAACGACTCGAGGAGCTTCTCCTTGCCCGAGAATGTCTTGAGTGCCAGCGCCTTCTCCAGCACCGGCCAGATTGTCTTGAGGGTGGAGTCCGCTATCGTGTTTGTTGCGTCGCTTGCCTTGGCAACGTCGGTCACCATGCCCGCGACGGTAAATGCTCCAGTATGCCGCAAGGCCCATTGGTTCGTGTCTAGGCAGCGCTCTACTAGTGCCACCATCTCAGGAACGTACTTCTTCACCGTGCGGTTGCTTCCTGCGTGCTGATTCCACACCTCTTGAAACACCTTGCCTGTGTATTCATCGCTGTCGTGCAATCCAACGTAGGCAAACGGCAGCAGGTCCGTTTCTTGAGACGTGAAGTGGTCCGGCGAGACCTTGGCCAATGCCACAATGACGTCGGCGATCTTCTGGCGACGTGAGTCACCCTCTGATTGAAGATACAAATCGACAAAGCGCTTGCAGAACCGTTCCTTGGCCGCGTCCGGCACAGCTCTCACCACGTAGGCGGAAGCCCGAGCGTACGCCTGGCTAACCTCATCGTTTTTCTCCAACACCTGCTTCTCGAGGGACTGCAAGAAAGCTGTGGCCACCGGTCTAAAGTCAGTTGTATGCCGTGTGGCAAGCGTTGTGAGCACCCTGCTACAGCCGATTTTCGTGGGCATTCCGATGGCGTTCTTGATTGTGGCCCCGAGGCGAGGCGCCAACGCAGCCATGACATCTGCGTCGACAAATCGTAGAGCGTCCTCGATAGCTACGGAAATGGGAGATTGATTGACCATCTGGGACCGTAGTTTATCGATTTCATCCCGACTGTCTTCGCCAGCTCGCTGGTAGTGGTAGTTGATCTGCTCTGGTTCAATCGTACTCAGCAGACCAAGGAGCTGAGGTACCATTTCGGGAATGAAGGGCTTCAACGCTGCGCCTCCCTTGCTCGTGATCTTCATAATCGTGACTATGGCAAACAATTGAACCTCCTTGACGGAACTTTCAATGCCCTTTTCGGAGAGAAGAAACGGCAAAGCTTCCTTCATCATTGACTGTGCGGCCGAGCCCTGTTTACCGTCCTCCAGCAGCCTAACCAGACTGCTCGACAGAGCCATGCAGAGCCGAAGGGCTGCCTCTCTCACGCTGCCCTTGACATCGTCAAGAACTTTGAGCGAGGTAGTCCAAATCTCTCCATAGTAGCTCTCGTACTGCTTGAACGGGCGTCCCTGAACAAGATCCGATATGGCAGCGCAGCTTGCTTCCCGCATTCGCCATTCGCGACCTAGGATGCTCTTCAGTAGGTCTTCCATGATGGATGCAAAATGGCTGTCTATCACGGCAGCGGGATCCTTTACTAGCGCTTTCCAGATGTCCTCCATCGACCGTTGGACATTTGGGTTTGGGTCGAATCGATACCGAAAAAGCTTTGGATAAAGCTTTGGGTCGACTTCAGACTCGGACAAGATGTTGCTGAGGCCGAAGCGTCCAAATGCAGACCTGGTAGACCATGTTGCAGCATTTGCCGCCAAGGACATAAACTTGTAGACCAGTCGTTGGTCGCCAACTTCATTGGCAAGGCTAACGATGTCTTTGTAGCTGGTGACAGATTTCCCTTCGCCTGTTGGCAGCGCACCGGGCTCGAACAACTCGGTTTCTTCATCCACCTTGAGCTGTGTTCCAGAACCAGTGAATGCAGATACTAAGTCTTTGACTAGAGCACTCTTCAATTCTTCGTCGCCGCGTTCGTATACCAGCGAAAGCCCACGAGATGCCGTCTCTTGCACGAGTTCGTCTCTGGCACTGAGCAATCGCATAAAGGAGGCTTGGGATTCTCGTAGTTTGGACTGTACTTCAGCCAAGTGTGAGCAGTACTGGACTATACAGAATAGCCAGATACCTGAAGCTTTCAGGAGAGAAGGCTTAGTTGCCTTGCAATCCTTGAAAAGTTTGGATAGCGTAGCCGCGACTAGCGACTCTCGAGCGGGTTGTCGAAACTGAGTACCGTCTGAATCCACATCTAGTGACAGTTTCACGTAATCAGAGTCCCATCTTGAAATGGCCGCGGTAATGGCATCTCCCACTGTAAACTGCATTTCGACACGCTTGATCTCGTGAAGGGCGAATAGGTTCTGAAGAATGGAGCCCAGAATACCTGGGCATAGTTGCTCATCATCTTCGGTAGATGCCTCGGGGGTCTCCGTTCCTTCAAGTCCAATGGCTAGCCTTCCGAGAGCAATAATTGCCTTTTCATTTACCTTTTTAGCGTCTGCTGTTAGTCTTTTGACGATGATTTCGAGTGAGTTTTCACCGTCAGACTCTGGCATGGCTAGCTGAGCAGACCAAAGCTGGGAAAACGCTTCTAGGCTTGTGTTGTAGAGTGAGTCAGGTACTTGTTCCTTCACGAGGAGATGTAGCGGATACTGCACATCTTTGGGATAATCTCGCCCGTAGTAAACACAGCGAGATAGTACATGCCCAAAGGCGAGCAGAGCTCCCTCGGCAGCGTTCAGGTCTGGCCCAGCCGAGTTTTCAGCATTAGAGAACAGGGCTTGGAGTGACTTGCACAAGTTTCCCACCGTATCGGAATCATTAGACGGGTGAGAGGCTAGCAGTCCCAGAGATTTGGCAGCTAAAGCTCGGATCTCTCTCTTGTTGGACTTGACCAGGGCCAGAAGATGGGAAGCGACTCCGCTGAGCTTCCCAACAGTTCCCCTGGGGCTCAGCGATGCAACCTCCACAAAGCAGCGGAGGCATTCCTCCACAATCGGAGAGTCTTCACGGAGTGCTCCAGTCAAGCAGGCTTTGAGGTAGAAGACGATGTACTCAGCATCAATCGTCTTCAGGTAGGTGCTGATCTTCTCACGAGTTTCCACATTCGTCTCCACCTGAGAGCGCAATGTTTGCATCCAGTCAGGCTGAACATCAAAGTCAGGCAAGGCAGAAAGCATCATTATCTGCTTGCAGTAGCGTAGCGAAACTGGAAAAGCCGGGAGGCGACTCCCCTGGAAATTTTGAAATAGATCATGTCCAGAGAGGTCAGCGAGGTCGTAGTTGGTTGTGGACTCATTAGCATTGCCGGGTTCAATGGTAGACCCGAAGAAGGTAGCAACCATGCGTGTCCAATCTGGCATAGAAGACTTTGAATCGCTGTGGGCAAAATATGACCATGGATCTAGGCCCTTGTGCCCTTGCTCAATGACATCGCTGCGTTCGTTCAATTGCCCACCGAGGGCGAGGATGTCAATCCAACGAGCATGTATATCTGAGAAAGGCAGGCATTGGTTGGCCCATTTGACAACGGCATGTCGAGTGCTTCGGACCGCCGGAGCCTCTTCTGCAAGGTACATATAAGTCAACAACATGGACTTGAGCATGGGCTCCTGGCTACCTAAGGTAGGAGGCACGCTTGCAGTAAGACTTGACAGTGCTCCATCAATGTTGACGACGGCGTCATTGGTTGAATCTTCTGATAGAGATCGAAAAAGCCAGGCCCCAAGATTCAAACGATCCTGAACTGGCAAGTCTGTATTTCGAGCAAGCATGCCTATGGTCTCGTATGCCTTTGACCGCAGCCCAACATCGTCGTTGGATGTTTGCTGAGGAACAGGCCAACCCTGGGTCTCGATGTAAGATCGCATGTTATGAATGAGCTGTGGGCCGATTGTGAAGCCCTCTTTGGATGGACCGATGCGAGCGACCCAGGACAAATACTGGAAAAGAGCTTTATGCAATTTTGTCCGCTCAAGAGAACTCGAAGGCTGTAGTGATTGGGACGACGACTCGCTGGAATGCACTGGCATAAAGTCCAGGTTAACAACGCTCATGACGCTATCAGACATTGTAGTTGAGACGGCAGATTTTGACAATATTCCGAGAATTCGAGTACGATAAGCGGCCGGAAGGGAAGAATGAGCTTGGAACAAGAGCTTTACCAAGTCGGAGTCTTCCATCGAAACAGAAGTTCTCTTAATAATCTCCTCTGCGGTTGATGCAACCCTGCCATCAAAGCTGGACGCGGCAAAGACGGCCGGGATGAATTTTTCTTCATCAGTGAATGCTGCGCTGGCTAGAAGCGTTACAAGCTTCAGTTTGAGTTCAGATATTCTCTGGAAAAGCTTCTCTAGACTAGGGCCGTCCGTAAAGAAGAGGGCGGCCTCATCAGATGAGAGAGCCGGGTTCGACTGTGCCAGTGTTTGTCCCTTGATGGGAGCACGCAGACGGAGGAAAATCCCAATTATCCTGGCTAGATACTTTGCATCAGCATCGTCTGATAGTCCAGTATCGGACCGGAAACTCTCGTCCTCTTTACTGCCTCGCGATGGTATACGGGCATCAAGTAGGAGTCGGAGAATGATGTTGAAGAATGGACCGGCCCTGAGTTGGCCCTGATCACCGGCGCACCCTTGAAGGGCGATGGGAATGAGCTCTCGCCTTTCATAGTCATCAAGTCTTTCCAAACTATGTTGGATGAATGATAAATCAATCTGCTTAACGAGGGAAGACTCTGAAGATTTGTACTGCTTCAAGAGCGCAGAAACAGGAAGCACGATTCTGATGGATGGTCAGTAGCGATTGCGGTTGGATTAGAAGCACGTTACTACATACTGCGGCGGTTGGATAAAAGTCTTGAGTCGTGATACTATCTGGAGGACCTGTTTCATGTTAGAAACAACTAGAATACTTGACCAGAGAAGTCAAGGGACAACCCACCTTCGTTCGCACCGATGCATGTTCGCTCGATGCTTTCAAAACAACGGGAGCTAGATATCGCTGCAAAAGGTCATGGAGCTTTTCTTCTTTGTTGGCAACATCCAAAATCTTGAATTCAACGCTATCCAACAGCCGCAGCTCCCGCTGCTCTGTTGACGCTGCCGCCATGCTCAAGGGAAGAGGGGCAAGGTTTGAGCGCGACTACAGTTGGAGAAGGATGTAAATTATCACAGTGAAGAGACAAGCCGGCTCCGGGACATGTTTTTATTCTCGGAAGAAAAGCCGGGGAACAAATAAGACGCGCTTTCTAAATGTGGTAGGCAGCTTTTTGGTGACGACCAAAGCGATAGATTTCGACGCCTTCTAGAGGCGGCATGATACCACTGAGACGTTGAAGGTGACTAAGCAGGGACCGGCAAAGCACGGTTCGCTTACTGCCCTGGCGACCACGTGAGCCTCAGGTGTACGTACTCCGTATTCGCACACAGAAACATTGTGTGGTGATAGCAGGCAGAAATGGATAACGACGCCTCGATATCTAATGCCAGGCTGAGGAGCAGGCGAGGCAGGCGCGTGATGGATATAGCTTGATGTTGTGTATTAGCCGCATCTACCGGTACCCTCGAGTGAGTTATTTAACAGCAATGTGGTTGTATAGTGGCCCATGAGCCGAGCGTGGGCCTCGCCCAACTAGTCCAAAACTCAACTTCATCCCCAACTGTGAGCTTCACATGCATGTATGTATGTTATCTATAACTCCTACAGTGCATTTGTTGTGGCTATTTTTGAACCAGCATGGATATTCGCTAATGGACATACGACAACTCGTTGACCAGATTGGCACTGATCCGACCCCGGATATGATACCCAGTCATTCGAATCGAACAGACACCACGGCCGGAGCGCTCGGTACTAGAAAGATATGATCCACAAATTGTGCAGGGGACAAAAGTAACTCGTTTTACACGAGGCAACGTCATCAGGTTGGGAAACTCTATTGTTTCTGTCGTGTGCATCATGCATAACAATGCCATACACTGATTGTGCATACATAGACGGCGGGCATCACCGCCCCAACCCAGGTTTGTGATCCGCCAATCCACAAGGGAGCTGCTCCGTGTGCCTGAAGTGAAGCTCAACAGCTCGTCCAAAGTTTGTGTGTAGCGTGTGCGAAGGCGGTTTGTGTGTGTGGAAAGGCATTGCCACTTGCGCGTCTAAGCCCCGCAGTAGATACACACACACCACCAGGACGTCCCAAGTACATGATACTGCCGTCTTGATATCCCGCTCTAAATTGGTCCTCCGTGAGTTGGGTGCTGAGTGCATCGCCGTGGCGTCGCGCGTCACAGTGTCGTCAACTTACAAGTGTCCCACCCAGATTGCGCACCAGTATGATTGAGTTCCGCAATTATACCTTCTCAAGTAACACGTCAATTGCGAACGAGGTGTCGTACTTCTAGAGTGCAGAATGCACAGGATCCGCAGGGGGCTGTTGTTCAGCTGGACTAGGACCATGTGTACTGCAGGGACACTAGCAGGCTTGCCTGTGGTGCTGAAGCTCATCTCATGAAGCTCATGATGAATGCCTCTGCAGATCCCAGCAAGCGTTGTTTGCTAGCAAAGCGCATGTTTAGACTGGTCATGACTTTACTTCCCAGACTTACTTGCTGTGATATGTGCCAGGTGCGTGGGAGAAATTGCACGCTGAGGGGGAGTGCCAGTCGACGTGGTGCAACCACCCCATCGTGCTCTGCCCCAGAGCCCTATTAAATAGATGACTTGCAGCATCTCGCAGCTCCGTGTCCGCGTGGCTCAGTGATGGGATCGCGATTGATTGGACGCTTGTCTGGATACGCTCCGGGAACCGGCTATGATGGCCAGCCCAATGCGCGAGGAGAGTCTAGTTACCAGGCAAACCAGACGGCCACTGCCCACGAAACAAGGCGCCTTATTAACGGCTTTCCAGCAGCGTAGGCTTGTATCTATTTGTCACCGTTTGCATTGACAGTGTGTATAGCGCCACAACGCGCCACAGCGCCACAAGGCGTAGGTAGAGAGTCGTCTCAATTCTGGTTTGTCGTGAAATCAGCAATAGGGCTTTAGCGATTTTCGGGCAGGGACAATAATTGGCCCTGTGGTTTCGAGAATCGCAGCGAAGCAACCATACAAGCATCTGACCTGCATTGAGTACTCGTCGAAGAAGTCCTGAACAGCGTACTCCGTTGCCCCTTATCCGAGGAAGAATGTGGCGCACGACCGTGCGACCTCGCCAATGGAGCAAAACGCGACATGAAGGACCAAGGTTCACGGAGGAGGCGAAGCGCGTTCGAATGAGCGGGCCGTTTGACGAAGATGCAAGCAAATACGGAGTAATGAGACAGAGGCTCCCTTTCAGTGGGTTGGATTGGAGAGGCAAGTCACCACCGAAGCAGAGCAGCCGAGACTGCCATTGCTTTTTGGTCTGACTGTTCCTGTGCATGGGGCGGCATTCCAAGACAGCCCTGCAGCAAAACGAGATGAATCTTAGACAGTCCCCGGCCATGGCCCATTGTGATGCAGGCGCGTCCCTGCAAAGAAGTCTCGCGGATGGCCAACCACTCAACGTATGACGCGCCGTCACGAGCAAGGTTCGTTATGGAGATGTCTTCAATATCAGCCCATTCCACGCTGGCAGCGGCACAAGAGGTGTCGAGGGTGGTGAGCTCTAAACAATCTTGGCGCATTCGTAACGGCATTATGGAACAACCTGTCGCGCACTGTACCAGTGCTGGCGACTTTGCATAGATGGCTCATGGCTACTCTGGAAAAGGACGAGAGGAGGGAGATACGGCTTCCCTGCATCACAGCTCGGCTCACAGCTTAGCCCCCCAAAAATGTTGGTTGAAGGAGCTGAGGATGTAAGCGTGCATAACAAGAGATGATCAAGACGGCTCCTATTCCCAATTCACAATGGGCTATCTCCAGGCGTGGGAGTGTCTTGCATACATCGACATCAGCTCCCAACCTTTGGGCTCTCTGTACAGACGTCTTCGTACAAGGTACCTCTGCTGCCTCAATGTCTGCCATTCTTTCCTTCTTGCTTCCCTCAGATTCCAGAGAGCACATCCCGGTGGCCCTCCGCCAGGGCTTTGCTGACAGGGATGCCCTCTGAGGCTCTGGCCACTCAGAGGCCCAGACAGCCATGTTCCAATCCCTGCCTCTCCAACTGTTCGTTTCTTGGTGCCTTTGGAGCCCAAACCTTCGTTCCGTGTGGTGGGCAGGAGCTGAGCTGACCAGACTAACAGGGTGCTAACGGCACGCCTGAGTCCTGGGTTCAGTGCGCAGCCACCACGACTGCTAGGTCTCCACGGTAAGCCGCATCCAGCGGTGCTTCAGGGCGGTTTGGCCTGCGGGTGGGTGACTCGAGGTTCTCGCCTTGGTGTCATCGGGGAGAGGTGCAGGCGAATCAACACAGGCAAGAGCAGGTATCTGGGTATCTTGAGGACTACTGACAGCTGTCTGCTTCGTGTCAGTCAGGAACTATATAAGGCGACATGACGTAAAGAATAAATATAAAAAAAAAAAACACGCCAATAGGAGAGGCAGTCCAATATCCTGACTGCCCTAACAATCAGTGAATCATCCGTTTGCAGTGGTCGGTGTTGAACCCCAATGGCTCGTGACGTTTTGGGAACTGGGGTGATGTGGTGTGGTGGTACAGGATACTTTGCGCCCCACGCCACAGCATCCCAACCGTTTTTTCGCACGTCTCCCACACCTCGTTGGAGGGCCAGATAGCTCATCCATCATGGTGTCGTTCTGTGTGTGTATCAACCGGCAACGAAGTGATTGACAGTGGTTCGGCAAGTCGCATTCAGCTGTGGCCCTTGTTGAGCTTAGCTTCCCATCACCACCCCCTCTTCGCCAGTGGTTTGGTTATCTACCTTACCTACCCAATCGAACGTTAAGCTGTTGAACGAGTCTTCAAAATCTGCCCATTCATATTCCTGCCGTCCCCGTTCTGCCGTGTCTTCCATGTACGCAGGTGGTAGCGTCCAGCCAATTGTCTCGCCGACGGCGGCATAATTTCAAGCCCTGAGTCTCGGTGAAGACGCACCACCCGCGTTCTAGTAAACCAACTGTGCCCAGGATCCAGCCACAATCTAATCGCAGATCCGTTTCACACGCGAAAACAAAAAAGCAAGTCCAGGTTGCTGGAAGCCACTGGAAGACTTGGGACCAGCGATTGAGTGGTAGCGGCGAAGCCCTGCAGCCTGTAGCCTGTAGGACGCGCCCGAGTCCCCGCCCCCCTGTCGTGTTCTGCGTTTAGCTACTCGTACGTGTGTATCCGTACTCCGTACTACCTACACTAATCTGCCTCCCTACCTTCAGGCGGCGCCTTCGCCTAACACATCCGCACGCAGCGTGACGCATCGTGACGCAGCCCACCAGCAGTCCAGCGGCCCAGCAGCCCAGCAGCCCAGCAGCCCAGCAGCCCAGCAGACCAGCAGCCCAGCCAGGCTGTGCACTAACCCAACTTCTGAGCACCACCCACTATCTGCACTGGGCTCGCGCGACTCCACTAACGACACCCCCACCACCCTCGAATCCTTAGCACGAATCCACTAGAAGCGCCCCCCCAATTAGGTGTCGTGTCCTGGCTTTAGGGCGGCCAAAGCACCCAAAAACTCGCCTTAGCCACTGGGGACCGCAAAACGGGGAGAGAGCGACTCAGCAAAGAAAAAAGCTCTCCCGCCTTCCACGGCTCCACGAACTCTTCCCTCTTCCTCACCCCCAAATCTTTCTTCACAGCTGCTACGGCCCCTTCCCTTGCGCGTGTTTCGGACAGTTGGCTAAGAGAGTTACGGTTGTTTTTGCCGGCGCCTAAAAGTAAGTTTTTTTTTTTCTCTCTCTGTCGGCAAGTGTTGTCCTTGCCGTTTTCTTGTTCGGCTGGTGTGCTCTTGGGAGGGAAATGGGACGGGCGCGTGGGATTTTCGGGTTTTCGAGTAGCTTGACGCTACCCCTCCGCTCGCAATGACGAAATCGCAACGCATCACGCCGACGCCGACGATCGAAACGAGATTCACGAGGATGCTCTCATCCACGGCAGTATCATGCTCCTTTTACAACGGCGGGGACGTCAATGTCGGGGAGACGGCCAATCGCGATGGAATCCACGCGGCTGCGCGCACCGCTTCAAAATCTCTTCATGAGGGGGAAAAAGCAATTTTCATGAGGCGCGCCACCTTGCAATCGCCTCCCCGACAAATTCGAAGCAGCCTTGAATATGCGACAGACAAGATCTCCTGGAGCTGCAGTGCGGAACACTTCGGCACCTGCTGCCTGTCGCATCCCCCACACAAATATGCGGCCCATCTCCCGGCCAGGCTTGCGGTCATCTCTCACGACATGCGCTAGGCAGCCGCGCCACATGGTGGTAGGCCGCTAGCTCCAAACCTCGGGGGTTGCAGACGTCTGTCGACCATGTTGCCACGACTTTTGCGATTCAGAGCGTGTTGCTGCAGCGGCAACTAGTGACGACATGGAATGAACTGTCAGTCGGATGTTGAACTTGCGTGTTCATGACACCACGAACTGCATGCAGCTGGTATACACGTATCAGCCGTTGGGTGGTCATCCCGCTCAGGGACGCCTCGACATGAAGCAAGTCTCGTGGCGAAGGTCGCGAAGTACGACCAGTCCAAATCTTCATGCTGAACAAAGTGTCGAACATTTATTTCGACTTATTCGCGTACTTCTTCTCAAACCCGAGACCTATGCTCCGGGATGGGCAATAATATCAACACGTCACATTTTGAGCGATTTGGAATACATCCCATGGCCGATGAAGAGAAAGGAGGTCGCGGTACTCATGGCATTTTTGGCACCATTAGTTTTTGAGCGGGGGCATATTGCTGAGAGCACAATTTCGCGTCAGGTTGCTCATCTTCTCCAGTCCTATGCTAATCAACCTTGTAGGTTCTACCCTAGTGCTTTGAGTAGCGGTGTAACTGTTTTTACCACGTTCCTTTGGAATCTTCGGTAAAGCGGATCACACTCATCAGTCGTCGGTCTCACAGTCATCGTTGGACGTTGTTGTCATCCGACTTCGCATTTCCTCTCTCACTCAACGCATTTTCTTGCTTCCCTCACGCGGCGTGACGGCGTCTTCAGATACTTCTTTGTACAGCTACTTCTCGAAGTTTCGGTATTGGATCTGTTCGACCCCAGGCTCAATTCCTTTCCGATAGAGTAGCATCTCTTACGACAATACGATTAGCGTCAAGGTATGTTGACCTACCTTTAGTCATTCGAAGATTGGCGAAGAGATGAGACTTGCTTTGTTGGGCGGCATCATCTTTCAGCGTGTATACGCCTTGTTACTGGCTAGACCAAGATCGTGAGAAGCTAATACGCTGCATAGTTCTGTCATCTTTCAGCAACTAATCCCAAACTTCACGACTCGTTTTTGTAAAACATTTTCGTTGGTGAGTAACTGTGTGATCTTGTGTTCTGAAACCCATCTAACATCGCTTTTTTTTAGCTCCTGTTTTGTAACGAAAAGTTATTGTGCGTAAACGCTGGTAACCGATGTCTGTGGCTTCTCACTAATCAGTTCCTCAGCTATTTTATCCACGAAAAATCCAGTTTTCTCTTTATCAGTAAGTCAGACTGCAATCCACTCTTCCTCTCGTTGATCTGTGGTCATATCATGATACAATCCATTGCTTTACTACTTGGCTATTTTGTTTCGCGGCATGAGTAGCATCCGCAAAGCTGGTTTTCCCTTGGTCTATGCAACCATTAAAGTACAAAGCTGACCACGATTGGCTCTAGATCAGCATGGAGATGAACCCTGGTTTCCCTTCGGTGCCCGCTAACGGCGGTGGTCCTGGTGGCCAAATGTCTTTCCAAAATGGGACCCCCCCTGCCCAGGACATGTCTGTTCCCCCTCCTGGTAGCGCTGGCGATCAGGCCAAGACAACTCTCTGGTGAGTGAAATCCGTGTGGTTCGCCATGGCAAGCAGACATTAACGATGTGATAGGATGGGTGAACTTGAACCCTGGATGGATGAGAATTTTATCAAGGGTGTCTTCTTGTCTTCTGCTGGCGAGGGCGTCAATGTCAAGGTCATTCGTGATAAGAACTCTGGGTAAGTCGCATCAGGTTCAGGTGTTTCGAATACACATCTAACTTTCAGGTCATCCAGTAATGCCGGCTACTGCTTCGTCGAATTCACCAACCCCGACGCCGCAACCAAGGCTCTCGCCCTCAACGGCTCTCAGGTTCCCAACAGCTCTCGTCAATTTAAGTTGAACTGGGCGTCTGGCGGCGGCCTTGTTGACAGGCGGTATGTAATGTCTCCACATAAATCTACGTCCCATCACGGGTACTCATCTCTTCACTTCCACACCTTTCTCCTCCATCTTCATCACACTGTTCACCTTACTCCTATATTTCTTCATATCTTGTATCACTACGACGTCTCACCCACTGGTCGCTTATGCTCCTAGCCATATTCATATGGGAACGCTAATGGTTGGTTTTAGAGATGATCGTGGCCCTGAGTATAGCATCTTCGTTGGTGACCTTGGTCCCGAGGTCAATGAATATGTCTTGGTCTCTCTTTTCCAGGCTCGCTTCCCTTCTTGTAAGTCTGCTAAGATTATGACGGACGCGATGTCGGGGCAAAGCCGTGGCTATGGCTTCGTCCGCTTCTCGGACGAGAATGATCAACAGCGTGCCCTCGTGGAGATGCAAGGAGTGTACTGCGGTAACCGTCCTATGAGGATTTCGACTGCCACTCCCAAGAATCGGTACGTTCGCAGTTTACACCATCATCTCGCCACTTTGTAACTAACCTGTAACCAGCGGTAACCACGGATTTGGAGCGCAGCCGCAGCATGGAGGTCCCATGATGGCCGCTGGCGGAATGCCTCAGCAGCAGCAGCAGCAGATGTGGGGAGGAATGCAAGGCTTCCCCTACGGAGGGTTCAACCCTGCCACGCAGATGAACCAGTTCACTGATCCCAACAACACGACCGTCTTTGTCGGTGGGCTCTCTGGTTACGTCACGGAAGACGAGCTTCGTTCATTCTTCCAGGGCTTTGGCGAAATCACCTATGTCAAGATTCCTCCTGGAAAGGGCTGTGGCTTCGTGCAGTTTGTGCATCGTCATGCGGCTGAGATGGCCATCAACCAGATGCAAGGCTACCCCATTGGTAACTCTCGCGTACGCCTCAGCTGGGGTCGCTCACAGAACAACTCCGGCGTCGGTACGCCCTACCGACCCGCCCCTCCCCCGCCTCACTACATGGGCATGCCTGGCCACGGACCTGGACCCTACGGCCCCCAGCATTTCGGCGGTCCTGCCCCAGGACCCCAGGGACCTCCCGGCCCTCCCGGCCCCGGTGGCCCCCCTCAGGTACGACAGGATACTGGAGACGCATTCTACCGCGAGTTTGGCTAACGAGCGTGCCGTACAGTAAACGAGTCAATACATTTACTCTTTGATGCCCGGTTGGAATTGCCAGACTTAGTCGCAAAATAAGCCTTGTGAATTCGCATGATGTCCATTTTCGTTTCTCCTCGGGTGCCTTTCCTAGGTGTTTGCCTTTGTGCCTTCAAGGGAGTCGTTTAAGGGGCGTTGGGACTGATTTACATCGTCGGTACACCATCTGGCTTTGGAACGTTGTCTCTTTTGTTTTTGTCTCGTACGATTGATATTGCTTTTGCACCATTTATGCGGTGTAGAAAAGAAACACACACACTCGGCATACAGCGCCATACCAATTTTTTCTTGAGTTCTCAGAGATCCACGAATGGCGTTGGGAGATACTAGTCCCTCCGGTTGATTGTCATGAGTCAAATCTATTTACCAAACCTTTCATAGTCAGATTTCGTTTGCCTTCTGTTTCGTGTTCCTTTTTTCGTGTCATGTGCTATGCCTCGGAGCGTATTGTCTGCATGCCTTGATTTTGTGCCTTCACTCTATGTCGTGGGTACACACTGTGGTTTGAGAATTGCGAAGCGGTTTGGTTGAGTAAATTTGTATGAGACATTCCTGAGTGGTGTGCTGTTCTATCCTGTCTACTTATGCTGATTTTGTAACTATTCTTGCAGTTTTCCTATTGGTGCGGTGTTGCGGACAATTCGGATGAACAGGCTCACAACTTTGCGAGCGAAGGAGATTGTATCGGAGACTGTAGCCTTAGCTAGGAGTATAAAATTAACCCAAGTGGCAACACTTGGAACTATACAAAAGGATATGCTGTGAGTGCCTATTTCGTTGTTTTTGTGCGCTGGAAGAATACCGTGTGGGTTTGCCAGGAAGGATGTGGTCGCTATGGCATATCCAAGTCTGCAATATCAAGAGATCTTGAGTCATGGGAAGGGCATAGGGTTGGCGAAAACTCGCGTGACCTTGTCTTCTTCATGCTCGACTTCGCTGTATCACTCTTTCCATATTCAAAAAAGGACAAAGTGTGGTTGCTCAGTACGTCACCGATGCAAGGGCAGATTGACTAGCTTTAGTCATGTCATGTGCTAGGTGGTGTGTATGAGTCAGTATGAGCAACAACTTCATCATACAGGGCTGTCCAGCTAAGAATGCCTGCCCTGCCTGCTTGGCATGCCCTAGCTCCTTGCACCATTCCCGCACCTCTGTGCAATCCGCGACTTCAGAGGCTGGTCAATTCAATTGAGCCAAGGCGTGTGCGAGCGGCCAAGATGACATCGAACGTTCGAATTGAAGTGGCCACGGAGGAGGACTTGCCCAGGTGCATGGACATATACATATCAGTCTTTGCAGATATTCCTATGCAAATTCTAATGACAGGGCCAAATACACCTGAAAATCGCATCTGCAATGCTAAGCGTCACCTTGACGCTTACCAGGAGCACGCAGAAAAGTTCCCTGCCGTGCCAGTAGGCATCAAGTGCGTCTACACAGATCCAGACACGGCTGTTGAAACCATTATTGCCTTTGCAGAGTGGTTCATCTGGGACCGCGTCCGCACGCTGGAGGAGTATGAGCGGGATGGCTTTCTCTTCAGATTTGATTGGCTGGATGACGAACCGGAACGCCAAAAGCAGTGCCGAGAGTACCTGAAATCAACGCTTGATGCACGGCGGCACATCATGGGCGGGCGACCATTTGGCCTGCTGGTGAATATGTGTGTCGACCCGGCATTTCGGCGGCTCGGAGCGGCTTCCCAGTGTGTCAAGTGGGGGATGGAGAAGTGTGCGGAGCTCCAGATTCCGACGTATTTGGAAGCGACGGAAGACGGCATGATGGTGTACGAGAAACTTGGGTGGAAGCGGCTTGAGGATGTTGAGTTGCCCTTCCCGGCAATGATGTGGTGGCCTGAAGGGGCCAAGAGGGATTGACTGATGTTATCTCTACATTATTTTAGAAAGTGATATTCTCATTGTATCGTGTGAGGTATATTCGCTTCGAGAAGCTTGACGAAACGTATTCATTCGGCCGACGGGTGGAGGAGACGAAGTTGACGCAAGGGTCAGGGCAATGGTTACTATGACAAGACTTGAAGACAAGTATAGATAAATTGCTGGGCTCAGCAGCCTTTCTAGAGAGAAACAAATTCAAACAGATTATTATACGCTTCGAAAAGCTCGACAAACAGTATTAAGTTAGCTATTCGATTCGATCGTAGCGATTCAAAATCAGGTGAACCAAGGTTAGGGTTATCTTGAGAAGATTCGAGGATGAGTGTAGATTTATTGGGGGAATTTGGTATCTTTCGGAAGAGAGGAAAACGGAGTGTGGAAAGTACATATATATATATATATATATATATATGGTCAATGCGAAGCCTTCGGGCATTATTGTATCATCGATTGTTGGGTTCTATAGTGCGCTTTCGGGTCGTAGACGAGGGTTAGGGTTAAGTTGAGAATATGGGAAGGAGGCGACATGAATCAATCGTAGGACTCGATCTCTTGTCGGGCGACACATAAAATTCAAAAATAGAATCATTTATGGTCGATTTAAATTGTCCAGTGAGTATTTATATTATTCTTTCGGCCGTTGTGTTCGATCGTTGGTGTGAAATGGAATAAAATGTGATTAGCGTGCTCAAGGTTAGGGTTAGGTCGATAAAATCGAGGACAGATTTCGACATCACATGGCTTCAATATTGTCGATTGAGGCTCTCAGATTGCAATTCTTACAAATATTAGATTTCTTCTGTGAGTTTGACCATGTATTGGAAAAATTTATAAATATTCGACCGGAACGTTCGAGGGTAATGGTTTCGATGGCTCCCAGGGTGATGAAATTGTCGTAGGATTAGGGTTTAAGTCGAACACCAGGACAGCTCTCGGTTCGTCTCTTGGCATCATCACTTTTGAGTGAGATATTGGTATTAATATTTATAATTATTCGGGTATTTCTTTTATTGCGGTGGTGGGTTCGAAAGTTTTATAATTATTCGATCGACACGTTCGGGTGTTAGTATTAGTTTGATCCGTTCGTTGAGTTTGATATGTTGTCGACGTGGAAGAGTTCATCGTGTTTGGGGTAGGTGATTCTAGGTGCTTAAGGATAAGCTTGGATGTATCTCTTTACTCAATGAGCTTCCAATAAGATACTGGTATTGTAACTGTTTAAGCGTTGTTATTATTTCGGCCGCGAGTTCGGAGGTTTATAATTATTCGATCGCCTTGTTCAATCTAGTCGAATCATATATCGAGACTGAACCGTTATAAGTATTCGACTCGAAGTGTTTGAGTATTATTATTAGCTCGACCGAGGGTATATTTATAACTATTCGGTCGAATCGTCCGTGAACTCGCTCGACGAGTGTGTTTGATGGACATTCGAGTGGGTGGGGTATCGTGTACGGAAGTAGGGTTCTTGGATATAGTAGAAGAGAGGCATGGGGAACACATCGTGGAGTTCAATGAGAATTGAAAACCTTGTCGAAAAAACAGTTTTTTATCAATATTCGACTCGAATATTCGAGTATTGTTATTAGCTCGGCCGTTGGGTTCGATCGACATGGAGTAGCTGAATAGTATCGGTCTGGACGGTTCGGGTGGATTCGAGTCATACGACGAGTCAGATGGTTGAGTTCGATAAAGTCTATGTGAGTAATTGACACTGAATCTAGTGTAAATATTCGATTCGAATTTGAGGGGATTGCTGGTTCGGCCGGTGCACTCGATTGTCGTAGAATAATCGGAAGGTATCGTATACGATGTTAGGGTCGATTGGAGCACTCGAGGATGAGTATCTTCGGACTTACGAAGGGCTTCACGCAGGTAGAACAAAATATTGAGACTGCACTCTTGTAAATGTTCGGCTCGATATTCTTCGAGCATTGCTATTACTTCGGCCGGTGGGTTCGATCTCATGAAGCGAGACGAGACTATCGTATTCGGGTTTAATGTTAATTCGATGAATTCGCGGATGGACAGATTTGATCTCCTGACTGTATAAGCTGAATGAACCCCAAGTGGGTTTTCACCATTGGGTTATTATATGTAATCGGCCGATCGGTAGTATTAGCTCGTCTGTTGAGTTCGTTCGACGCGAGTATAAACATCTCCCTGTTCTGTTGGATGCTCCAACTCGGCGTTTTTCTCAGTCTAAAATTACACCGATCAGTATCTCCCGGAAGTAGGGTGAATTGTGGTGATGAAAAGAGCACAAAAGCCAACCGCTGCTAGACTGTGTAGCATCCGAAGCAAAAGACACAGTAAATCGTATGCTGAAGAATACAGTTAAAACAAGAGAGTCAAAGATGCGTGTCGTCAGGTATGGTGTGTTATTACACAAACCGTGCTCTTTTTCACGACCTCAATCATACTAGCTTTCTGAATGCCGTTTAATACCGTTAATTTTCTGTCAGTCTTCTGCACCTTCACTTGAGGTGATTGGTGATAGTGCTTTGCCACATACGTACCATTTGACGTATTTCAAGGAGTAATTCTCAATAGACACTATGAAAATTGACATTCTGCTGCCAATATATCATCATTTTATGGGTCAACACCCAAGGAAGAAATAGAGTAATGAGGAGAGACCGTTATAAAGCATCCTAGGCTTTCGAGGTATTGAAGATGGTCACCTCGTCTGTATTGATCCCAGAACAATAGTATAGTGGCAAGACTAGTGAGAAACGCTTCTCAAGTGAGTGTGAATACTGTCTCTTGGAAGTATTTGGGAGAGGTCAAGGCCGCCTTCGTCTTGGCTTCGAAGAAGAAGATAAAGAGCTGGATTAGAGTATACTTTTTGAATGTGTTGATATGTGGATTGGGAATCTTTCAAAAGATGTGCTAACTGTGAAAGAGAGTCAACAACCTCTGGCAAGTCTGGATCAACAAGAATTTTAAGTTCTTACCGGTATTGACATTGTGAGTGTACAGACTCCAGGGGCCCTCGAGCAAGGCACGATCACCCTTTTCTTTTCGGAGGATTAGAAAGACATGAAGGCGAATATAGCCAACCTCTGACTTCAGGGACACTGTTTGAACTGTGTTGGAGTTACATTCCTTATTACCCGTACCTATTTGTGGTGGTGGCCAAAATAGTTCCAGCTACGAGAGGATATCCATAGCCTCATAGGAACTTGAATTGACGAGAACTGTGAATCTGTGTCAGCGTGGGCTGTGGGAGAGTGTAGAGTCCAGAAAAGCTTCCAAAGCAAGATTTGGTTGATATTATTTAGTTAGGATGGGCTATTTGAGTATTAGCAAGACGAATAGTCGATACTTTGAGCTTGAGGATATCCAATACTGAGATTTGAATGTCTCTTATCTCAACTGGCCAAAAAGTGTGCTTCCAAATGATCTTTAACAACGTTGTCGGAGTTGAAAGTATGAGAAGAGGTTGAATAGTGATGGTGGAGGAAAACTGTGTTTCATGCTAAAGTTGACGGGGTGCTTACGCAAAGCTTCAAGAATAAGGCCCCTTGAAACGAAGTGCAACTGTTGACATTTGAACTAGGGTTAATGAAGGACTGAAGATGAATATGGCCGCTTCTATGGCTTCTATACAGATACTGTATTTAGGCTCGACCACTTACATTACCTCCAAGGTTGGGGCTGTAGCAACTTGGATGCAGCTTGGACAGTTGTGGGATCTGCTCGCCGTTCTTACAGACGTTCAGAGGATAGAAACTATTGATGTGTGCGTTAGAATAAACAACATAGCCGAATATGGTCTGAGAATACTTCAGCAAATCATTGTTGCTGGTCTCCAGAGGATGTTTTGGCTTGACCGAGTCGAGGTTTGTTGGTAGGATCGAGCACAGAAATTCCGTTGTAGCGCGAAACTTCTTCTTTCCTAGCTCAAAGTAGTGCGAGATAGCTGTAGTAGAAGTTCGCTTCGTAACTAGGAAGATCTATGTGTCTGGACGAGTCTTTGTGTAAGAGAACTGTAAATTTGTGACAAGACGGTGGATCAGCACTAGCTTCGCTGGAGGTTCGGAAGTGAGTTCGAAAGAGTCTCTGAAACTCCTCGATGGAAATTCTAGTATATCAGCAAAAGCAGTGGAAGGGGATGTCTTGTCACCCAGAAGGTCAAGGCAGCCGTGTGATTTCCAGAAGTTTTAGCTCGTGCGAGGAAAGGATGTGCGGCTGCAGAATTGTATACCATTCAGATTGAACTACCAGTCTCCGAGGACGTGAAAGACGAGGAGGAGGAAGAGGTAAATAAAGTCGAACGTGACAAACCTTTCTGTGGGAATAGCCAAGCCGTAGAGAAATACTGGGAAGAAATAACCTAGTTTCCTGCATGTGGCCATGCCAAACATGGGAGTCATAATTATTTTGAACAAAAGGCCTTGAGAGAATACACAATATTGTGAGAAAATAAGCGACCAATACTGGGAGTGATAAAGGCCAAGTTGCCGGGTGGGGAGACGGAGAGAAAATGGAAAGCCAAAGGGTGTAAGGCAAAGCGGTCGTCAGGTGGGCGGTCTGCTTGTTGGCAGCTCCATTCATGACGCAGGACATGCAGGACAAATTCAGGGACACAAACTAGACAGATAGGGATGATAGCTTTAGTAGGGAAAAAAAAAATAAACAGGAAGACTACAATATTTTCCAGAGTGCAAGCCCTCTTTTTACCACTGCTGACTGTACGTATGCTGGCTCCCGTCGGATATCTACAGATTTCTCTCTACTTTTCCGCACAACGTATGGGCTCTACATAACTGTCGCTGGACCACTCTATAATCGCTGCCTCCTTTGTGCTGCAATAGTTGAAGGTAGTTGACCATTTCTAGAGTTGTACGATACTTGCCTCCAACCACCAGCCATGAACCACCGCGTCCGTGAGGAAATGTCTAACAAGCCAGGGCCATATAACCCCAACATGTTATTCTTGCACCAACACTTCCATCCAGTAAAACAGTTAAGCGGAATCCCATTGTGTTTCTCGTTCACTTCAGTAAAGACATACCAGACTTGAAACTATGGATAGGTCGTATGATGCACTCTACAACTTTCTAGAATCTCGACCGCCAGCGATGCATGGCTGCCAGCGTCTGGCGCAAACTTTTGAGTTCTGAATCACCGTTTCTGAACTGGCGTCTGAAGTGGCGGACGGAAAACGCCGGCTGGGTAAGTGTGCCGAGAACATGCCATCGCTAAACCCCATAATGATGGGACTGTGCAATACTGACGTATATGGATGGTGCCGAGAAGGCGTATACTGGGGCATCTCAACGTAATACCGTTGCGGGCCTTGATACGCGGCAACCGATCAACGGGTACGTGACCCCATACTGACAGACGAACTATAAAACCATTACGTTTCCCCGCCATTTAGACAGGCTCTACTACCCAAAGATAATCAATCCTACACCCAGGTCTCCGGTCGAACTCTCTCTCAATCCTCTGCGCCTAGGTCCCTTTCCGTGCCTCAAAGAATGCCGAACATGGCGAACCGCAAAGTGCCCACGAGAATCCGTGACTGGGGTTACAGCCCCGGCCGATATCCGACAGGGCCACGGAACTCCATTCTCGATGTCCCTGGTAAGAGTTCGGAGCGCTTGCTCACCCCACAGCGGGGAAACCGTAGCAGGGAATGCGGAGATTGTGAAACTGACTTGGGGAATATGCTCTAGGAGTCCAAGTTGGACAAGTCGACATTCACGAAGGCGATGACGTGCATACCGGCGTCACCGTCATTCTCGCCAGAGGCGTCGACAAAACGGCCTATGTACCATGCTATGCTGCGGTCCACAACATGAACGGCATCGGTGAGTGGACGGGACTCAACCAAATTCGGGAATGGGGTTACACTAGAGCGGTAGGTTGTCGCTGCTATCCACGGTCCCGGCAGTAGGATCGGCGTTACGTTACTGACTTGTTGCAAATTCTCGCAGCCAATCGCCATGACCAATACTATCAGCGTGGGAAAAGTCTACGATAGCATCTGGAGATGGACGCGAGATAAGATACTGGAGGGTGGCATCCAAGGCCTCGACCAATTCAAATACTTTGGGTTCCCCACCGTAGGGGAAACCTTTGACGGCCTGCTCAATGACATCTTCCGCTCTGCTGTTGAAGATCACCATGTTGTCCAGGCGTTGAAAAATGCAGAGACGCAACAAGAAGTCCTCGAGGGCAACCACGGGGGCGGCACCGCCATGCGGAGCCACGGATTCAAGGCCGGCACTGGGACGAGTTCCCGCGTAGTCAAGGGCGAGGGCGACAAGACTTACACTGTTGGTGTGATTGTGCAGAATAACTATGGCAGCATGGTGGACTTGCAGATTGATGGAGTGCCCGTGGGGAAGATACTGCGCTCCAAGATGATTAGCGAGCAGAGTGCTCTGGAGGCACCAGAAACTGGGAAGGCGGCGGAAGGAAGTAAGTCGTGTTCTTGTTCTCCGAGTTGTCCATCCTTTGATGTGGTGTGCTAATGCAGGTTTCTACAGGCTGCCTCGTGCTAATCATGTTCGTGTTATCGTCTCTGAAACCTCCTCTGCCAGGTCTCCCGCTAACAGAAATCCAGAACCGATATCCCGATGCTCCCCCACCAGCTCAAGCGCGTCGCCCAACGAGCGGGCATGGGCCTCTCACAAGTCTCTGGACACGGCGTTGGACGGAACTTTAGCGGCGAGTTCTTCATGGCGCTCTCGACGGGCAACAACCCGGAGTCGAATTCGTCGTGGGACGGCATGGCCAGCCTGCCGCCCTTCCTAGAGACGGATGAGGTGGGGACGGTCAAGACAGAGCTCATGGATGCGATCTTTGTCGCGGCTGCAGAGACTACAGAGGAGGCTTTGTTGAACTCCATGACGTCGGCGGAGACGTTGAAGGGGTTCAATGGATTTGAGACCAAGGCGTTGCCGAGAGCGGATGTGGAGGAGCTGCTTAGGAAGCATGGGAGGAGCTACTTGAAAGAGTATGAATGAGAAAACTATAGGCAAGAGTGATATCGGACATATCTTTGAAAAGAAAGTCCAACAAATAGACGAGTCAACATTTGAGAGCTAGTCGGGTATGTTGAGGCTATTTACAGTATATTAACACATCATAAGAGTGGGCTACTATATCGTATTGGTTTAGTTCAAGTCTAGGTCCTTTTTTCCTCGCCAGGATACCCAGAGCACGTTTCTCGCATGGGTCTCTTCTTTCTTGGCGCCATAGTCGAGAGATATCGGGCAGGATGTATTGCTGCCGTTTTCGTTCAGGCTTGCAGCGTTCTGAAACCAACTGAGAGAATGAATGGCGAACTGACCTGGAAGAAATTGGTTAGACTAGCTGCTTCCATCATTCTAGGACGTTATGGGTAACTGAGTCTCCAGGTGTGTGGCGAGACGGTGCGACGTACCTCGGGAGCTCAAGTAAAAATTGAGTGTGCAAGATGGAAGTTAGTTGCCAGCAGGCGTTGGTCTGCTGAGGCAACGAGCCATGATGCCAAGGTCCGTCATAGCTCTCATCTTTAGTCGGCCGGCATCTGTTGGCAATCAACTGTCCCCTTGGTCTGTATCCCCACCGTCGCCTCGTGGCCTTGGGAATGGTTCAGCTAGGGCAGGAGGTTTTCAGTGAGGTGTCACGTCAAACCAAAGACACAAAGTCATAACTTTACTGTAATGATAGCAAGGGATCATCATATAACATGCGATTGAGAAGACGCACGGAAAATGAAGGGGGGCCATATTCTACCCGTAGTGGCCTGCTTTCAAGCCAGCTCGAACAGTCTAGTACCAAGAAAGATATGAGGGAGGATGGGTCAGAGTACTAGACTATTCGAACCGTCTCGGAAGAGTAAATAAGGAAGAGTATACTAGGAAGAGAGGGGGAGAAGCAGGAAAGGATGTGAGCCTTCAGTAAGGGGAATGCGAGGTGGAAGAAGCTCTGGGGAGAAAGCCAGCGGTGGCAAGAAAGCAGCAGTGCACTGAAAACTTTCTCAATGCACTTTGGTAATTTCAGGGTTAGGTACAGTGATTATGTACTTTGGAATCTGAAAAGATAGCCAGCCGCGTTTTGTTTACGGCGCTATGATATGCAGACGCGCTTGCCCGCTTCCTCCCGGCCATCACCCGGTCATTATCCTAGCCATTAATCTAGTCACTCCCCATTTAGAGGATTAGGGGAATGCGGAAGAAGTAATAAATCTCTGCATTGACTGGAGCAGAGGTTTAGTGGACATGCAAAACAATACCAAGACCAAACTTGACTGTGCTCTTTGCTCACGTTCATCACCTCATCTACGCTGTGATTATATTTTCAACAATAGACGTGCCGGGGCTCAACTATTTTATCTCGGCTATACTGAAAGCATGCTGCACCCCGAGAGAGACCCGTTGGGAGTCTAACCTCTTCGTCTTAACGAAACCGCCCACCATCTCGGTGCCCATGTGGTTTCTACACGTAAATATATATGCCAACTGGAGGTCTAGTAATCTGTGTTCCATTACTGCAACTGGTCTCATCAGAGTGGGATTCAACACGTGTTCGAAAAACCAGTAGGAACAGCAAGGTTGGTTGGTTGGTTGTGTGCAAATGGCTGGCTAACAAACCCTGCGCAACTGAGTCCGTTGTCACTCAAACAACTACCTTACGCAAATATGGAATAGCAAGTACTCCATTATGCTCCTTGCCAGACCCAGAGTTTCCGTCCACAAAAGTTCAAAAACTATAGTGATGATATAAACAAGTACAACCAGAAGACTCGAGGAGCCTCCAAAGGCAACTTAACATTGTGTTCAAAGTATACCCAATTGTTGAGTCTATATAGGGTAGCAGATTTACCAAGAAAGCACAGCAGTGAAAAAGAAGAGCAAGGCTGGATACGGTGTTGTGCATGAAATGCGACACGCGTCAACAGCAAACATATCACGCCGTATTTCTCCCACAGTATAGCACTGAAAGCAGATTCTATGGCCTCTATTTCAGATGGGCATTGTTTCCAATGTATGGCTGTAAAAATCATTATATTATAATCAGGTATGGGATCAACCGGCCGCTGTGTACTGACATGATCGAGAAGAAAGATCGGGCTAAGCAATCCATTGTTGGGACACTTCCGACGGTCGTAGAGACGCTGTAACGCCAACATGCAACTGAGCTGGACCAATAGTATACCATAGCGCAGTGAATTCTCGTATTTTCAGGCTGCAGGCGGCTTCACCTGGGCCAAGACGGGTAGCTGCTACAGGGAAAGTGGGAAGTAGTCTGATGCCACCATTCTTTACGATCCGCGGGAAAAACGCTGGGATTCTCAGCTCGGATGCTTGCTTGTGCGGCTCGCAATCTTCGTATTAATACGGCAGTGGGATATGGAATGCCTCTTGATTCTATTCGACAAGAGTTGCTACACAGACCCGTCGTGTCTGCAGCTTCCCGTTTTTTCTGAGACACCAGTCAAGTTCTGTGGCCCCAATTGCACTATTAAGGTCTACTGACTTGTACCTCCATGATTCATTCGTCTGCCAATAAGCCCTATTTTCTTCCCGCAAAGTCTAGCGAAACAACGAGCTCCAATGTGGTGCTAGAACCCACGAATCTGCACTGCCTTCAAGAACCACTCAACAGCACACGCGAACCTCGCTCTCACATAGACTAGAGGATAGTTAGCGAAATACAGGAATGGAATAATTTCTAGCGGGTGTAGTTCTCTTCTTGAAAACCCCCTGTTTCCCTCCTTCCAAGAGCCTCGCTACTCAGCAGCCGATCACGATACTCAACGCATGGACCAGCCAAGAGACGAGCACAAGACCTGCGTCTTCTATATTGGAGCCAGAGGTGCTTACATGGAATGTACAGTGCGCCTCGTTCACGATTGCTTGGTTACTACTAATGGCATCTTCTCGTCTGCTGCCGGCTGATTGAAGGGTAGTCTCTTACGCTTCGACTTCTATCCATGTCAAGGCCCTCATTCGCCTCTGATGCTCAAGAAAATGGAATACGTTTGCGAGGTTATCACGGTGACGTTGCTCAGACTTTAAAATGCGAGGATATATGTCATGGTGAGTTAGTTTCTCTGAAAAATAATCTTCCACGCTGAAGACGCAACGTACCAATGGGATGCGGAAACAAACCACTGGTAAGTCGTCCTTGACCCAAGAGCGACGCCTATGAAACAAGGTCTTGACACTAACGTATCCCCACCACTAGTTATTGCGGTCTGTGATGCCTTGAATATTGCGAAATCTCTATATGGATGGACTGAGGAGCCCCACGGGTGATCCGTACATCGCGAGCACAGGAACAGTGACGAACACCTCGACGACCGTCAACTCCACTGACAAAGGAGAGTGTTCGCAACTATTTAGGGTCTTTAACCATTCACAACACACCTTAATTCGTCTCTGCTACACTCAGTCTCTTGTCAGTTGGATAGCAAAGCTAACCATAGTTGGAGTAGGGTTTCAAGTCACCATTGTACCTAGGCGGAATACACAGCAACCCTCTTGCGGCCGAGACGCTATTCAGTTATCCAGCAAAGCCCTGACGAGAGCAGTCCACTGCATCAGCGAATTTCACAACAATTCGACGGCGCCCCGACAACCAGAAGAACTGGAGTGGTCAAGTTGTTAGCACGGTGTATTGTGGCAGCTGTGCTTCTACGGTGATCATCTTTCAACTCCCCACATGCCACTAACTCGCCAGGCTAACAAGTGCAGCGGGAGCCTCTATTTACAGTCAACTATACCAGCAGCCGGAGATTATGTGATAGGGTACTTCTTGCCACGGATATGGACTACTTCTCTCTATTTATGGACTTGGCCGAGCAAGTCGGTGCTTCAACACAATGATTCCTGACGAGAGAGACTCACAGATTTATATACCACCCAAAGCCATCGTGACCTGAAAGAAGGGGTCAGCATTTCGTTTCTGTTTGGTCAGTTAGTTGATCACCTCTTTTACCCACATTGACAGAATTTTAGTCCTCCGTATCGCTAATAATTTTCTAGAGCATAGGAAACGCTAGTAAAGCCACGCTGTCCTGCCCGGAGCGACGAATGATACTTCTGACCTGGAGCTGTATCCACGGAGCACCTCTCCCAGCTACAACGATACAATAGCAATGAACTGAGCAGTTCAGATAATTCGAACCTACTGTATCTACCGGGGATATGACAACACGAGCGGACTTTGCGAGCTGGATGAGTATGGACCTTACGGGCTATGCACCTTGACTTCAGGTCTAAAGCCTCACTGTTTGTGTTTATTCTAAACCTATCGAGGCCTTCGTGAGCTTCCAATACCATGACTGGTAAAGAAGAGGGAAGGAATCAGGAAACGAGTGTCAGTTGTTGTCTATTCAATGAGAGGGAATGTATTCGAACCAATGTAACATTGTTTCACTTCATATTTCCCTAGTTCGCTACACTTCTCCCACCACTTTGACACCGCCTTTCTCCGACTATCCCAAGTGTGTGAAGGAGCCCTAATTTATTGGCAACAATTTGCCTCTGGCTACTGGCATCATGCTAGCTCTTAATGGCCTGATTATCGCTTCGGCAAAATCCAATACCAAACATGCCCGTAGGTTATTAGGTGGAGAAGGGGGCATCTTGATTGTATACTCGGCATTGATCATGCTCTTTATGGTGCCCAGCCAGGCATTCTTCACTTTCCTCGTCAGCGATTGGTGGTAATGCCCGGCCAGGCACCATATATTTGTCAAGCCCCTTCAGGCTATACGAGATCCTGGCCAGGCAGAGTGTCTTCACTTTCCTCGTCGAGGGTTCAACACTACCTGGCCAGGATCCCACCTTCGTAAGATTTCTCCCCTCCCCTCTCTCCCTCCCTCTCTGGCCACAGTAGACCCCCAGTAGCGGCCTTAGGAGGGAGGGGGAGGAAGAGGCGACAGTAGGAAGGCTGTCGTCCCCTCCTTCGTGTTGGCGCCTGGCTAGGCATCGTTCTCTTGGAATCTGTATTCCTGTGACTCGGTGATGCCCAACCAGACGCCGGATTTTGAAAGAGATATTGATATTCTGCCAAAAAGAAAAGAGTGATTAGTTTACGTGATCCATGACACAAACATGAACAGAAGGCTTTCTCTCACTGTAATGATATTTGGTGGATATCCAAAAGAAACCCAAAAGATGTAAGGATAATATTTTCGGCAAATGGGATGCAGTATATCTCCGAGGGTCTGAGGGGTCACCAAATTCCACAGGGAAAGGCGTGAAGCAAGGACCATTGTTGCTGTACAGGTCAGCATCTACTGAAGAAGTGATTATCGACAGAAACTGACATTGACGAGGCCCCTTGCTAACAACAGATACTCTGTTCGTATTGCCTTGTTGAAGCTGGGCAGAGAAAAGAATAATTGCTCTTGCCAGCCATTGTCAGAAAGCAGATACATACAAGTGGTGTGTTTGAAGAATGCTGAGAGAGATGCTGAAGACAGAGTTGAAATAAAAAGCGAGGCTTTGGGGGAGGTAGTTCCAGAGACCAGTGCAATCGGTTTGAAAACAAAAAGTCCAATACTTACTACTTGGGTAAGAGCAATTTGACCAGTAACCTTCAATGAGCAGGAAACTATGCAATCTAGATTCTGGAAGCTTCTTTGATCACCATTCAAGAGCCATTGTGAATACGTACTTGGAAGGCATCATGCGTTATCAAACAGCTGCAGCCAATCACTGAAGAGAGACAAACTCCTAATGAATGATATAATGTACTAATGCAATGAGCCGTGAGTTACAAAGCTCTTGCTAAGCCAAGAGATAGAAAGGCTGCAGTCCAGACGACCTAGAGACCGAAAACGGAGCAAATGTATCTACCGATAAACACACAGACGCTTCACGAAGAATTGGAACAATATCCAGTGGTACCAATGTACCATTTTCACTTTCAGAGAGGCGTGCTGGAGAGGGAAGACGGGGAGAGGTGTTTCCCTACCGAGGAATCTGCTTAGTGTTGTGCATTTATTTACTCCAAGAGCTCAGCTATGCCCTCTATTTTCCTGCAATTCAAGTTGTCTTTTATTGAAGAAGATACAATAACATGAAGCTATACCTGCCTTCAGTGGTACAAATGTTGTGACTTGTGTGTTCTGCACTCCTTGTCATTCCTGAGTGTCACACGCGCACCCTTGACTGTTATGTGGGTGACGGGTGGGCCCCTAATCTTCCTCCGGAGCTTTGGTTCCTTGGTATTTTGACAGCATGTGCATCTGGCTAATGAAATGAGCTTGATTGGAGTTTGAAGATAGGAAGAGAACACCGAAGAAGTTGATGCGGAACGCCTTTTTACTCCACCACTCGAACGTAGCCCAAGCCACAGCTACCAGCCATCCGTTTACGAGCCGAACCGATCGATCGATGCAATACCGAAAGAAGAAGAAATTCCCATCTTCAACTCTAGAGACTGTAAGAGATGTTTGAGAAGCCCGTGGTAGCTGTTGACGTTGTCTGGTGTGGCGTTGGCAAGGTGTCAACTCTGCGTCCATGGCATCTCCTATTTGTCAACCTACAATCACCAGTCCTATTGTTGGGAAGCAGTATTCTGTTTTGCAATATAGGAATGTTCAAGTACATTGACGAAAGTGAAGAAAACGTCTTGTTATTCGATTTAAGATCAGTTGACAGCTCGTTTTCGTAAAGAGTAGTTTTTGTAGGTTGATAGACGCGTGAAGTCATGTTTGAGTAGTTCTTTTGGGGCCGCCGTCGCAACATTCGACGTGGATGCCGTCAAATCTACCGCTCTAGTAATCATCAATATTGCTCGTACGCGAGTTGTAGTAGTAAAATAGCACACGACACCGAGCCATAATTCGAGACAATCATATTCTCTTTGTACGCACTCGTACGATCCGAACTAGCAGCCAAGCATCTTCGAACATGCTAGTTATAGCCATGTCTGTGAGAATGAATGTATGTATAAGAAATAGCGAAAAGACAGAGCCGATGCAAAATCCCTCAATGCCAAAACTCCCAAAATCATGCGCCCCAACCCAGCTTCCGAACAATTATTTCCGCAGCTTCCCCTCTTGTCTCTCGATTCCAAAGTTGAAGACATTTGCGCGCTTGTTTCATCTTCCTGTCTCAAAGTTAAGGCGGCTGTGTCATGATCCTTGTGTCGCTTCTGTTGTGGACGCTAATGATCGACACGGGTAGCAGATTGAGATTTGGCGCGATGTGGCACAAAAACTGGATCCTTTGGCGCGCCAACATCGACACATCCGTTGAAACAAACCCTCGAAGAGATTACGATAGAGAAACGGCCAGAGACACATGCAGGGAGTACAGGCGAACTCAATTCCTCCTAATCACCGAGCTTTCCTGACGACGCCACCCGCTTCGAATCACGAAATGGTCGTTATATCCACGAAGTAGCTAAACAAAGAGATTCCACGAACGGTAGAATATACAGACGCGCCAAGACAAGATCACCATGAACCTACCGCTTTCGATTTTATTGGATATATCTGTCAGAGTATCCCCCGTTATTTGGAGACATGTTCCCAAAAAGCGCCACGATATACTGTACCCCTGAATGCCACCTGTCAAATGCAACTCGCCTGTTTTGCAAATTTCCTGATTCTTGAAGTGTTCCTGTTGCTTCGTGATACTCTCCAGATACATTTGGGAACTGATGGACTCGAAGCAGTCTCTCATGACAAGGCTATACCCTCTAGTAATATTAGATAGACGAATACAACGCACAGCTACAAGAATATCTACGTATTAATGTTCACAGACATCAAACCAGTTGGGCGAGCTTGCTTTTGAAACACATAATCTGCATGCTGTTTGCATTTTGTAGGAGGGAAAGTTTCCTATCCACGGTTAATTTCAACCCCTTCGAAAACTCCCACCGGATCAGCCTCGTCAACACAAGCTCGCTCCGACCACGGTCCCAACTTAACAATCACTTGACCTGCCCGTCACCTCTTTGGAACCATTGTGAGGCTATTCTATGCGATTCTATGACGAAATACCTGAATACAAAGGCACACGCGAGTCCCAATTCGTAAAATTCGTATCATGAAAACAGACTCAGGAGCCAATGAGGTGGTGCCATCAGCCAGCGGTCCCCGATTTCGCTCTGTCACCGTCTTTGCTGCTCAGATATTCTGCCAGTCTGTTGAATCACCGCCCTCTCCTGGCCCTCCTGGGACAACTATAAGTAGCCCTCTTTCCTCCTCTTCTTCCCCCTCTTCTTTCTTTCCTTCTCATGCTAATTCGTTTTCTATCTAGGTTGGGAACTACACCCCAGAAGCTCGGCCATGAAGATGTAATGCGCTCTTGATGATCAAGTGATCGTCCTGAGTGAACAGTCTGAGCCACCCCCCCTTTCCCCCCTTGGGCTTTGGTTTGCTGAACGTCAGCTAGCTATTAGCCAAGTGGTGAACGCAGCCGCCGTAGTGATGCAAACGCCAAGCCCAACCCCCTTTCCGCCGATGATGAAATTGCTGGCTGGTTTTGAGTCAGTGACCATAACCGCTCAGCACTCTGATGGCAACCCCCTTTTGCTTATGATGAGAATTGTCTGTATCTTTCGAAGTCAATTTGATTGACTGGTGAAAATATATCATATTCAACCTGAAGCATCTCTTCACTTTTTGTTTTTTTGTTTGCATGCTACATAGTAATAAAAAGTAATTTGCTTAATTCTTCTCCCTTCTACTTTCGAAGTTGAATTTATTTCCATCAGTAGACATAGTATCAGTAGACATAGTAGTTATTAAACAGGGCAATTAATGCTTTGTATTTATTATTGAAGACTTGAGAGTTCACATACTTGACTTAAGGGGTGGGGGTGGGATGTTGTTGTAGTTATTGTGGTGAAACTTGGTAGGGAAATGTGAAAGAATGTCCGCCATGCAAAGAAGACAAATTTTGCAGTGTTCTACTGCTCTGATATGAAAATAGGTGGTATGGAACTCGACCAGACGCGCATTAAGCTTGAGAAGCAGGAAAAGACAGTCACTATGTTATGTACTAGTACCCTCTAGTAGTTTACGCGTGATCAACTTGAGATCAACTAAGAGTTGATGGCATCGCCAGGGGCTGGGACAAGGTAGACGACAGTCTCTGTAGCACTGAGTGCCCGGGCGCGGAACGGGGAGGCGAGGCCATCGAGTGATAAGGAAGCCCTAGTGGTCTTAAATGCCTGTTATTCAACTCGAAAACCTCGTGGCTGGCCACGTCTCGCTCCAAGGTCAAGCTCCTCTCGCTCGAACTCCTCATCCAAAGCTTCCATAAGGTCATGTATGGTTTCCATATGTTGCGACAGTCCGCGAGAACTGCGTTGCCTACGGTGAGATTCGCAAACGATGGCCTGTCAAGGGGTGTTTTCGACCTTGACAGCGCTTCCATCGCCCTAGAGAAGCTGACTGGGCCATAATCCAGGGGATTCGCCTGGCAAAGTGTGACTTCTCCAGCCGAAGATTTATGCTGTGGAGCAAGACGACAACTGCGGAACACGACGGGGATAACGGCCAGTTTCCACGCGACAAAATAATTTGGACTCAGTAGCCATCGATAGCGTCTTTTTTTCGTGGATCTTCCGTGCTGATGACCATCAACACGGCTGGCATGTTCTAGTTGCTACTGCCCTTGCGTAATCTGGAAAGAATCTAGAACGACCTGTCGAGAAATAGTAGAAATTTGTGAGACTAACGGGAGGTAGATATCCCACTTCTACTAACCTATAACCTTTTTCCGGATCTGTTATTCAAATATTTCTGCAAGTAAATCTTTAGTTTTTATTACTGTCGCAACCGTCATATTCGTGTCCTAATTTCGAGTCACATATGTCTATAATTGTACTGGGTTCTCCATAACGAGATTCCATGATCTATAGGAAGACCATGGGGATAACCTCGGGTGGATCGAAGGCGCACCATCTTCGCCGTCTTTCAAATGTGCCGGGTCGAGCGAATCTGGCTTCCAGGGATGGTGAGACCGCGGACGAGGCCGTCATCATGGAGGTGGTTGTATTTGGGTCGTGTGCATTGGTGGGTGGTAGTGTTGGGCGAACCGGATTTCTGCTTCTTAAGGTTAGAGAAGTTATTTGCATTAATACCGAGACAAGATGTCCGTATGCCTTTTTGACTTGACATTAATTTTCCACCCAGGAAATGCTGCAGCCACAACTAGCAACACTGCAGCACGACAATCCCGCCTCCTTCGATCCGCAACGTCAGCGTTATGGATGTCTAGCGAGGCTGAGAAGGTGACTAGCTGTTTTGGGAGTATTTAACTTCATTGAATCAACCGCAAATAATGGAGAAAGGGCTTGCTTGCTTGTTACTACGATTGGGTGGAAAAAGATGGAATCACGGGCCAGAGTTGCCTATCCTGATATGCTATCCTGATATCATCTCTGCTATACTGCTATATCCGATATGATATATATCAGATATCAGATAAAGCCTTGCTCCCTTATCCTGATATCAGGATAGATATCAGGATAGATGTCAGCATAAGCTGTGAGCTCTGGTTGGCTAGATTTCGTATCATCAGCTGATAAGATTTGGTGCATCGTTTGGAAAGTCTCCAAATCCCTCATATTGTGGCCTTTTTGATAGTGTAGATAGGATATGTCCCCTTACATAGTTCCATGAAGCTACACTTAACTATGCTCTCTTCCCCTTGCCAGCCTGAAGACTGCACGTCGCAATCCTATATGAGCATGGGCTCTGCTCTTGATGCAGATTCAGCACCATCTGAGGTCCTGAACTTCGATTGTATATTCCGCGCGATATATCCAAATAAAGGCCAGCTAGGACCTTCGGGGAAACGCAGAACAAAAGGGGCGGTAGTATATGAATGTCTGGTCTGTGCATCTGATCAGCCCTGGTCAAATCCTAAACGCGACAATGCTATATATCATGCGAAGCGTAAACACAGCGATATCGTCAATTCCTCAGACAACATGACGTTCGATCGATCATCAGACATTGGTGTTCCGCCAAAGCAGGCCAGGCTCGGCGATTATTATACGGCAAACCCATCTGAGTCAGCCCTCCGCAGAGTATTCAACGCTCAGCGCTACACTGAGAGCATGGTTGGCCTCCTCACACGCCGTCGGCTACCCTTTTCCGCAGTTTTATGGGATGAGATGCAAGAAATTATGCTAGCTTGTAACCCCGCAATTGAGGATCTAATTATGACATCACGGCATGAAGCAATGCGTCATATTACTGCAAACTTTAACCTCTATCAGTCGCAGTTAAAAGCCAAGCTGCAAAGTGCTATTTCAAAGGTCCATATCTCATCTGACCTCTGGACATCGCCACATCGTCATGGTGTACTGGCAATATGTGCGAGATGGGTTGATAAGGACTACCAAGCTAGGAGAGCGCTGTTACGTCTCGTAGAGATTCGACACAGCCATTCTGGCGAGCATCAGGCTGATCTTATTTTATCAACACTCAGCCTATACGGCATCAGCAATAGACTCGGCTGTCATACTGGCGATAATGCGACTTCGAACGACACTTGTCTACAGCATTTATCAACTAAACTGAAACGTGATCATTATGTGAGCCGTGGTTCTAGTACTCTCCTCCTAGTTATCCTAATTTTACTACAGATTGACTGGGATCCAAAACGGAACCGTATACGTTGTATACTTCACATTATCAATTTATCGCTTCAGGCCTTTCTTTTCGCATCCTCGCAGGAGGCACTCCAAGCTGCCCTTGCTGCTGCAAGCGATGTAACTGGTGACAAGCTCTATGAACAGTTCTGTCTATCTATGTACAATGCGTCCTGTGGTGATGTGTCAAACCAACTAGATCAGACGGGAGCTAAGTTGAAGAGGAATCCACCACAGAGGTTAGACAAAGGATCAAATGAAGGTGGTAGGAAGGGTTGGGTCTTGATTCCTGCCTTGCGCAAACTACACCGGATCGGGTTATGGCTGCGGAACTCGACCATACATAGCGATGCATGGGACGAGCGCATCAATCTACGTCTTGGCATTGATAATGATACACGCTGGAATTCATGGTATAGGATGATCGATAATCTAGTCAGGAAAAAACAGCTAGTAAAGCAATTCTTGCTTGACTATGACAAATGTTTAGGCGATGATATTCTCACCTCTACAGATTGGGATTACTTGGAGAAAACGCATGCATTTCTCCAGCCTTTCACATCAACGACACTGTGGGCACAGGGTGCGACAACAACGCTCTCGCAGACCCTAATGATTATGGACATACTTCTCCGCCACTATGAGCAGAAGAAAGTAAGGCTTTTACGATGCTATCCCTTATTTAGTTAGTTTGAACAAGACCAGATACTAATACTCTCTGCAGGTGTTCTATGAAACAGAGGAAAATCATGATTCTCTGATGCTGCACTCGATTCATATGGGCTGGTTTGTGCTGAACAAGTACTACGCCATATCCGATGAGTCACCTATCTATGCAACAGCCCTTCTTCTTGACCCATCGAAAAGAGCGCGATACCTTGAGTTGCATTGGAAAGAAGATTGGGCAGCGACTGCCATTAGTCGTGCACGTACAATCTGGGAGGAAGAATACAAGATCGTGCCTGACCTCAAACCTACACATATACCGACGAAAGAATCTAGCTCGCAGCAGGGGCAGCCAAATGAGCTTGATCGACTTCTTAATGAAATCATGGTCGCCAAGGATCTAACTAGGGACGTAGACGACTTTGAGAACTTTATTCGAGGCCAGCCGATAAAAATTGATGGCTCTCCACTTTCCTGGTGGTGTCAGAGAGATCAAATTCGGACATACCCGCGCCTCAGTCGTATGGCCATTGATGTACTATCTGTTCCGCCCGGATCTGCTGATGCAGAGTCAGCATTCAGTGGCGGTAGACGTACTCTATCATGGGACCGCGAACGGATGTCCTGCACAAATCTCGAGAAGGTCGAATGTATTGGAAATTGGCTGCGTGAAGAACTCATCGTACCATCCTCACGTGGTGGTAGAGGGCTTGTTGTTGATGGCGAAATAGGCCACAGTAATATTCAGGTTGATTTAGATGATGATCTAGACTAGAACTGAGTTTCGCGTATGTTGGGTGCTATTGGTCATATCATCTCTGCTAAGGGTGCTATCCTGATATCATCTCTGCTATCCTGCTAAGCCGATATCATATCAGGATAGTATGTTATCCTGATATCAAGATAATTTATCATATCGGATATGATATCAGGATAGGCAAGTCTGGCCGGGCTGTTGGCGGCGGGCGGGGGGGAACATGGCGTTGCGGTAGGGACTGTCTTTGAAGCCTTGGACGTCGAGGTAGGCCATCCTAGAGATGTCTTCCTCGCGGGATTCGCGAATCTGAATGGTTGACATTGTTTGTGTTGCGGATTAGGGATGTGATTTGAAGCATTTGACTTTGAGTGCGAAGATGAGCCTCTCAATGAGTATCTGATTTCGTACCATGGCGACCCTGTTGAGGCTGACCAGCTAGTTTGAGAGATGTGATTTCCACATATGGGTTAACGCCTCTAGCTGGTGAGGCGGCCGCGGGTACCTGTTCCTACTTTTCCATGGTGAATCGAGAGGTTACTGAGCTTGACCTTTCTCTGTAGCGATAGTTCCAACAGAACGAAGCGCATGTAGTGATAACGGTAGTTGGAACATCTCGCATGAGATGCATGAGATTCCCCTTTCTATTGTGCACTATTATATTCTTTCCACCATTCCATTCTGTGGCCAGTGTCACTCCTCTCATGAGCTAACATGCTTCCTTTGTGGCGAGCTACCCTGTAGCAGACTCGCGATTGTGCGAAAGAGGATACATTGTTGTCGGCGAGGATGGAGCTCAATATTCAAAGGGGAATCCAGTCAAAATTGAATATGAATTTTCTTAAGCGTGTTGAAGGTGTTTCGCTGAATGCATAACACCATCCTTCTTGAGACTCGAGAAACATCGAACATTGTCGACTGTCAAAATATCCCATGTAAGTAATTAGGAGCCAACGCCATCTACTAATTGTACCTTGCTGGTTTAACACGACTTATTTTGGGTCCCATCTGGACATCACCTTCTTTACTTTCGGTATACATGTTACCCAGTTCACAGATACCGTCTTTCCAACGCAGCTGGCAGTTTAGTGAATTCTTCTACAGCGACGGAATGATGCCAATGAATCCGGAACTGGTCGATGCTCTGTGTCAATCGCGACGAGCCCTACGCGGTATTAGGCAGCGGCACCGGGCTCTCACAGTGTAAGCACTTGGCTAGTTATGTATAAAAGGGCCGCTGAACGAGACATGAACGGAGATGGCCCACATGGGGCTTACGGCAGATACTCCGTACACCTAATCTAAACAGTGTGTTGAGCGGCGTTCGCATCCATTACAGCGCACACACGTATCGGTGGCTGAATCGCAATCCATGAGACTGTCCATCAACATATGCCTCTTCGGCCATCTCTTAGCGCCGAGTAGGCTCAGTAGGGTCACAGGTGCCCGTGAGGCGGAGACTACCATGACAAGCCCTAGGGAAGTACGGGGTAGCGAGAGCCAGAGTGTGCCGTTGAGATGTCAAACCGCAGTCGCCTTCTTGAGCTCTGATATTTCTATTTTCGGGCCCGGTAAACAGGATATTGCGTAGCAGTTACTTGATGAGAGAGATGAGGTACAGCTCTTGCGGAGTATGTTGCCCTCAATGCGGAGTAAATGGTGTCCGAATAGCTTTCCTGAGAGCCACTGCACTGCTTGTTACTCCGTACTGTATGCCTAGTGCGGTGCGCTAGGGAGCTGTGGGGTGTACTTGGTAGCGGCTGCGACGCTGTTGCTCTCTGAGAGTAAGCCCCTGGGTTGGCCATGTGCGTCATAGCTGATGCGTAATGGTCCTTCGTTGAAGAGTTCGTGATTAAGGTATTAGTAAATATGCCGTGGAATAGCCGTGATTGATCACAAAAGAAGATTGAAATAAGGTGAGAAAGAAGGACGAGACAAGGAAGACAGCCATTGCGCCATCTATGACCTTATTTGCCGGGGGCCTCCACCTAAGGATGGGCCTTGGATGGCCCCTCGTGCCCCTGAATGAGCCTTGATATCTAATGGGTAACTAGGCAGATGGGTGCTGGAGTGCACCGACTCTTCAGCCTGTACGGAGTACGGACGTATTAATCATACGGCTGACCATTGTACGCAGGACACGAGGCCCAATAGGGAGTCCTAATGAAGTCCTAATGAAGTCTTAATGAAGTCCTAATGGAGCCTCTGGTTGCGTTGCCGGCACTGACTGGGCCGGTTGGACGCCTGTCCACTGTCAACACTGTCAACACACTGCCTAACTGGGGCGTTGTAACCCCCAGAGGGACACCCCAGCTCTCCTCCCCACCCATCTGACTGATGGCCTGTCAAAGGCAAATGCCATCATCCCACCAGCACTATGGTCAATCTAAACTGCCCATCCCATCTCTGCATGGGAGCCTCTCGTTTCCATCTCGGCCCCATTTAGCAAGAGCCGGAGCTTGGGTGACAGAACAGGAAAGACAACGGCAACGCGGCACCGGCCTGGCAATACGGCCTTATCGCCGCATGCACCGACGTGATGACGCACCAGTCTGCAACTGCCATTATAGGTCTCGTGGAAATCTCGACAAAAGCCTCAATACGACGCGGTGATGACGTCCGGGTCGGTTTTTGGAAGGTCTAAAGTTCATCGCCATGGGGGACACCGGGGAACAATGGGGCAGCCTCTGTCGTTGTGGTCCCAAGGTGAGGGAGATGTGGTGAGGGAGATGTGGTGAAGAAGTCGTCGGCATCGAGCTTGGACATGGCTTGAGGCTTCCGTCTCGATGCGCGACGACGGGGACCATGGGAGAGGGCTAGATTGCGACCTTTGGCGCTGAATCCCTTGATGGGGATTCGTTGGCGCTCGGTTGCGCTGGTGGCCGCGGCGGCATGCGACGACGGATCACCAGTTGCGGAAATACGACATGGCAAGGTTACTGTTGCTGGAACTTTTTGCGACAGCGACTAGCTACCTACCTCGGCAATCTATGCTGTGGTCAGTTGATTAGGCGCCACTCACTGCACATGATACCGCGTAGTCCCTATTTCGTGGCATGGGAGAGGGTAGCAAAGATGGGATGGACTAGTGACCGGAAAGGCGGACCGAAAGTGTATTGTGCCCGAGCAGCCACATCTTGGGAGCCAAGGCATAGAGGGATATTTATTATCCGAGTATCGTGGCAGCTTCAGGTCTCGTAGGAGAGGCGTCCGTCACGAAGGCGGCAGCGTCCATTTGACGGTGCTCTGTAGTTGCTAAGGAATGAGGCTGTGGGCATGTGCTGCGTCCACGGTAGAGCTTAATTCACGGTCGCTGGCCATCTCTCCTTCCTGCACCGTCCCGTGCAATATGCTCCTTCCGATCAATCACGAAACAAGTTGAAGCCTCAGGAGTTTACCAGCGTCCCCGCAGTGTGGCACAGGCGGCGCAACTTAGGCACTGTGGTGCAGAGAGGTAGGTATCTTACAGCACAAAATAGTGTGGTGAAGACTTCTAGCCTCGTCTACCTAGGCAGCTGTAGGATTAAGTGGTTCTTCACGATGTCCACTTCCGTCCCCAACCCGCTCGCCCCTTCATCAAACCCAGAACACAACCACATTGGCTTGTCACCCTCTCATTCAGAACAAGCTTCTCATTGCTACGCCTGAATGGCTCGACGCGCCCAGCTGCAGTGGTATGGTGGCGCCCACCTACCAGCAACGGTGATGCACAAGTCCACCAATGCCACCGCCTCCAGGGCAACCGGCGTTTGACCACCTTGGCGATCTGCGATCGACGGTGCCATTGTCGGCAGTATCTCTTGGCCCTCTTGGCCCTCTTGGGCCCCCACCCAGCCAGCGGCTCTCAGCTGTCCAGCCTAGTGGGTGTCTCAGGGCCACAAGGTGCACCAGTTGGGCAAGTCGATCAGGCCTACCAGCCATGCGCACTGATGATCCGGAGTTGCGGCACATAGCCTCATTGCATCTTCCATGCATAGAAGGAACCCTGTCCCGAGAATTCCCCTTTGAGGAGGCACACCCGTCACTGGCTTGTAGGATGGGGGATCCCCCCCGTTTGGGCATCCGTGCTTCTATCTGGGAATAGCTAGAATGGGCATCCGCGCCAGCGTTTTTCGTGACTGGGACTGTTGAGCAAGCGCAGCGACTGTGGAGGTACAGCCTTTGGACCATCTGGTTGGTCCAGTTAATGGTCCGGCTTGCTGGCTGGCTTGCTGCCTTCCGTTTAAGGTCTCCCTCGTCCGGAATCCTTCCAATCAGCGGCGTGTCTGCTTAAACTACACAAGTTCCCCTGCTGATCTCCAGCGACGGAGCATGTGCCGGGGCTGCTGTATCCCGCGAATATCTTCTTACTATCCGTCCTGGCTTGCCATTTCTTGATGCCGATTCGACGAATACTAAGCAGATGCCCTATTAGGAAGCAGCATCGCGCGCCTGTCCGGCAAAGTCGGTACCTCCAGATGCGACATGCGACGTCTGACCTGGATGCAGTCACGGGCTCGTCGGCTTCGCGCATGAACAGCTTCTTCTTTCATCCAACGCTCCCTTGCCCCCCTGCCCCGCTTCTATCTCAGCTCAGGCTAGGTCGGGCTAGGCAGAGGGAACCACATGTGTCGTACGGTCGAATACATGGGACCGACGCAGTGCACAATGGCTTTATCAGTTCACACGATGTTGCATTCTGCTGATCATCATGGCGCCTTGCCCGCAAACCACCCGTTCACCTTCTGTTCTCGTGCTTGGCGTCCGAGCCGCCCACGCCGAGTCTAGTTCTGTCATGATGGATGTCGATGGCGATATCTCGTATCTGATGGCGATGTGTTACCGGCCGAGAGGCAGCAGATGTCGTGATCGTCTCGACATTACTCCCCGACGCAACAGTTAAATAGAGCTCGATGTCGCCGTCAAGGAGACCGTACTTCTCGACATCACCATCCATCCTCTAGCAACCTCACAGCCTCTCATACACACTCACCACCTACTCCTTCTACACCACAGACGCCAAGATGCAGTTCAGCAACACCTTCGGCAGCTTCCTCGTTGCCACGCTCGCGGCCTCATTCGCGGCTGGAGCCGCTGTTCCCGCTACCCAGGGCTCTTACGAGATCAAGCGCACGCCTAACCATGCCTTCACTGGCCGTAATGGTCCCCTCGCCCTGGCCCGTGCCTACAACAAGTACGGCGTCCCCGTCCCTAAGACTCTCACTAAGGCTGTCGAGAACGTCAGCTTGAGCCGCAAGAGCAAGCGCGCAGGCACTGGCACTGCCGTTGCTACCCCAGATGACGATGACCTCGAGTACCTTGTCTCTGTCAAGATTGGCACTCCCGCCCAGACCCTCAACCTCGATTTTGATACTGGCAGCGCCGACCTGTGGGTGTTCTCCTCCGAGACCTCTTCCTCTTCCCGCAAGGGCCACGACATCTACACCCCCACCAAGAGCTCTACCTCCAAGAAACAGAGTGGCGCGTCTTGGAGCATCACCTACGGCGACAACTCGTCGTCTTCCGGTGATGTCTACACCGATACCGTGACCTTTGGCGGCCTCACCGTCAAGAACCAGGTTGTTGAGGCCGCTAAGAAGGTCTCTAGCCAGTTCGCACAGGGCAACAACGACGGCCTCGTCGGCCTGGCCTTTAGCTCCATCAACACAGTCTCTCCCAACCCGGCCAAGACCTGGTTCGACAACATCTCCAGCAGCCTCAGTGCACCCGTCTTCACTGCCGATCTCAAGCACAACGCGCCTGGAAGCTACCTCTTTGGCGGCATTCCCTCCGCTGCCAAGAAGGTCCTTTACGCCGACGTCGACAACAGCCAGGGCTTCTGGCAGTTCGACACCTCCGCTGCAGGCAGCAGCTTCAGCGCCATCGCCGACACTGGCACTACCCTCCTGCTTGCTGATGACGACCTCGTTGACTCGTACTACCAAAACGTCGAAGGAGCCGAGAACGACTCTCAACAGGGAGGCTACATCTTCCCCTGCAGCGCCGACCTGCCCGACTTCACCTTTACCGTCGGCAGCGGCAAGATCACCGTCCCCGGCAGCCTCATCAACTATGCCCCCACTGACAGCAGCAACTGCTTCGGCGGCATCCAGTCCAGCGGCGGCCTCCCCTTCGCCATCTTCGGCGATATCGCCCTCAAGTCTTCGTACGTCGTCTTTGACGCTGGCCAGAACCGCGTCGGCTGGGCCCAGAAGGCATAAGTGCAAAGCAACATGCTGTGAGGTTGCTGAGTCGCTGTGCAACACATGCCGGCGGAAATGGAGGAGGGTGGAAGGAAGGGGGGTGGTCCTCATCTCTGTGGGGAAGCTGACGAGAGGGACAACTTTTATTGGATTTGTATATTTGCCGCCTATTTATGACGCAGATGGGTTTTCCCCCCCCCCCCCCCGTTCAGAGATCAATCTTTACATGATGCAAAAAACTGTTATCTAAAAAAAACAACGCAAGCCACTGTGTACTCACGTGTTTATGTGACCGCAATGGAACGGAC